>JAMPIV010009056.1:0-353164 GCA_024509875.1 Oreohelix idahoensis
TATTGCTTACTTAGTACTTGTAGGCAGAATCTCTTTCGCATACTCCGTACATAAAAAATAATTTTTAATAACCCCCAGACACATCAAAGATGCAACTAAATAATATGCCTTGACACAGCAGATGCAGTCTTTATCCTGTGCAAGCTGAAGGCAAAAACAAAAATCAGAAGGTCACTTTAACGAACTTTTATTCGCTGTGACGCTGCATCGTCACCAAAGCCAACAACTCCAGACGTGATGATATCGCGTCACCAACAATGCAAGACGTTGCGTCACAATATGCTAAAGAAACAAATGTCTGATCAGGATGTAATCGTGCTCACCAGTTATCACTTTCGATAACTATATTGGCATTGGTGCACCACTTCTCTACCTGAGGTCTACCATCAATACAAACTCTCCCGACACCGAAATTGACACCGCATTGGACAAGCTCAGCTACCTCTTGCCCCCTCACATCGCGTTTTTAGGGGAACTCTCCAAACCTCAAACAATGAAGACATCCCGAAATATATCTTCTACTGACAACTGGCAGATGGCAAAAGAACAGTCGGGCGACCGCAGCTGAGATTCAAAGATGTTTGCAAGAGAGACACGAGGGCACTGGACACAAATCCAGCAACTGAGAGGATGAAGCTGCCAATCGCACCAAGTGGCTATGCTATCTGCGGCGCCACCTCAGTTTGGGCGAAAAGAAGCAACAAGCAGAAGAGAGGAGAAAACGTCGAAATGAACACCAGGAAAATAAGCAGCTGAGGGCTATCACCTCAGGGGCGCATTCCCATAGTCAGTTATGACTGAAGGGGCTATTATTATTATTAGTTGCCTTTTATGACGTGTTTGAGGGAGCAGCATCCAGTTATCTCTTTGTCCCCTCAGAGACCCCGGCTTACTATACGGAGCGACGTGGTAACTTTGATGCAGGACATCCGATCGCCACAAGTAAGTGTTATCGAAGGATGCGGAGTGTTAACAAGCTGTGATCATCTTCAGAGCAATTTTGATTTTAATTACGATTTACGCAAAAATAAAGACGCCCACTAATGATCGCCTTACTTCCTAAAATCGTGTTTGGTTTGGTGTAGTTTGAAAGACTATCTTCATTGCGCACGGACAACTCTATCAGTGCTAAGGTCTCCTCCCTTAGATCTCACAGGAGGATCTCAACACACTGCACGAAGTCCGGAGCACCGGCGAGAATAGTGTTATAACGGGGTTATACTTATATTCAGGTTAAGGAAGGAGAATACGCAAAACTGTTTATCATCATCATCATTTTCCTTCTCGTCCGTTTTAGAGTACGGGGCCACTACTGCAGCTGGTCCTCCTTGCAGGAAGCCTGCACCAAGCATTATAATGTAGGTCGTAGAAGATGGACGGGAACTAAAGTAAGACGTGGAGTAGGATGGATGGATGTAAAAAAAAAAAAATCTAAGATATCCATCCACCAAGCATTATGCCAGGTGACATTTTTTTCTTTCAGTCGCGTGCCTGAAATTAACCTAGCCAGCGATGACGGGAAGTAGTCACCCCCACCTCTCGATGCTGGACCCAGTATAGTGAAGTCTCTAACACTTCACTCTCCTACGGCAGTATCTGTGGTGGGATGACCTTTTCTTTTTTTTTACCGAATGCATAGAATGCCTTGCCACAAGCAGGATATACTGATAGCCTTGTCTGTGGGAATAACAAAGTTCGTCTTGATCTGATTGGGAAGGGGAGTTACGTAAAGACGGAGTCGAACATTCCAAATAAGGTCACATATCCCAGCTTCCGCTGTACGCCTTCCCTTCCGATCCCCTCTCTCTATCTTTTTTGTCACTCACTAACTCAATCCCACATTCTTTGATTACTCCTTACAGTCTGCCTTTTAATCCTTTATTTTGAATCGAATTTTTTGTCAGTTGGAGAGAGAGAGAAAGAGAGAGAGAGAGAGAGAGAGAGAGAGAGAGAGAGAGAGAGAGAGAGAGAGAGAGAACGCTTCTACTGCCTCTCTCATTCTCCGCCCCATCTCCTTCACTCTTGAGCTGTTTCTTAACACACTTCTTGGACAGACACAGACACGTCCATCCAAACGTCCCACTTTATCATCGTTCCCGGTATAACCATCCAAACACACATTTGCTGTTTAAACAACCTGATTGACACGACAAATAAGATCTGCACTGTGAGCTCTTGGTCTTGCCTGGGCGTAATCGATTTTGTCTTCACCTCTTTTTTCGGGTGCTGTATTTGCCGGCCTATCTTAGATTCACCTTCCACTTATCAGTGCAAACCTATTTAATTTTGAGCCCTGATTTAGGATTTACATAATCGGTTTATGTTAATTCTTGTTTGGCAGCACCATTATTAACAACAGAGGAAACGATGATTGTAAACTTCAGGTTCCTCATTTTTTTAAAAATCTTCACGTTATCGCCACAATAGCGTAATCTTCCTCGTAATACTCATTAATGTTGTATCTGGTTCTATATTCTGGAGTTTGATCGCCAAAGACGTCCAGTCCAATCATTTTTTGAGTCCTAAAGGTTGTACTTTTCACGTTTCTCGGTGTAGTCACTAATTTATCTTTTCAAAGAAAGTGGAATAAATGTTTTAAAAAATCATTTGGTTTTCATTCACTCTAAATCTGATAGAATAATAATGCACAGTGCCTTCTTAAGATATTGAGTGATAACTATGAGTAAAATATTAATTTTTACGTCATATTTGTTATGTTTTAACAAGCGCAACATATCCATTATAAAATAGGAAATAGATTCTAATATTGGTCAAGCCATACTATTTTAATCAGGTGTAGTCACTTTTATTTTTAATGTATTTTAATTATATCTCACTTTCGTTCCTTTCTGCTTTTTAAAAACAACCTGTCCCCGACGAAGACCTTGTGGCCACAGCGTAGGTTTTTATCTTGTCTTTTCTCCTAGTAAGGCGTTTTACCTTTAATTTTTCTCCATCCACTCCACCATTCTAATGTACAGGATTTTAGCTGCATAACTGTAGACGTGAAAGCTAAACCTTGTAGGGCTGTACTTCTTCCATTCCTTTACTTGTCTGAACACGGGGTGAAAGAAATATTCTCCTGTTGTAGGAGGCCGTAAATAAATATTAAAAATTGCATTTAATATGAAGTACTTTGGCCTCCATAATTTTGAAACCTCTTGCCAGTTTCACACGTTTAGCTGTCTACTCACTAAAGATGAAATCTTCCAGGTTCTCCTTGTAGTGATTGACAGTTCTTTGCGGTAATATTTGTAATGGTAACAAGAACAATACTATTATTAAAGCGTTTAGATCAGTGGTTCCCAAACGGTGCGGCTCGCGATGATGGCATGTGTGGCAGGAGGATTGAAAGACAGTCAAGGATTTGGAGTCATTTTCAAAACATTAATATTCCAAAAATAAATATGAAGTTCATTTTCTTATTTATTTTGTTATATGTGATATAATATAGGAAATTACATTATATATATATATATATATATATATATATATATATATATATATATATATATATATATATATATATATATATATATATATATAGTGGATAGATATATATATATAGAGTGTATATATATATATATATATATATATATATATATATATATATATATATATATATATATATATATATATATATATATATATATATATATACCCTTAGAATTCTCCACAAGTTTCAAGATTTTATTCAGTACCATAATTTATTTTATATCAAATAGATTTTAATAATTTAAAAAAAAAATGTGTTAAAAGTAATGTAATTTATTCAATAAAGCACTGCTAGGAGTTGATTTTTTTTTTTTTTTTTTTGTTTGTTTGTTGTTGAAGGTATTTCTTATCAATAAAAAATTCGGTGTGGCGCGAGAAAATTTTCATTCCGAAAGTGCGACCCAGAGACAAAAGTTTGGGAACCACTGCTATAGATTTATAGTTAATACCTACTAGTTAATATAGAGCACTTTGAAAGGGCCTTAAACATGGAGAATGAGATCAACGACTACCAGAAAGTTACAGACTTTCATAAAAGCGCGTGCCTGCACAGAGTGGAAGGACTGAAGTCGTACGACAAGGGCACCAATGTGGAACTGCTGGACAGAGCTAACAAGAGGTGAGGGGACGACGCTGGCGATGGATAAGACACACGTTTAGGAAATCAGTTATTATTACCAAAGATGCCTTATTTTGGGATTCCCCAGGATGAGACCAATAGAGGGCAGACCGAAAAACATGTGCAAGATGGGAATCAGAGACATCAACGACAAGGATTAAAGATATGGTGAGGCCTTGGACTGATGGCACAGAACAACAAGACTTGGCTTGAATGTATTGAAAGCTATTCCTATTTTAAAAGGAATATTAACTTTTAAATGCAGTCGAATGTTAATGACCAAGACTATCCAAGCAATTTTACAATGAAAACACTGTTTAAAAGGCATCTGTAGCAGTAAATTACGAACTGATTCTCTGTGACAGGCATCCTATTTGGTCTATCGTGTTTTCTTTTTCTAGCGACTGTTTGTTCAAGGGTAGTTTTTGGAAGTTCATTTGTTTTTGATACCTCTCTTTTCCATTGTTAGTAGGTCTGTCATTGGTCCCGCGGTCTAATCTGTGATATTCTGCACACTAGCATTGGTCACGTGATCCATGCATGATATTCCGAGGTTTGGTTTGGTTTTAAAGACTATCTTCATTGTAACACGGACAACTCCATCAGTGCTCCGATCTCCTCCCTTAGAGCACACAAGGAGTATCTCAGCACAGTGCACGAACTCCGTAGCACCAGCGAGAATCCCAATGTGTGTATATAGAAATCACACATTCTATAAATATTTTTGTGGTAGGTGTGGTAAAGTGGGATGTTTTAAATATTTATAGGGGACTTAGTGTACTGACTGAGATCAGCTGTGAAGGTATCTGTATCTAATAGGTGTAGTGTTTTACAGATAACCTTACTTGCTACCACATTATACCTCAGTCAGAATTATTCTGGAATATTGTGATGACTACGTTAAATGTCTAGGGTATGTATATGATGAAGTGTAAGTCACAACAACAACAGACAGATAAACAATTTAATTTATTCCACCACACCTGACAACACTGTGACACTCACACTCATTTAACACTCTATAAGACTATCTTAAA
The DNA here is from genome assembly GCA_024509875.1 of Oreohelix idahoensis. Lineage (NCBI taxonomy): Eukaryota > Metazoa > Mollusca > Gastropoda > Stylommatophora > Oreohelicidae > Oreohelix > Oreohelix idahoensis. The sequence continues at coordinate 5,152 of JAMPIV010009056.1, forward strand.
TAAGTCACTGGTAAAGTTTCAAATATAAATATGTATTAATTACTTTACACTAATATATATGTCCTGATTCAACTACAAAGTGAACCAGGAATCACAATCAATTGTAATTACAATTTATATGTACAGAATTTATCAATATGAACCTTGTAGTGACATATTTTATTAATATTATCCTATGTGTGTCAGTTGTGTAGTAGTAATATGAGGTAATACTGGTTTTGTTTTTTCAAGCTATGTTGTTATTTGTCATCATGACTTCAAGTGTTTGTTTATCTTGGAAATAGTATGGGGAAAAGTTCACAGTTCCTATCAATTTAAACACTGTATTTTCCCTCTGTTTTATTATAAAGTCAGATTTTGAGGGGGGGCATAATGTTGAGCTCCTCTGGCCACAGACGCTTATCTTTCGTGATGGCGGCAGGAAAAGACTCCTCTGCTCGATAGCCTCCCTGGGCTCTGGAGACACCTCACTGGTCACTATCTGGACCCAGGAGTATGCTGTCAGCCTCTAGGTTCAGCAAAGCTCAGACCAGGTGCTGCTCAATAACTTTAGGATCACGGTCCCTGAAACAAGAAGGTTGTACCTCCTATTTCAGAACTAATTTATAATAAATTTCCAGACTGAACACAATACATAACAAACACTGAGTTCAGAGCGGTAGGCCAAATGCTATCTTCATCTGAAACAATTTTCACCAGTATACTCCTCCCTAATGGTTACTACGCCTCTGCAATTCCAGCATTATTTCTTTCTAGTCAATAAGATAGGTGTCAGTGTACTGTTTGGCAATTCCATGTAGTTTTACTTTCCTCCGACACCTACTGTTCAGGTTGGAGCACTATATAGGCTTTACCTCATGTTCGCTACTGAACCACACATATATACAGACATAAATTATCAATTTACATTCAATTTTCATTAAAAAGATATCAAATATTTCAAGCTTACCACAATTCATGGAATAATACACAGTTACGTTGACTGGCAATGAATATAGCACAATTTCGATCTGCCGATGTCCCAGGCTTTTATTTAGAAAAATATGCACTGGCGCTCAACGCACTGGTTCTTTAGTAAGTTTATTTGAAAATGTGGTGCTGACCTGACGCCTCTGATTGACTATATTGGCGGATCTAACCAATCGTGCCATGTTTACACAGCTTTTAAAAAAAAAAGTACCCTTCCTTCCGTCTCCCCTAACAACAAAAGATAGTATTTATAGCCCGACTAATCGTGTTTAGCCTTACATTTACTTCTATCCAATCAAATAGGATTTAACATGGGGACCTATTTCCCGTACAATGGTGGTTTTAAAATCTGCCACTGAGCGATTCTGATTTTGGGGTTGTCTGACACCCTCACTATTTCTTTTGGCTATAATCTGTTAATTCCTAGACTATTTGCGTAACGTTTAACATATTCTTTGTCAGCAAGTCCTAAGGAACCCAAATATATAAATTTAATGGGGCTAAGGGGCTGCGTTCAAAATATGTATTTTCCAAGATAGTCGTGTAGTTTTTTTATTTTTTATGTTTAGAACCGCCACCTGTCCTGCTGTACTGTCAGACTAATGTCAGGATTTCAGACATAAAACAGTAGAATGTCATGTTTCCTAATAAGCGTTTTGTAAGTTTTTTAAACCTAACTCTCGTATGGGTAGTGATTTTTATCACTGTCGATTTGAAAAAAGCTAGTGCTTGTGGCCTTACACGCGTGTTAGGGGTGGCATTAATTGTGTATCGCGAGACTGTGGTAGTATTGCCTGCGTTCCGGCTTTCAGCTCCTCCCTTTCTTTCTATCCTTAGTCCATCTGTCTTTCGTTTATGGTAACTTAGTGTATAAAATGACATGAATGGAATATTAAATATAGGTCAGCTTGCGTATCTTAAGGTTTTTCTTAGAAAGGCAGTACCCGTTTTATCGTAGAAAGCGGGTATTGAAGCAGTAGGCTTTTACTATCAACGTGAAACGTTACAATTTGCAGACGAAGGAGAAAACAAGGGGGATTTCGAGTACAGTCATTGTGACAGCACTGTTCTTTACCATTCTTCTTTCCTTTTATTAAATTTATTTGTTAGGCTTTACATTTACGTTTTAATTTATATATGTGGATTAGAATTTCACACGACAAATTCTCCCCACTTAAAACAGACGTTATATGTCAGTCTATAATTCTATATACACATAGAGAAATTTATTATTATTCCTGGGGTTTAGGGTGATTCTCATCACACGGATGGCGGCTTAAAAAATCCGCTCCCAGATTTGTTTTTCCACTTATATACTCTATGCTAAACTCAAATGGCTGCATCAATAATGACCAACGGAGTAATCTAGAATTCTCATGTCTAGCCTGTGCTAGAAACGACAAAGGTTTGTGATCCGTTTGCAACTTAAATGCCTTACCATACAGATAAATATTGAATTTCTTTATCGCCCATATTACTGCAAGACATTCCTTTTCGCTAGTTGAGTAATTGGTTTCAGCTTTATTCAACTTTCTGCTAGCATATGCCACTGGGCTTAATTCCCCATCCAATGCATCTGATTTCTGTAGCAGAGTCGCACCTAACCCAATATTACTGGCATCAGTCCTTACTATGAATTCTTGACTTAGATCAGGTAATTTCAAAATAGGTTTGCTTGTGAGCTTTTCCTTCAATTCCTGGTAAGCCATTTCACATTGTGGTGTCCATGTAGTTCGATCTGGATTTCCCTTACGTGTCAAATCAGTTAACGGTGCACATATGGAATTAAAGTTTTTGATATACTTCTGGTAGAAACCACATAATGAGACAAAGGATCTCACGTCTTTCTTGGTTTGTGGTCTCGGGGCTTTCTTTAGTTTCTCTAAATTCTTTGGGTCAGGGGTCATGTTTCCCTGATAAACTGTGTGTCCCAAGAATTCCAATTCTTTACATTCAACGCAACATTTGGTTGGTCGGGCTGTTAAATTTGCCTCCCTAAGTCGATCAAACAGCATGTTCAGAGAGTCAATGTGTTCCTCAAATGTTTCTGTTGCTATAAGGATATCATCCATGAAATTTGTGATACATGGATTATTCAGAGGGTCCAATAATTTTCTCATCATTCTAGAGAAGACACTAGGCGCATTCTTCAATCCAAATGGCAATCTATTAAACTCATAGTGTCCTTCTGAGGTACTAAAAGCTAGGTATGGTCTAACCTCAGGCTTCACTGGAATCTGATAGTATCCTTTACTCAGATCCACTTTTGAGAAATATTTAGCTTTATTTAGCCTGGCAAACAACTGATTTGTATCCGGCAATGGATCCACCTGTCCTTCTGTAATAGCATTCAGTCTCCTGTAATCTATACAGAGTCTATGTTCTCCAGAGGGCTTCCTTAAGAGTACAACACCGGAACTATACGAAGATTCACTGTGTGAAATAATTCCTTCCTTCAACAAATAGTCTATCTCTTCCTTCAAAGCTTTCTCCTTAGCAAAGGGAATCGAATAGGGTTTCATACATACAGGTGTGGGGTCTATCAGCTTCATATCATATTCCAATGAGTTTGTATGCCCTGGTCGGTCTGTTAACACCTCTGTATGATTATCTAGAACCTGTTGCACTCTCTCTTTCTGAGTTTTCGTTAAATGTGTACTGATTTTCACCTGTGCCGCTGTCTCACAGGGGTGTAATGGATATTCAAATGATGAAAGTGGTTCCTTTTTCATCTCCATGGCAATGGACAAGGTCAACAAGTGTGTCTCTTCCTGATGTTCTCTTTCCAAATATTTCTTCAGGAGATTCACATGATAGATTTTTTCTTTCCCCTTCTTATCTATCTTATAATTGGTTCTAGACACCTTCTCTAGAACTGTATATGGACCTTGCCATCCAATTTGTAACTTATTCTGACTACCGGGGAGAAGAAGCAGTACCTTCTCTCCCACAGCCAAATCTCTGTCTTTAGCTTTCCTGTTATAATAGGCAGCATGTTTCTTCCTGGCTTGTCTCAAATTTTCATTGGCAAGTTTCCAGCCAGTTTTTAAACAAGTGGTCAGCTCATTCACATATTGGTATGAGGATGTAATATTTTCCTCTGCCTTTTCATCAGTCCACGTTCTTAACAGCGTTACATATGGACCTTTAATTGTGTGGACCTATTTGTCCATGCACCGGTATGGTCTCTTCCACTAGAAGCGCTATAGTGATGATTTTTCTTCCCAGAATTATCATGCACAAAACGACCGCTACCAATTTTTCTCTTGGGGCTGTCTCCCCACTTAGAATTCTTGATGAGAGATTTCCTCTCTACATCCTCTTCCTCCAGTTTGTTTAAGTCCGATTGAGGGATTTTCGGCTTATCCTGGGGTAAGACGTCTTTTTGCACTCTCTGCATAGTGGCCATTGTAAAACAGTTAATTGAAGCTTGTCCGTGAAAAGGGGCTTCCCATTCCATTTGGTCCACTTTATCAAATTTATTTTTCTTTTTATTATCAGGCCTAATTTTGCCCCGTGGCGTGTCCAGGTCCTGATCAATGTTCCCACTTGTGGGTGTTCCCTCATGTGCTATGCTACACCTTTCCACAAAATTCTCAATGTCCCACCTTGCCTTAGGCCAATAATAATTGTGAGCCACCTTTTGGATGATGGTATCTATCTTCTCATGGTCCCCATCTTGTTTCACATGTAGGCTCCTTATTAAGTCTGCCCTATATCTTTTAGGAAGTACCAGCTGTCCCTGACCTTTGGATCTAGCTCCAGTCTTCCTATACATCAACTTGTTTTTCATGTAAAAATCTCCCTTGCCTGGAGTTGTATGACCAGTTGACAATTTCCTGAAACAAGGCTTGAGGGTCTTATCCTCAGCCTGTGCCTTCCTCATCTCTTCTGGAGTGGTATCTAACATAATATCCTCCTCCTGTCTTGAGGTCGACCTGACCTGAAGGGTGGCCATAACTATAGGGTTCCTTCTGCAACGGTCAGTGTCGTGATTGTTCATCTTACAATTTTTACACCACCTCCTTCTTTGGTTGAAAGATTTTCTTTCATCATATTTCCTTTTATCGAATTGTGGGGTTTTATTTTTATTGTCATACCGTGGCCTATCAAACTGGTGCTTACCTTTGTTTTGATCTCTAGGATCAAATTTATTAAAGTTCTGTGGTGCCCTAAAATTTTCTACCTGTTTCTTTTTATTACCTGATACCTCTGCCTGAGCCGCTTGATACCTTTCTGCAACATTTAGCAACTCACCCAGCCTCTCTGCACCTTGTTCCATGAGAAACTTTCTCAGGTCTGGAGCCATGGACTCTCTTAGTTGTTCTATAAGGACCATTTCCTTAAGATCTTGGGTTTTCCCCAGAGAAGTCCATTTCTCCAAGTATGTCTCTAACCGTGCAGAGAACTGGTGATAGGTTTCACCTGACAGTAGTTTAGCATTCCTAAATTTTTTCCTATAAAATTCTGCGTTCTTTTCCTATCTTAACAAAAGAGCCTGCTTTAGCATGTCATAATTTTCCTGATCACCTCTGCTCATTTTGGCAAAAACTTCATAAGCTGCCCCACGAAGACCTTGAGATAACTTTAAGCTCCACCTTTCTCTCTCTAACCCATATGTGGTAGCTAATAGTTCATATCTATTTAGATAGCTCTCAATATCATCGTCTTTCTCAACAAAATGATCTAAATGAAAATTCATAGCTGAGGTTGAGGCTCCCTGGCTAGCAGTGGCATCAGAGGTAAAGGGACTGGCACCATTTTCAGGAGCATGGCCTTGAAACTCAAACTCCCTTAGTCGTAACTCATGTTCCCTTTGTAATCTCTTCTCCTCCTTTTCTGCTTCCCTCTCTGCAGTTAATCTCTTGTCTTCCCTTTCTGCAGCTAATTTCTTCTCTTCTCTTTCTGCAGCTAATTTCTTCTCTTCTCTTTCTGTCTCCAATGCTTTAGCCTCTTTGTCAGCCTCAATCTGCAACCTCTTAGCCTCAGCCTCAATCTGCAGCCTCTTAATTTCCTTTTCAGCCTTTAACTTTCTTTCGGCCTCTTTTTCTAATCTTCTTTCTTCCCGTTCAATATATTTGTCACATTCAGCAGTGACATAAGCAATCATAATTTGCCCGTCCATTCCTAACTCTTTCGCAGTCTGTACAGCAGCAGATCGAAATTTGGCCAGGTCCGCCATTTTCTAACAGGTAAATGTAGGTAATGTCTAACTAAACAATACACTCTGATATTACTTATCCAAAGACACCACAGGCACTGAGAGCTCAACGTTATTTATTTCCACCCAAGGATACCTTTTAATTCTTATTATTCCCAATATCTATAACAGGAGAAAGTTCAATATCCCGGGATCGAGACCCCAATATATGTGGTAAAGTGGGATGTTTTAAATATTTATAGGGGACTTAGTGTACTGACTGAGATCAGCTGTGAAGGTGTCTGTATCTAATAGGTGTAGTGTTTTACAGATAACCTTACTTGCTACCACATTATACCTCAGTCAGAATTATTCTGGAATATTGTGATGACTACGTTAAATGTCTAGGGTATGTATATGATGAAGTGTAAGTCACAACAACAACAGACAGATAAACAATTTAATTTATTCCACCACACCTGACAACACTGTGACACTCACACACATTTAACACTCTATAAGACTATCTTAAATAAGTCACTGGTAAAGTTTCAAATATAAATATGTATTAATTACTTTCACTAATATATATGTCCTGATTCAACTACAACGTAAACCAGGAATCACAATCAATTGTAATTACAATTTATATGTACAGAATTTATCAATATGAACCTTGTAGTGACATATTTTATTAATATTATCCTATGTGTGTCAGTTGTGTAGTAGTAATATGAGGTAATACTGGTTTTGTTTTTTCAAGCTATGTTGTTATTTGTCATCATGACTTCAAGTGTTTGTTTATCTTGGAAATAGTATGGGGAAAAGTTCACAGTTCCTATCAATTTAAACACTGTATTTTCCCTCTGTTTTATTATAAAGTCAGATTTTGAGGGGGGGCATAATGTTGAGCTCCTCTGGCCACAGACGCTTATCTTTCGTGATGGCGGCAGGAAAAGACTCCTCTGCTCGATAGCCTCCCTGGGTTCTGGAGACACCTCACTGGTCACTATCTGGACCCAGGAGTATGCTGTCAGCCTCTAGGTTCAGCAAAGCTCAGACCAGGTGCTGCTCAATAACTTTAGGACCACGGTCCCTGAAACAAGAAGGTTGTACCTCCTATTTCAGAACTAATTTATAATAAATTTCCAGACTGAACACAATACATAACAAACACTGAGTTCAGAGCGGTAGGCCAACCTGCTATCTTCATCTGAAACAATTTTCACCAGTATACTCCTCCCTAATGGTTACTACGCCTCTGCAATTCCAGCATTATTTCTTTCTAGTCAATAAGATAGGTGTCAGTGTACTGTTTGGCAATTCCATGTAGTTTTACTTTCCTCCGACACCTTCTGTTCAGGTTGGAGCACTATATAGGCTTTACCTCATGTTCGCTACTGAACCACACATATATACAGACATAAATTATCAATTTACATTCAATTTTCATTAAAAAGATATCAAATATTTCAAGCTTACCACAATTCATGGAATAATACACAGTTACGTTGACTGGCAATGAATATAGCACAATTTCGATCTGCCGATGTCCCAGGCTTTTATTTAGAAAAATATGCACTGGCGCTCAACGCACTGGTTCTTTAGTAAGTTTATTTGAAAATGTGGTGCTGACCTGACGCCTCTGATTGACTATATTGGCGGGTCTAACCAATCGTGCCATGTTTACACAGCTTTTTAAAAAAAAAGTACCCTTCCTTCCGTCTCCCCTAACAACAAAAGATAGTATTTATAGCCCGACTAATCGTGTTTAGCCTTACATTTACTTCTATCCAATCAAATAGGATTTAACATGGGGACCTATTTCCCGTACAATGGTGGTTTTAAAATCTGCCACTGAGCGATTCTGATTTTGGGGTTGTCTGACACCCTCACTATTTCTTTTGGCTATAATCTGTTAATTCCTAGACTATTTGCGTAACGTTTAACATATTCTTTGTCAGCAAGTCCTAAGGAACCCAAATATATAAATTTAATGGGGCTAAGGGGCTGCGTTCAAAATATGTATTTTCTAGGATAGTCGTGTAGTTTTTTTATTTTTTATGTTTAGAACCGCCACCTGTCCTGCTGTACTGTCAGACTAATGTCAGGATTTCAGACATAAAACAGTAGAATGTCATGTTTCCTAATAAGCGTTTTGTAAGTTTTTTAAAACCTAACTCTCGTATGGGTAGTGATTTTTATCACTGTCGATTTGAAAAAAGCTAGTGCTTGTGGCGTTACACGCGTGTTAGGGGTGGCATTAATTGTGTATCGCGAGACTGTGGTAGTATTGCCTGCGTTCCGGCTTTCAGCTCCTCCCTTTCTTTCTATCCTTAGTCCATCTGTCTTTCGTTTATGGTAACTTAGTGTATAAAATGACATGAATGGAATATTAAATATAGGTCAGCTTGCGTATCTCAAGGTTTTTCTTAGAAAGGCAGTACCCGTTTTATCGTAGAAAGCGGGTATTGAAGCAGTAGGCTTTTACTATCAACGTGAAACGTTACAATTTGCAGACGAAGGAGAAAACAAGGGGGATTTCGAGTACAGTCATTGTGACAGCACTGTTCTTTACCATTCTTCTTTCCTTTTATTAAATTTATTTGTTAGGCTTTACATTTACGTTTTAATTTATATATGTGGATTAGAATTTCACACGACAGTAGGCGATTAAGACTACTGGTTCTGAAAAAAATTTCCATAAATTATATTCCCTCAGCTGGGAATCGAACCCGGTACCTCTTGGTCTTGCCTGGGCGTAATCGATTTTGTCTTCACCTCTTTTTTCGGGTGCTGTATTTGCCGGCCTATCTTAGATTCACCTTCCACTTATCAGTGCAAACCTATTTAATTTTGAGCCCTGATTTAGGATTTACATAATCGGTTTATGTTAATTCTTGTTTGGCAGCACCATTATTAACAACAGAGGAAACGATGATTGTAAACTTCAGGTTCCTCATTTTTTTAAAAATCTTCACGTTATCGCCACAATAGCGTAATCTTCCTCGTAATACTCATTAATGTTGTATCTGGTTCTATATTCTGGAGTTTGATCGCCAAAGACGTCCAGTCCAATCATTTTTTGAGTCCTAAAGGTTGTACTTTTCACGTTTCTCGGTGTAGTCACTAATTTATCTTTTCAAAGAAAGTGGAATAAATGTTTTAAAAAATCATTTGGTTTTCATTCACTCTAAATCTGATAGAATAATAATGCACAGTGCCTTCTTAAGATATTGAGTGATAACTATAAGTAAAATATTAATTTTTACGTCATATTTGTTATGTTTTAACAAGCGCAACATATCCATTATAAAATAGGAAATAGATTCTAATATTGGTCAAGCCATACTATTTTAATCAGGTGTAGTCACTTTTATTTTTAATGTATTTTAATTATATCTCACTTTCGTTCCTTTCTGCTTTTTAAAAACAACCTGTCCCCGACGAAGACCTTGTGGCCACAGCGTAGGTTTTTATCTTGTCTTTTCTCCTAGTAAGGCGTTTTACCTTTAATTTTTCTCCATCCACTCCACCATTCTAATGTACAGGATTTTAGCTGCATAACTGTAGACGTGAAAGCTAAACCTTGTAGGGCTGTACGTCCGCCTCGAATTCTAGAGGTACCGGGTTCGATTCCCAGCTGAGGGAATATAATTTATGGAAATTTTTTTCAGAACCAGTAGTCTTAATCGTGTCATACCTCTTAGCCGCTCCGATCCCAATATTCTGAGGATCCTTCTAAAGCATTTAATTTCCACTGTAGTCTTCGTTCTAGTTCGGCGTTTAATATCCAGATTTTACATACATACGAAGTATAGAGATGACCAGAGTCTGCATTAACTTCACCTTAATTTTTCAAGTTATATTTTCTCAGTGCAATTCGATTTCCGTTGTGTTAGAATTGTGGCCGTTTGCACTGTCCTTTACATACCTAGGATGCATAGTAACACCAGACGGCGGAACAAGCAAAGACATCAACAACAGAACGAATAAAGCAAGAACAGCGTTTGCTAGTCTAAACAACATCTGATTAAGATTATATGAGGTGTGTAATTTCTGTGCTTCTCTTTGGTGCGGAATGCTTGAGAGTAACAGAGAAGGAAATGTCGAAATTGTCCTCTTTCCACACGATGTGGCTAAGGAAAATTCACCAAATCTTTTGGCCGAATACCATCACCAACCCCGAACTCGGAGCAACCAAGAGGACATGCACACCATCATAGCTGGTGTTACGGTATTGCCTCCCGTGCTTTGCAGTAGTGGTCCAACGGTGGCCAAAACTCAAGAGTATCTAATATGGGCTTCAAAGGTGTCTACCGTCGCACATGGTTACTCTTGGCAGATTTGTAAATAGAAGGGTAGTGACGCTTCTATCCCAATGCAATATTCACAACAAATTCAGATAAGCAAAAACAATGCTGCATTGGCTGAGCACGTTAATTCTAGAATCTGCCGACAACTTTTGTGAAGAATTAATCAATTAGCTCATTCAAGCTCCTACCTCTGATTTACTCAGTGGAATTCTTATTATTCTGGTATAGCTCTGTTTAGAGTGGTTGTAGTAAATTGTCTGAGACAAACATGCAGTACATTTAAAATGATTAAATCGAAGTTAAATTTGTAAAATTACAAATCACAAAATATAATAATCACTTAAGTTTTAATTGTTTGAAAATAATTGAATAGTTTAAAAGCAAAGGCTTATCATTGATGGATAGTAGAATTTTTTTCTTAATAGCTCACTTTGGCACTTAAATATTGCACTTAGCTGCCAATGGTTGTTTCAGCTCCCGCTGGGTTGGTTCTTTTTACACTGTTCACGATCGTTGCTGGTCAAGGTTGTAGGGTGCAGCTCGTTCCCAGGAGTGTCAGGGAGAGTCTACAAAGTTGGTCCCTCGTCTTAAAGGTTTCGGCCACTGTTTCCTTCTTGTTCCAGAGATAGTACCCTTGAACTGGTACTACCACCAACAATGGGAAAAGAATAGATGTGACAGACAACTTAGCCGTCCCTGAATTTGTTAGAATGATGGTAAGAACCCTCTCATAACATCGGTACCCCTGTAGTGTTGGATGATATGGTACGACCCTTTGTAACGACCCCTTCGGATAACATCAGTGCCCCCGAATATTGTGGTAACTGTTCGTCAAACGGGATTTTTTTCACCTGGACTCATTAGCTATGCAACCTTTCCACGCAGATTGGCAACACGTTTGCTGATTAATATGTGGACAGTTTATCTACCGTTCAATCTGGTCATCGCATTGATTTAAGGACAGGTTAAATCACGCCCACGAATATCTCTTAAGCAATCATATGCAGTTATTTTCATTAACTTGGCCAGGGGGGGGGGGCGTTGCCAACATCAAACGATAGTAGCGACCACGATCAAAGACACGGAAGGGGGGGGGATCTCAGGAAAGACTAGCGGCATGCTATCAAAGAGGCAGTAGTGGTCCCTGAAACGCGACGCAAGTTTCCTGCCGGTATTTCGCTTCTCGGTGTTAATCACAGAACGATCGCAGTGGGAGCGCACGGGAAAGCCGTCGCGAACGCAACGAGCGGAGATACAGAAGACCAGGGGCGGCATCTCTCTTTAGTCTGGCGGTCAGATCCCCTAAAGTTTCCTGAGATCTAAAAAGGTGTCAATTTTCTCATGTCCCACTCATCTTACATTCTATGTTAAATATATACAGACCATGAAGAAAGGCATGTTATCGCTCGTTGGCCAGACCTTGACAGAAGCACTAGATTTTCATATATATTTTGAATTCTAATATATATATATATATATATATATATATAGATGTGTGTTTTAACCATTAGAACTCGCGCAGTGTTTTATTAAATACATAATTAAATACGCGGGGGTATATATATATATAGATAGTCTTAACGGGAAATTCATCGCGCTTTAGAATGTTATTTGATTTTTCGGTATATTACATGTCTTTTTCTTTCATACAGAGTGATCGTAACCTTTGCGATCCCAGCAATAAAGAAATCATACATCTTAAAACTTCCAGACATATTGATGAAACATTTTTTAAATTTAATCTTGTGGCGGTCCGATGCGGCCTAGCTATCATAATTACATGAAAGAAAGCCTACCCAAGAACATTTAAATAAATCATCAAATTAAATTTCAACCTGTAAGATAAACTGGAAGATGAACAGTTGCCAGTAGCGATATTTTATTTACTGCTCTGTTGTGAGAGAGTACCTATTTACCTGAACTGTGACTCGGCCTAGGTTTTCCTCACTGGATTTAAAACTTAGCGGTCAGTTGCTATCATCACGCCTTGAAGGAATTTTACCACTAGCGGGAAAATTAAAGAGACCACTTCATTTTCACCCCTGTATCGAACTGTGTCAGTGCCATCCCATAGACTCCTTTTTTATACAATAAAACACAAGAACTCTTAGGCTTCAAGTCCGGCGATAAGTGGGAATATTTGCTATCAGCAAACCTCGCTACATCTGGGGCGGGACATCGAAGTACTAGACATTTTCACATGTCAAGAGTGTAATTGCTGTTTATATAATTCTATGGATTGTCTGATGCTGCAATCGGTAAGTGTGTGTGAATATATGAGTGTGGATCCTCACGCGCGTGCATGAATGACGGGAGATTTAATTTTTTTGAAAAACCATTTTGTTAACTTGCCTACCGGGTAATACATTTTCTGTATACCTTGCATTGTTCCTTTAAGTGGGATATTTTGTTAACTCTGTTTACCCCCTCCCTTTCATTTGCTAGTAAAGGGAAGAACAATTGAGAATAACACGATTTTTTCTACCACCCATACCTAATATTGTAACACCTCTTTCAGAGTAATTAAATTCACTGATGGGTTACACTACCTATGTTCCTGATAATTATCTATCTTTGGACTGGGTTTATCTTTGTCTAATACAAGCGGGAAGGGCTTAGTCGATACCAATCTTCTTACCCCCCCCCCCCCCACCTTGTTAGTTGTATTTTCTGTACTTATGATAATTTTATGTAACACTTGATATTTGTTTGTGATTTGATTTTTAAGGTTAATAAACATCATAAACTTATTTAGTACTGTGTTGGAATACCCAAAGCCCAAATTTTCCCTATTTGTTTAATATTGTTTGTATTCACGTGCGTCTGTGCGTTTGAAGCACCAAATCGGTGTGAGCGCAGGTGTGTGTCTGGAGACTGGCGAATAATTGTTTGACCAGGAGAGTCTGAAGAGAAGATTGAGAGGAACGATTTGTCGTAAATAAGTCTGTCTTTACTCTCCCCAGCACTCTGTGAAGCAACTATTTACTCTCTACAGTTTCTATCACTGAGCTTTCATCATCATTCTCCACTCTAAACCGGACCACCATTTCTAAGACTCTTTCTCTCAAAATAAATTTACGACAATAGAAACGAAACGCTCTCCTGAGTATTGCGTTTCCCGACACACACTTATGGGTCCCCTTTCTTATTCCACCATCCCATTTACTCAGAATTTATCCTCGATGAGAATTAACTTTAATCCCTCGAGAGAAAACTTTCTTTACATTTAAATTGAATAGCTTTTATAGTTACTTTACATTTAAACGAAAAGGTTAATAGTACAGATAGAATATGTTTACATTTACATTTCCACTGATTGAAAAGTGTTCACAGTATAAATTGAATATGTTTTCATTTATGTTTACACTGATTTGAAACTGTAAGTATTATAATTAAAATGTACATCATTTCTTTCATCTTTCCATCCCTTCTCCATATGGAACTTGGGACTAGTGATGCGTTTAGTTTTACTCAAGAAACTAGCAACAAAGCATTCGTCAGCCCGTGCAGTGGTGGTTCATGAAATCATCATTCTGTGCGCTGAGGTTGCCAGCCACAAATGACTGGGACATCCACTAGCGATTTTCACATATTAATATTCACATGGTAATATATACATATTAGTTCACATGTTAGTATTGAACAATATAGAATGTAAAATGACAACTTACGCCAATCCTGGCTCACGGACTTTTTGCTCAGATGAGTGAAGTTAAGGCACTATGCGATGCCTTTTTACACGTGTACTTGGGGGGGGGGGGGGGGGGGTCGTTAATTCTAACTTTAATTTCCTCTCTGACTCCGTGTTCAGTTTCCTCAGATATTCCGGTTTTCATTATTTAAAATAATAGAGATTTCCTGGGCTGTTTTGTAAGTCCGCCAAGATTATCCAATAAAAGGTGTCCTTTCTGATAAAATGGAATTCTGAATTCTAAGCTTCACTCTGGCAAGGTCTGGTTGTGTCGTCTTGGCAAGCGATCTTCACAGTAAATTTGACTGACTGAAGCGTCAGGTTATATTCACTGTCCTCCCCCGCTCTGTTTGTTATGGAGCTAAGAAAAAGCTCCATTCATTTCAAGCATGCTGGATGCGATTTCAAAATATTCCTGACATGGAAAAATTTTGAACGTAAGATAGGGGTAAAGTCTTCCGTATATGGCATGAAAATATCCGATCCCTGGCAGGCGAACTCACCAACACATTTGTAAACTCATATGACAAATGTGTTTCAGGTGTAACAAATTTATTACTTCATCATAAAGTAATCTATTCGCAGACGGGTAATCTCGTTATCTGTCCCGTACTCTGGCATTTATCAGTGATTTAAGCAAACACGCTGGCGATTGTAGGGCTAATCTGAGCGGCCAAGCTTTGGTACACAAGAATTTACCAACTTGTCTGACGTTTAATATAACCTCAACCGCTCCTTGCAAATTTGACGTGTTTATCATCAACAAGGAGTGTCAAATGTTTGACCAAACAAACTCTCTGCTACATAGCAAACAGAAAGAAAAGGGTGCGACCATAGAAAATCACGCAAATAAAATCAGTACAAAAATGTAACTGATTACTGCCGCAGTAAAAGAGAGATCGGAAAGAGGTCGCCCCAAAATCCATCTTGTGACAGCTGGCAGACGCTAGAGTTGGGTTGGCTACGTCCTCAGAGGAGACCCTGATCCCATCACAAGAACAGCTATGCTATGGACCCCTGAAGGAAAGCAAAAGAGAGCCGACCAAAAACAACTTGGCGGAGAACTGTGGAGGCCTAGATGCAAAGAATGAACCAGAGCTGGGGCACTGCGTGAAGGATGGCTGCCGACCGAGCAAAGTGGAAGCAGTTTGTTGCTGCCCTACAAGACGTCACCAGGCTTGATGGCCACTGACCGCTTTTACAGTCGGTGGCAAAGGATCAAAGAAAACAGAAGAAGAATTGCTGTCCTTGTCTTAGTTAACTCTGCCTTTGTTTCTTATCTTTAGCTATAATCCCCTGTAATTTGAAGTGGGTCATTATCTCCAGGTGTTGTCCATGAACACTCTTGGTGTGTGTTATTTATTTATTTTTTTTATTTTTTTTTTTGTTGGGGTGGTTTAATCACAGAATAGTAGTTGTTATCCCCATCGAGGCCAGCTCCTTGACGTGGAGATGGGGCTCAAGTACAGCCATCAGCGGCTGAAAAACCAAGACTGGCCAGGCCCTCCTACACTCGAGCAAGACCACAGTCTGCCCTAGCAAGTCAAGGTGCTGAAGACGGAGGCAACCAGCCAAGAGGCGCACCACAGCAATCAGGATGCCACGCACATGCGCTATGGAAGTATGCCTATATCTGCAAAACGTTATGGCACTCGCCCTGTGACGGACACCCATGCAGGCGCAGTGCCGGGCCCTCTGCCTCGGAAGGGCCCAACCCCTACTACTGGGGGTCCTTCTCAATTGCCCCGTGGAGCCAGGAGGCATGAGAATAGAGCTACTGGCCAAGCAAAGAAAAGACCATTTAAAATAATGCACTGGAATGCTGAAGGCGTCAATAGTAAAAAAGACGGCTACAGCAAAAAAATTAGAGCTCGAAAATATCTTGAATAACTACAAAAGACAGTGAAGTTTATACAAGAAACAACATTGCAGATATAGACAATATAGTTCAAGCGAACGAAAGAAGAAGAAGAAGAAGTAGTTGTTATGGGCGTTATATTTTAAAAAAGCTCGAAACAGGGTTTGGGTTAAGGTTAGCGTTTGATGCTATTTTGTAATCAGTCCAAGCGACACGACCGACTTGCTGACAGCCACTACGGTAGTATGACGGCTTGTATCTTCTTATCTGTGATTTTACATTGCGTCTTGCTTGATTTCACCTAGCTGCATTTTTCTGTCTTGATTTCCATACCATATTTCCTGGTATCATATATATGGCTATTATTTCTTGTTCTTATTCTGTTCCAGCCATGGCATTCACATCATCCGCGAATATATGGGGCTCTCTTCAGTACTCGTTATTCCTTTGTGACCTCCCAAATTTTCTGATATTTTGTTGAAAGAAGATGTTACTAGAGTGGGCGATTATAAAAAGCCCTGTTACATGCCGACTTGGTTCGGAGCCACTCTCCTAATCTTCAGTTTATAAGAACTGCACTTATGACATTCCAATGTAGAATACTGTTATCATAGAACGTGACAATATCTTTTTAGCCATTAAATGGTATTTCTGCAGAGTTGTAATTTCATACACATGATGGAAGTGCCTATGAACTTTGATAACATAAAGGTGACGGTTCATGTCAGCGTTGGCAAAGAACTTCTTATTCTTCTTCGTACACTCTCGGGCATCTTCTTGAATATTTTCAAAGAAAGCAATGGCCAGCTTGAGGCTGTTTGTATCTCCATAAAGTTTTTCCAATAATGGTACTGATGACGGCCATATGGGCTTTGTTTATTGCTCATAAGTTGGGAAACTTTGAAGCAGATGTTTAGCATTAATTTTATGGGTACCACAATTACACTCATCGGGTAGTTCCTGTCTTTAGCTTGTTGAATAGGTGATATCCCAATCTGTGGTGGCCCGTGCAGAGCCTGAAGATTATCACTTGTTCTTGTCTGCTGAGGTGGTAATGTGCATCATTTTGTGTGTGTGTGTGTGTGTGTGTGTGTGTGTGAGCGCGCACGTGCGTGCGTGCGTACGTGTGTGTGTTTGTATCCTGGATGCTCTGCATCCCATTTGTTTCTGTATCTGGTTCTGATAAAACTTTTTGCCTCTTGGAAAGTTATGCTTGTATCAGGCTGAGGTAGCTTTCGACCTTCCTTTGTTGATCTGTCGCCCTCTTCAATTCCGGGGATGTTACAATGAGATGGGATTTAATTGTATCACAACCCTTTTGAATTGTTGACATTGTTTGTGGAGTACTACTCTTAGGTCATCTATACTTATGGCCGTTTAATAATCTGTCATGGACATTTGTGTTTTTAAACTATGATATCATTAAATAAAAATTAAAAAAAAATAATCGAGGCTCTGGTATCTTCTTCGTTCGTCATGAAAAGGACGTTGGTTGCGTTGTGTCCAATTACATCGAAGCTGCGATATTTGCGCCTTTCGGCCGACACATCCGACTTCAGCACGGCATTTTTTGGGACCGGGTTAGCCTTCCCTCTTTGATCCCTACTCACTCAGTCAGACTGCAGTGATGCAGCCTGTTTCCAGGACCACCGAGGCTCTGGTATGATAAAAAAAGTGGAACTCTTTTGATCATTGGTGTCATAAAGCGTGAAAATTCTTCTGATGTGACAAAGCGTGAAATTTCTACTTAGCTTTGATATTGGAAAGCGTAAAACTTCTGTGACAAGGCGAGACAATTCTTCTTAGCTTTTGATATTGTAAAGGGTAAAAGTCTTCTTGGCTTTGACAAAATGGAGTTGCTAAAGACCATTATACAAATAGGTAGAAAGGACATATACACGCCTGACAAAAATGTAGATAAACGCACGTTGTTGAGAATATCTTGAACCCAGTCACGCAGGTGCCCCAGTTACTTTTTGGAGTATGGTTAAAAAAGATGTGAGACTTTTCGGTCTTTGTTAAGATGTATACTAACTCGTCAAAACAACGAGCACGACACTTGTTTGTTTATGATGATGATAATAACTAAAGAAGATCGGATTAGGGAGTTGACATTATCAGTTACAAATATAAGTTGTAAGAAATATTGACATTAGAAATGTTGTTATTAATATTCACATTATTAATTTGAGCACCGTCTGCTCAGCTTTCACTTTCAGTCAGATCTCAACTAGTCTTACTGTTATTCTGCTGTAGAATAAAAAAAAACACACACACACACAAATAGTAATACGTCTTACAGAGAAAGGACAAGAAAAAAACCTACGTTGCGGCCACTAGGCCTTCGTCAGGGACAGACAAACAAGAGACAGGAGGGAAAGAAAGTAAGAATTAAGTGGAGAACATGAAACTATAGAAATAAGATGTTATTCTGCTGCACTTGTTTCTTCAGTTTTATTTTCCTTCTTAATTCTGTCTCCATGTAATCACTTCATGTGGTTGATTATTCATCTGTTCCTTCCTTACTTCGCATCGTTTTTCATTCGCTCCTTATGGAGCATGCAGTTGTTCCCCTTGCATCAAACCATTTATGTGCTCTTGATGCGATGGTTTCATTTTACGCCTGAGGTTGCCAGCCCTATGCCCAACCTCATATAAGTGCCTTGTACGGCATGCCTGAGGAAATAGTAGTCATGTTCTTTGTCTCCTCAGATACCCCCTGGAACTACACAGATGTTCCTGCTACTTGCGACTCAAAAACAAATACTGCCTTGTGATACTACCCTGTGTCTTCCATAATGCGTATCATATCAGTCACTATCATCTTTACACCGTCTCTTACCCCACTATTATCGCTATGGTTCATTACCTCATCATTAATGTTGCTGCTTCAATTTTTTAAATCTTAAACCAGAAAAAAGTAGATCTTTCCAGTATTTTCTTTTTAATCTTCCTCAGTTCCCGTATCTTCTATCAAAGAGGTCCGTCAAGGGAAGACAACAGAAGCCCTTCGTAGCAAAGAGATAATGGGAGTTTATCCTGATGAGTGCGCGTTCTCCATCATCTTTGGCGAGGAGTTTGAGTCAATGGATCTGATAGCAAGCAATCCGGACGAGGCCAACATTTGGATTACTGGACTCACCTGTTTGTTCAATGCCAACTCCCGCTCAAGTAATTGTAAGTGGGAGGACTCGTGTTTGTCTAAGTCTTATTTCATCAATCACCTCACATTCGCTTGGCCTCTCATTCAGTGTGTCTTTCTTTTACTGTGATCATTGTACCTTAAAACTATTTTTGTCTCTGTCATCACCGTCTTCGTCAATATCACCACCACCATCATCATCATTATCATCGAAATGCCAGACTTTCATGAATAGGGGCTACCGTGGAGTAGAGGGATTGAAATGGTGTGGCGGGATCACCGGTAAGGAGTTGGTGACGGGAAACAGAAGGGTGCCGGCAGGAGATGAAGGAGGAGGACGCTGGCGGTGGATGGGGCACGTGATGAGGAAACCTGTGGATGGTGATGCATGGTGGTCTTTATTTTGGGATTCTTGTGATAGGAAAGGTGGAGGGAAACTTTAAGACGTACAGACGGGGAAGCTGGAGACGGAGTTGAAAAGAATGGGGAGACCTGGAGTAGATAGCACAGGGGAGGACTTTTCGTGAATGTGTTGAGAGCATATGCTCTTTCGGGAACAAAATGGAAGCGATGATGATCGGCTTCAACTGTTGTCGTCACCTATTTTGAAAAAAAAAATTATTTTTGGCCATTTTCTTTAGCTCAACCCAACAGATCTCTGTTGTATTGGCTTCTGCTAGCCTTCCTTCTTCTCGAGTTTCTTGTTTGTATTCCCCGCTCTCCTCTTACCTTAAAGGTGTAAGTCCAGGGCATGTCTGGTCATACTATTTGGTTGTTTCTCTCATTAATCTTCAGCTATATCAAATTTTGCCCGGCCCACTTTCACAGATCTTTATTGGTTAAGACACCAGTTGTTGCTTTATTCCATCTCCACTTCAGCTAGGTTTGAGAAAAACTCGTTCACAGTTTTTGGGTTACTAGTTGAAAAGAAGAATATATCAGATTAAAAAGACATTTTGCATGATGATCCAAACTGGTAACTGTAAGATATTGTGTAGGATGATAGATTAAACTGGACGATGTCGATTTATGACCTCAGGTCAATTTTGGCCAAAGTCGAGATGGAATAAAGCCGTACTAATGTGACGATCTGGCCACGTGGTAATTCTTCACATTCTGGCATACAACATTTCTTCTTCTTCTTCTTTGATCCTTAGCCGCCGACCGTCAAAGCAGTCAGTGGCCATCACGCCTAGTGGCGTCTTGTAGGGCAACAACAAATTGATTCCACTTTGCTCGGTCGGTGGCCATCACGCCTAGTGGCGTCTTGTAGGGCAACAACAAATTGATTCCACTTTGCTCGGTCGGTGGCCATCCTTCGTACAGTGCCCCAACTCTGGTTCATTCTTTGCATCTCAGCCTCCACAGTCCTCCGCCAGGTTGTTTTTGGTCGGCCTCTCTTTCGTTTTATACAACATTTCCGTCTCACTTAATTCATTTCTGTATTTGCTTTCTACTTTCCTTCCCATAATTCCCCACTGAAACCGTCTGATGTAACAGGGTGTACAGCTGAAAGGAGTGCTTCACTTACCGTGTTTTTTAATGTCAACACCTCGTGTCATAAAGAAAATGTGCATTTCTTGAACCTTTGTGTATTGCTGGTAGTCCGGTCTCTTGCTGGAGGGGAAAAACGATATGGAACACCCCCACACCAGAGCAAATACATCCACAGCCTGTATTATCTTTCTTTCAAGTACCTATTCTGTCACGGAACTTAACCACGTCAGCGCAGACCTGACGTGTAAATATGACTAGCCTACGTTTTTCTTCTTATGTTATCATGTGGGTGTCTGTACTTCGTATACATCCTTCTATGTGTAGCATTCGTTTCTTTTTCTTTTCCCTTTGCGCCGCTTATGAAGCATGGGTACATCATTACAGCTGGCCACCGTGCAGGAAGCATACATCAGAACATTCATGTACTCTTGTAGAATTGGTTTCTGTAGAAATTTGATTGACATGGGGAGGTAACCAGCCTCATGCACAGTCTCGTATTAAACGCCTATTACGACATGCTTCACTGTGGTGAAGTGGGATGTTATAGATATTTATAAGGGACTTAGTGTACTGACTGAGATCAGCTGTGAAGGTATATATATATCTAATAAGAGTAGTATATTATATATATAACCTTACTTGCTGCCACATATCTATATATCTCAGTCAGAATTATTCTGGAATAGTGTGGTGACTACGTTTTGTGTCTAGGGTATGTGTATGGTGAAGTGTAAGTCACAACAACAGACAGATAAACAATTTAATTTAATCCACTACTCTTAACAACACTGTGACACTCACATACATATAACACTCTATGAGAATAGCTTAAAGAAGTCACTCGTAACGGTTCAAATAACAATATGTATTCATTACTGGCATGAAGGAATATGTGTCCTGATTCAACTACAAGGGAACCAGGAATCACAATCAATTTAAATTACAAGTTATGTACAGAATGTATTTAATATGAATATTGTAGTGACATATATTAGTACAAATGTTCTATGTGTGTCAGTTGTGTAGTAGTAAAATGAGGTAATACTGGTTTTGTTTTGTTCAAGCTCTGTTGGTATTGGTCATCATGACTTCAATAGTTTGTCTTTAGGGACTATTATTGGAGATGTTCACAGTTCCTGATTTTAAGACAAGTAAATTCCCCTCTGAATAGTATTTTTATAAAGTTATTTCAAGATGAGGGGACATAATGTTGAGCTCAGCTGGCCAATTCGCTTATCTGGCGTGATGGCGGCAGGAAAGGACTCCTCTGCTCGAATTCTCCTCTGGGCTCAGGAGACACCTCACTGATAGCTAAAAAGACCAAGGAGTATGCTGTCCGACTCTGGATTCAGCAAATCTCTGATCAGATGCTGCTCACTACCATCAAGACCACTGTCCCACAATTTCATGGAAATAAACACAGATACGTTGATTAGCAATGAATTCTGGCACAAACTGGCACAAATTCCGTTCTGCCTATGTTCCAGGCTTTTATTTTAGCAAAAATGTGAGCTAGCTTCAACGTACTGTCGCTTTATCAAGCTTATTTGAATTAGTGGTCTCGAACTAACGCTCCCAAGTGTGTATATCAGCGAGACTGGCCAATGAGCCACGTTTCGACAAGTGTTTGAAAAAATGTTATCTTTTCCCGTCTCCCCCAACAACCAAGATAGTATTTATAGCCCGACCAATCGTGGTTAGGCTTTCATTTGTTGCGCTCCAATCAATTTGGAGTTTACATGGTAGGCTATTTATGTAACGTAAGGTTTTTTCAAACACGTTATAAAAAAAATTTTATGAGCAGAAATGATTTTATGCTGTCAGGCACCCCCAATATTTTATTTTGGGTATAATTTATTAATTCCTGGACTATTTGCGTAACGTTTTACATATTATTTGTCAGCAAACCCTAAGGAACCCAAAAATACTAATTTAAAGGAGCTACGTGGCTGCGTTCAAAATATGCAATTTCTTCTATCTCCTGTTTAGAAGATGTGCTGTCTGGGTACTGTTATGTGTTCAAACGTAAACCCATATAATGTTGTCTTTTCTAATAAGAGTCTGTTATGATTTATAAACCTAACTCTGGGAAAGGGTAGTGTATTTTATCACTGTCCGTCTGAAAAAAAAATTAGTGCATGTAGACTTACACGCGTGATGGTGGTAATTGTGTATCGCGCGAAGCGGGTTTAGTGTTCGGCTTTCTGCCTCTCCCTTCTCTTTTTATCCCTTTAGTCCATCTGTTCGTTCGTTTTGGTAACGCAGTATAATTAATGTTAGGGTTAATTTAGGTCATTACGCAGTACGTCTCAATGTTTTTCCAAGAATTACAGCACACGTTTCATTGAAGAAGGCGGGTAATAATACAGTAAGCTTTACTATCAACGTGAAAGCGTTACAATTTGCAGACGAAGCAGAAAACAAGGGGGATTTCGAGTACATTCTTTGTGACAGCACTGTCATTTTCCCATTGCTCTTCTCTTTATTAATTTTATTTGTTAGGCTTTATATTTACCTAATAATTTATATATGTGGATTAGAATATTTCATGACACTTCCCCTCTTAAAACAGACATTATATGTCAGTCCTTTATTCTATATACACATAGAGAAATTTATTATTATTTCTGGGGTTTACGGTGATTCTCATCACACGGATGGCGGCTTAAAAAATCCGCTCCCAGATTTGTTTTTCCAGATATATATTCAATGCTAAAATTATATGGAGCCAGAAGCAAAGACCATCGGAGTAACCTAGAGTTCTCATGCTTAGCCTGTGCTAAAAACGATAAAGGTTTGTGGTCAGTTTGCAACTTAAATGCCTTCCCATATAGATAAATATTGAATTTCTTTATTGCCCATATTACTGCAAGACATTCTTTTTCGCTAGTTGAGTAGTTGATTTCAGCTTTATTCAACTTTCTGCTAGCATATGCCACTGGGCTTAATTCCCCATCCAATGCATCTGATTTCTGTAGTAAAGTTGCACCTAGCCCAATATTACTTGCATCCGTCCTTACTATGAATTCTTGACTTAAGTCAGGTAATTTCAAAATGGGTTTACTTGTGAGCTTTTCCTTCAATTCTTGGTAAGTCATTTCACATTGTGGTGTCCATGTAATGCGATCTGGAAGTCCTTTACGTGTCAATTCCGTTAAAGGTGCACATATGGAATTAAAGTTTTTGATATACTTCTGGTAGAAACCACATAATGAGACAAAGGATCTCACGTCCTTCTTGGTTTGTGGTCTCGGGGCTTTCTGTAGTTTCTCTAAATTCTTTGGGTCAGGGGTCATGTTTCCCTGATAAACTGTGTGTCCCAAAAATTCCAATTCTTTACATCCAACGCAACATTTGGTTGGTCGGGCTGTTAAATTTGCCTCCCTAAGTCGATCAAACAGCATGTTCAGAGAGTCAATGTGTTCCTCAAATGTTTCTGTTGCTATAAGGATATCATCCATAAAATTTGTTATACAGGGATTATTCAGAGGATCCAATAATTTTCTCATCATTCTAGAGAAGACACTAGGCGCATTCTTCAATCCAAATGGCAATCTATTAAACTCATAGTGTCCTTCTGAGGTACTAAAAGCTAGGTATGGTCTAACCTCAGGCTTTACTGGAATCTGATAGTATCCTTTACTCAGATCCACTTTTGAGAAATATTTAGCTTTATTTAGTCTGGCAAACAGCTGATTTGTATCCGGCAATGGATCCACCTGTCCTTCTGTAATAGCATTCAGTCTCCTGTAATCTATACAGAGTCTATGTTCTCCAGAGGGCTTCCTTAAGAGTACAACACCGGAGCTATACGAAGACTCACTGTGCGAAATAATTCCTTCCTTCAATAGATAGTCTATCTCTTCCTTCAAAGCTTTTTCCTTAGCAAACGGAATCGAATATGGTTTCATACAGACAGGTGTGGAGTCTATGAGTTTCATATCATATTCCAATAGGTTTGTATGTCCTGGTCGGTCTGTTAACACCTCTGCATGATTATTTAGAACCTGTTGCACTCTCTCTTTCTGAGTTTTCGTTAAATGTGTACTGATTTTCACCTGTGCTGCTGTCTCACAGGGGTGTAATGGATATTCAACTGATGAAAGTGGTTCCTTTTTCATCTCCATGGCGATGGACAAGGTCAACAAGTGTGTCTCTTCCTGATGTTCTCTTTCCAAATATTTCTTCAGGAGATTCACATGATAGATTTTTTCTTTCCCCTTCTTATCTATCTTATAATTTGTTCTAGACACCTTCTCTAGAACTGTATATGGACCCTGCCATCCAATTTGTAACTTATTCTGACTCCCGGGCAAAAGAAGCAGTACCTTCTCTCCCACAGCCAAATTTCTGTCTTTCGCCTTCCTGTTATAATAGGCAGCATGTTTCTTCCTGGCTTGTTTCAAATTTTCATTGGCAAGTTTCCAGCCAGTTTTTAACCGAGTGGTCAGCTCATTCACATATTGGTATGAAGATGTAATGTTTTCCTCTGCCTTTTCATCAGTCCACGTTCTTAACAAAGCTACATGTGGACCTTTAATTGTGTGGACCTATTTGTCCATGCACCGGTATGGTCTCTTCCACTCGAAGCTTTATAGTGATGATTTTTCCTCCCAGAATTATCATTCACAAAACGACCGCTACCAATTTTTCTTTTCCTGGGGTTTCCTCCCCACTTAAAATTCTTGATGAGAGATTTCCTCTCTACATCTTCTTCCTCCAGTTTGTTTAAGTCCGATTGAGGGATTGTCGGCTTATCCTGGGGTAAGACATCTTTTTGCACTCTCCGCATAGTGGCCATTGTAAAACAGTTAAGTGAAGCTTGTCCGTGAAAAGGGGCTTCCCATTCCATTTGGTCCACTTTATCAAATCTATTTTTCCTTTTATTGTCAGGCCTGATTTTGCCCCATGGCGTGTCCAGGTCCTGATCCATGTTCCCACTTGTGGGTGTTCCCTCATGTGCTATGCTACACCTTTCTACAAAATTTTCAATGTCCCATCTTGCTTTGGGCCAATAATAATTGTGAGCCACCTTTTGAATGATGGTACCTATTTTCTCATGGTCCCCATCTGGTTTCACATGTAGGCTCCTTATTAATTCTGTCCTATATCTTTTTGGAAGAACCAGCTGTCCGTGACCATTGGATCTAGCTCCAGTCTTCCTATACATCAACTTGTTTTTCATGTAAAAATCTCCCTTGCCTGGAGTTGTATGACAAGTTGACAATTTTCTGAAACAAGGCTTGAGTGTTTTATCCCCAGCCTGTGCCTTCCTCATCTCTTCTGGAGTGGTATCTAACATAATATCCTCCTCCTGTCTTGAGGTCGACCTGACCTGAAGGGTTGCCATATACACAGGTTTCCTTCTGCAACGGTCAGTGTCATGATTGTCCATCTGACAATTTTTACACCACCTTTTTCCTTGGTTGAAAGATTTTCTTTCATCATATTTCCTTTCATCGAATTGTGGGAATTTATTTTTATTGTCATACCGTGGCCTATCAAATTGGTGCTTACCTTTATTTTGATCCCTAGGATCAAATTTATTAAAGTTCTGTGGTGCCCTAAAGTTGTCCACCTGTTTCTTTTTATTACCTGTTACCTCTGCTTGAGCTGCTTGATACCTTTCAGCAACATTTAGCAACTCACCCAGCCTCTCTGCACCTTGTTCCATGAGAAACTTTCTCAGGTCTGGAGCCATGGACTCTCTTAGTTGCTCTATAAGGACCATTTCCTTAAGATCTTGGGTTTTCCCCAGAGAAGTCCATTTCTCCAAGTATGTCTCTATTCGTGCAGAGAACTGGTGATAGGTTTCACCTGACAGTAGTTTAGCATTCCTAAATTTTTTCCTGTAAAACTCTGCATTCTTTTCATACCTTAACAAAAGAGCCTGCTTTAGCATGTCATAATTTTCCTGATCACCTCTGCTCATTTTTGCAAAAACTTCATAAGCTGCCCCACGAAGTCCCTGAGATAACTTTAAGCTCCACCTTTCTCTCTCCAACCCATACGTGGTAGCTAATAGTTCGTACCTATTTATATAGCTCTCAATATCATCGTCTTTCTCAACAAAATGATCTAAATGAAAATTCATAGCTGAGATTGAGGCTCCTTGAGTAACCGTAGCATCAGAGGCAAAAGGACTGGCACCATTTTCAGGAGCATGGCCTTGAAACTCAAACTCCCTTAGTCGTAATTCATGTTCCCTTTGTAATCTTTTCTCCTCCTTTTCTGCTTCCCTCTCTGCAGTCAATCTTCTTTCTTCTGCAGCTTGTCTTCTTTCCTCGGCTTCCCTTTCTGCAGCTAATTTCTTAGCCTCAGCCTCAATCTGCAACCTCTTAGTCTCAGCCTCAGCTTCAAATTGTAACTTCTTAATTTCCCTTTCAGCCTCTAACCTTCTTTCGGCTTCAAACCTTCTTTCTTCGCGTTCAATAAATTTGTCACATTCCGTAGTAACATAGGCAACCATAACTTGCCCATCTAATCCTAACTCTTTTGCAGTCTGAACCGCAGCAGATCGAAATTTGGCCAGGTCCGCCATTGTCTATCAGGTAACTTAATACAATGTCTAACCAACAATTCAATCTCTAATGGACAAAACAGGCACCGTGAGCTCAACCTTATTTAATTCCACCCAAGGATACCTTTTAATTCTTATATTCCCTGAAGTGAATTACCCCCAATATTTTTAATAGTTAAAGATTCAAAATCCCAAGAGCGAGACCCCAATATATGTGGTGAAGTGGGATGTTATAGATATTTATAAGGGACTTAGTGTACTGACTGAGATCAGCTGTGAAGGTATATATATATCTAATAAGAGTAGTATATTATATATATAACCTTACTTGCTGCCACATATCTATATATCTCAGTCAGAATTATTCTGGAATAGTGTGGTGACTACGTTTTGTGTCTAGGGTATGTGTATGGTGAAGTGTAAGTCACAACAACAGACAGATAAACAATTTAATTTAATCCACTACTCTTAACAACACTGTGACACTCACATACATATAACACTCTATGAGAATAGCTTAAAGAAGTCACTCGTAACGGTTCAAATAACAATATGTATTCATTACTGGCATGAAGGAATATGTGTCCTGATTCAACTACAAGGGAACCAGGAATCACAATCAATTTAAATTACAAGTTATGTACAGAATGTATTTAATATGAATATTGTAGTGACATATATTAGTACAAATGTTCTATGTGTGTCAGTTGTGTAGTAGTAAAATGAGGTAATACTGGTTTTGTTTTGTTCAAGCTCTGTTGGTATTGGTCATCATGACTTCAATAGTTTGTCTTTAGGGACTATTATTGGAGATGTTCACAGTTCCTGATTTTAAGACAAGTAAATTCCCCTCTGAATAGTATTTTTATAAAGTTATTTCAAGATGAGGGGACATAATGTTGAGCTCAGCTGGCCAATTCGCTTATCTGGCGTGATGGCGGCAGGAAAGGACTCCTCTGCTCGAATTCTCCTCTGGGCTCAGGAGACACCTCACTGATAGCTAAAAAGACCAAGGAGTATGCTGTCCGACTCTGGATTCAGCAAATCTCTGATCAGATGCTGCTCACTACCATCAAGACCACTGTCCCACAATTTCATGGAAAATAAACACAGATACGTTGATTAGCAATGAATTCTGGCACAAACTGGCACAAATTCCGTTCTGCCTATGTTCCAGGCTTTTATTTTAGCAAAAATGTGAGCTAGCTTCAACGTACTGTCGCTTTATCAAGCTTATTTGAATTAGTGGTCTCGAACTAACGCTCCCAAGTGTGTATATCAGCGAGACTGGCCAATGAGCCACGTTTCGACAAGTGTTTGAAAAAATGTTATCTTTTCCCGTCTCCCCCAACAACCAAGATAGTATTTATAGCCCGACCAATCGTGGTTAGGCTTTCATTTGTTGCGCTCCAATCAATTTGGAGTTTACATGGTAGGCTATTTATGTAACGTAAGGTTTTTTCAAACACGTTATAAAAAAAATTTTATGAGCAGAAATGATTTTATGCTGTCAGGCACCCCCAATATTTTATTTTGGGTATAATTTATTAATTCCTGGACTATTTGCGTAACGTTTTACATATTATTTGTCAGCAAACCCTAAGGAACCCAAAAATACTAATTTAAAGGAGCTACGTGGCTGCGTTCAAAATATGCAATTTCTTCTATCTCCTGTTTAGAAGATGTGCTGTCTGGGTACTGTTATGTGTTCAAACGTAAACCCATATAATGTTGTCTTTTCTAATAAGAGTCTGTTATGATTTATAAACCTAACTCTGGGAAAGGGTAGTGTATTTTATCACTGTCCGTCTGAAAAAAAAATTAGTGCATGTAGACTTACACGCGTGATGGTGGTAATTGTGTATCGCGCGAAGCGGGTTTAGTGTTCGGCTTTCTGCCTCTCCCTTCTCTTTTTATCCCTTTAGTCCATCTGTTCGTTCGTTTTGGTAACGCAGTATAATTAATGTTAGGGTTAATTTAGGTCATTACGCAGTACGTCTCAATGTTTTTCCAAGAATTACAGCACACGTTTCATTGAAGAAGGCGGGTATCGGACTCGATTCACGGTATCGACACGCTTCAGTCTAACCAGCTTTAAATGGGTAACTTACTTTGCACTTGAGTTGGGGAAGGAAAAGGCAGCGAGAAAGAGAACGGGTCACCCCACCTCTCGATGCTGGACTTAGTATAGTAAAGTCTATGACACTTCACTTCCCTACGGTAGTATCTTGTGTCGGACTACCTTTTATGCGCCAGCTGATGACAACGAAGAATCTATGAAAATAGAATCATACACTAGACTTCAATATATCAGTGATAAAAGGAGAAGTGAAGACATTACATTTTGATGAGTTACCTAAAGGCGAAGATAGGAACAGGAAGTAGTGGTTTTGCAGAGGTCATAGGCCTAGGACAGTGAATTATAATGGAGAAATTTCATGAACATATGAGCTTCAGATCAACTTGTTGAAGAAGAAGCATTTTTCCAGATAATAGAATGCATAAAACAGCAAGGGTGTCAGCAGGCCAGATGACAGAACATCAGACTGCTCATATGTGCATAAACAAGAAGTTTTGATCATCATCATTACTTGACGGAAAAGTATACAGAAGAGCAGTTGTGGCATCGGATCGTCATTTTCACTTAGCTAAAATAAAGATGAGGCATCATGGCATGGAAAAGACTCAACAACAGAATTGATCAGTAGTACTGGAGACAAGAAGTTGTGTAGAGACATGATCGCATACGCCACCAGACATGGCACATGAAGAAGAAGAAAGATGAGGCTCTGAATATACACTACAACACATAGCAGCTGACAACCGTTTAATGTGGGATATCTTATAAATAATGAAACAAATACAGATGTGCGGTTCTAAGATCCAATAAGGACCAAGTGTATCAACAGTAACATAAGAGAAAGCAAGTACAGAAGAGGAAGCAAGCTTAGATGGAAGACCGCCCTGAACAGATTAAAAAAAAATATATCAAATGAGACATGCGAAGAAGTTCTTGCAAAACGAGAACGCCAGCGCAGCGCTGTTGATTGTAATGTTTATTGCTACATATTATCGAAAATGTTACACATAATTAATGTCTAACCATTTTCAAGTAAGTTGCAGTAGCTGCTTCAAAACTGCACTGATGTGATCGCAAGTGTTTCTATTTGACGAAAAGTCACCTTATTTCTGCTTTATTCTGTCTCCATTGACGCAACGTCATAAATGGACATAAACTTGTTTAACCTATGATTTGGATCATCATGAAAAAATTCTTTTTAATGAGGTATATCCTTCTTTTAAGCTACCATCCCAAAAACTTTGAACGCTCAAAACAAGCTAAAGTGGATGTGGCGAGGTGGATGGTAAATAGTTAGTCGTAGGTCCCAGAAATAGAAAATAGAACTGGTGAACTGAGAGTGGGATAGCACTGAACAGCTAAGGTAGATAACCACATAGATCTAGATGGTAGCTGTAGAGGAGAGCTGTGAAGTATTCACATTATCGCTAGACCTATCCTGTGCTCCAAGGGTGTCTCTATTAATAAGTGACGTGAATTCATTCATTCATAACCCTCCACTCCCAAAGGAGCATAGGCCTTCAACAAACACATGCCAAGTCCTCCTGT
This sequence comes from Oreohelix idahoensis, assembly GCA_024509875.1. Classification (NCBI taxonomy): domain Eukaryota; kingdom Metazoa; phylum Mollusca; class Gastropoda; order Stylommatophora; family Oreohelicidae; genus Oreohelix; species Oreohelix idahoensis. Next base: position 35,913 of record JAMPIV010009056.1, read on the forward strand.
CAAGTGCCATCATCTCAAGTTCTTTCCACGTTCTCCTGATCATTTTCACCTCTGTTTCCAGCTCTCTTCTCCATGTGCTTCTTGGTCTACCTCTGCCTCTCTTGCCCTGGGGGTTCCAGAACAGGGACTGCCTTGTAATGCTATCAACAGGTTTCCTCAGTGTGTATCCTATCCATCGCCATCGTCTTCTTCTCATCTCTTGTTCCACTGGCACTTTTCTAGTTCTTGTCATCAGTTCCACGCCGGCAACCCCGTCACACCACTCCAATCCCTCCACTCTACGCAAGCACCCATTCATGAAAGTCCGCAGCCTTTTGGCCGCCGTCCCTGCCGCTCTCCATGTCTCCGAGCCACACAATAAGACTGACCTCATATTTGAGCCGAAGATTCCCACTTTCGTGCTGGATCCTACTTTTCCTGCTCTCCATATATCTCCCAATGCAACGAAAGCCCCTCTTGCCCCCTGTATTCCCACCTTGACATCGCTGTCCGTCCCTCCAACCCTGTCCATGCCACTGCCAAGACATGTGTACGCCTCCACATCCCGAATTGGTGTTTCCCCAAGTTCAACCCTGCTATCACCACCTGCAGTTACTCTCACCATTTTTGTCCCTTCTCTGTGTATTTTCAGACCCAGTTGCTGTGACCTCTCATCGAGTGTTTTCAATTTGTCCTGCATCTGATTACGGTTATGGGACAGAAGAGCCAAGTCATCAGCAAAATCCAGATCATCCAACTGCCCAATCAGAGTCCACTGGATTCCATTTCTGTTGTGTGTTGTCGATGATCTCACAACCCAATCTATTGCCAGCAAGAAAAGAAATGGAGACAAGAGGCATCCCTGTTGCACTCCTGTTCTTATCACAAACGGTTCTGTAAGCTGTCCTTCATGAAGAACTCTGCATGTCATGTCTTCATATGTTTTCTTTATTAAATTAATGATCTTCAGGGGAACTCCATAATGCCTCATCAACTTCCAAAGCGATCCTCTGTCCACACTGTCAAATGCCCCCTCGCAGTCCACAAATCCGATGTACAGTGGTGAACTCGATTCCAGACCCCGTTCAACCACTATTCTCAAAGTGGCCATCTGGTCTGCACATGACCTGTTCCGTCGAAAACCCGCTTGCTCATCTCTCAGTCTCCTGTCCGTGGACTCTCTCAAGGATAATGTGGAGGGAGGGATGTCTGGTTGAGTTGCCTGGAAGGGGAGATTTACAGGAGTGCACAAATTGTAGAGGAATAATGTTACTATCAGTGCCAGGAAAAGTAAGTGACGTGAATGCAGTTTGTTAATTACTCCCTACCAGTTTAAATATTAAATATTCTTGTTAAATTCACATAAGAACAAAAATTTTGAATCAATAACTGGAATAAAATTAATAGCTGCAGTTTAGAAACTAAATGAATACACTTTAATAATTAAGATTGGTCACCGAGAGCTGACGTTCAGTGACAGTGGATCAAAGTCAAGTCAATAATTAAGATGGATATATATATACACAGCAGTTCTTATGCGGAAATTAATAAATTGTCTATACCATGTTCATCATTAACAAAATTACAGCCGTGGTGACTTTTGGATTTTGTTCTTGATACCACTGGAAACTTATCTTCTTGAGTCATTTCTGTTGCTGGATGATGGATTTGACTTTCTTCTATTTCGCAGTACTCCTGAACTTTCTTCACCTGAACATGAAGTCTTAATGCTTCTGACAGGCATGCAGCGTTATTTCTTGAATCATATGCTGCAAGTGTGTCTCTCTTGTTCAATATATATCTCAGAACCTTTAATGGGAGATAACACAAAAAAACGTATGGTATCTGAATTTTAGCACTGGTCGTGCCTCCTGTGACTGAATGGCCATATAGATCAGAACCCTTATTTATGACAACACTGTCATGAAGTTATGATTCTGTCAATTAAGGAAGTACGTCGTACCTTTATATATCAACGTTATAATACAAAAAGGCAAACATGAAAATACATCGAAGGATGGTAAAATCATTACAAATTGTGTCTAAATACCGTCATAATTAATTCTCTTTGGTATTTTGTTATACACCAAAGTTGTTTCCCTTTATAATATATCGAACTAATGTGCCTTTGAAATGTAACGAAGAAGAAAAAGAAACTCTAAGCACACATAATTTAAAAGCTAAACCCTAAAAATGACTATATGCTTTTATTGCTAGCTTTGTGTAGTCATAAAGACTTAGATGAGTCTATGCTGTACAGGATTGAGTTTATATTTGTCGTGGAAGACCATCTTCAATTGCGCGTACAAAGGCAAAATACATACATGTAGATCTGTGTTAAGCATATCACGAATGTTACATATGACATCAATTTTCATGACACGAAGATATTTTATAAGCTTAACGATTTATACAATTATAGACATACCCTCAGACACAACAGTACCACGAAGATTGCGGCTTTGAACCTGATCTCTAAGCAAGTCGGCTCACAAAAGCAAGTCACACAAAAGCAAGTCAGCTTGGCTTCTTCTCAGATATATGCTGTGCCTTGTGGCTTCTTAATCGTATGGATCAGTCCGCTTGATGTCTTCTCAGCTATAAGATCTTGAAGTGAATTCGAGAAGTATAGAATTGTGTATGAGATGGGCTTATATACCCCTTATTCCAGTCGTTTTTTCAGTGGTGGACATGACGTCATTGCTCTCCGAGACGTCCACTCCGACCAATTATTTTTTTTTTTCAGGCTGACTTTTTACCAATCGCGTACAAGCAGATTTACTGTGATTTACGTTTATTGTTTGAAACTCCAATGCGAACTGAATTTTCATTGTGTAAAACCACAGACAGGATCGTAATTTCCCCTCATATCCCAAAGATAATTATTTTCCTAGCTAAAATTACACGAGAATGATAATTACAGTCCAAATCTCAAAGGTAATTTATCTTTTATTGTGCAATTACCAGAGAGATTTTGTCCGTTTTGCTACAGTGGAGATGGACTAAAGCAGTACTAATGCGACGAAAAGTGTTATACTTAGTGAAGGAAGGGTTGCTAGTAGATGAGAAATCCCCATTCTAGATTTAAATAGGTGGTACGAATCAGATGTGTAACATTTACTTGCTTGTCTGTATACCTACCTGTTAATCTATCTGTCAGTTATGTGGTTTTCTTGGAGGGTTATATATAAAGTCATCGTCCGCATCATTACCTTACAGCTCTACATGGAGCATAGGTCATCAGCACAGTTGCTGTTCAAGTCGTGTGCCATTCCTTCAGATCTTTCGTTGTCTTCTTTATCCTTTTTTATTATCTGTTATCAGTGCTCTTCTCCGTGTGTTTTTGTCATCTATTTCTCTTAACCGCCCAGTAGTTCCAGGGTCTCTATGATAGTGTATATATATATATATATATATATATATATATATATATATATATATATATATATATATATATATATATATATATGATGGCTTCATCTTCCACTCCCTTCTCCACTTGTAGTCTGTTACCTCTGCTTTTCGTTCCCTGTGAGAACTAGCACGACGTAATCGCCAGCGCTTTGCTGTGGTGGTTCATGAATATATCGTTTTCACATGCTGAGGTTGCCAGCCTTGTAAGGACCTGTATAACCATCAGTAAGTTCAAACATGTCAAATTCATTAATTGCGAACTCTAGACTTCTTGCTCAGTAAAATAGTCTTGGCAACTTAATAAAGATGCCTCGAACACGTGTCAGGGGTATTATTCCTAGTTATAGTCCCTCTGTGACTTTGTGAACAGGTCCTGTAGTAGTCCGGTTTCCGTATTAAAAGGTGGAGTTTCCTTATTGTGTTAGTCAAAAACTGCTAAGCCAATAGCATTCGAAAGTGCATATTATGATAACTTTCCTCATGGACTTTTCTGCATGACTCATACATTTGTAAAAATCAAACGGTCACTCTCTGTATATGGAATTGGCATGTCCGTCAATTCTCGGTAATGATTACCACTACACCTTCTTACATTCATCTTGCTCATAACAAGCTTGTCCAGATGTTTATTCAGATGTGTGTGTAATATGCCACCAGATAGATAATTGACCTGCATTCCCCATGCAAACAACCACTGGGCGTCATTACCCGAAAATGACCTGTCGCCAATCTGGTTTTACCTGTAACTCATCTCCACAAAGATAGGCAGGCAAACATGACACGTATGAATGGAAGAAGTGTAAACATTGACACGAAAATACCAAATACTGTCGGAGGTAGGAAAATAGAACGTGCCAACAATCGAATGGCGCACATAATTAGTACGCACAATAAAGGTAGATCAATACTGCCGGAGAGGAAAAGAGAGCGAACAAAATTATGTGACAGCGACTAGTATGAGTGTTGCACGGGGCTGACAACCTCATCATATAAAACAAATTTCTACAGAAAGAGCATATGAACGCTTTGTTCAGGCTTTCTGCAATGGAGCCAGCTGCAATAGTTGCTGTATACTCCGTAGAGAGAGAAAATGAAAATAATGATGATGATTTCCCTTACCCCTGGTGTCACGGGATGTCTCCCCTTGATCCGCAGTGATGGTCCAACAGTGGCCAAGATTCAGAGTATCGACTGAGGGTCTTCAAAGGTATCTACCTTTCGCTCAAGATTACTCTTGGTAGAGATTTGAAGAATGATGCTTCACTTCTAGGGAGCCTCATAAGAATTTAAGAAATCAAGTACTACAGCTGATATTATCCAGGATGTAATAAACTTGTTTATCTTCCCAGACCTTCTATGAGGTGAAAGAATTTAGCTCGTTTGATGAGCCCCCAACTGATTTAATTCAGTAAAATATTATTTCAGTAGCTCTGTTTATGGGTATTTAAAATGACTGAGACATACGGGTGCATTTCACTCAAAAAAATGATTATATCAACTACACATATTTATATATATACTTACTTACTTACTTAGTCGTTCCCCTTCTACCGTGAGGTGTAGAGGTTTGGAAGAGAGAGCGCCAGACTATCCTATCGGCTGTTTTCCTCCTGGCCTGGTTCCATTCTAGTCCTCGGTCCTTCAAAGATTGTCTAATGTTGTCCTCCCAGCGGACTCTGGGTCGTCCTCGGGGTCTGGATCCTTGGCTCTTTGTTTCCCATGCTTGTCGTGGTATCCGATCTTCTCCCATTCTGCAGACATTGCCAAACCATCTTATACGAGGTCTGGTCAAAAAGTATCCGACCTTTGGCCAGGAAAAATACAATCACTCACCTGGAAGTCTGAAACCCTAATCCCCTTCAAAGTACTCTCCTTGGGACTGCACACACTTCTCCCAGCGGTCCCGCTATGTATGGAAGACTTTGGGAATGGAGTATAGCTCGGCCGTCGAATTTATCATAATGTCTTCTTGTGACTCAAATCGGGTCCCTTTCAGCGGTATTTTCAGCTTGGGGAACAGCCAGAAATCGCAAGGAGCCATGTCAGGAGAGTATGGAGCCTGACGAATCAGAGGAGTCTTGTGTTTGACCAAGAAAGTCTGAATCAGATGTGAAGAATGTGCGGGTGCATTGTCGTGATGCAGCTGCCAAGTTCCCGTTGTCCACAGGTCCGTTCGTTTGCGTCGTACAGCATCACGAAGGCGACGCATGACCTCCGTCAATATGGATTGTACTGAACCGTGGCTTATATCCACCTCGTGTGTAAGTTCTCGGATGGTGATACGACGTTTCTGCATGATCAAAGTCCGCACTTCGTGAATGACCACGTCGTTTCGGCTTGTTGATGGTCTATCGGAACGTGGCTCGCTAACCACCGATGTGCAGCCATCTTTGAAACGGTTGTACCACTCCTTAATTTGTGTAATGCTCATGGCTTCATCGCCACAAGCTTGTTGAATCCTTCGAATTGTTTCTACTTGGGTATCACCGAGCTTTTGGCAAAATTTAATGCAATACCGCTGTTCAAAAAGTTCCGTCATTTCGTGACAAATAAAAATCCGACGGCTTGTTACTACCACAGCTCGCGCGAACACTAATTGCAGACGACTGACACTGTCTTTGGGAGGGAAAAAAATCATGCATGCTCAGGAAGGTCTTCTCCACTGTATCCACCAGAGAAACCTCCTGTATATCATTTTTTTCCCCCCGAAAAAAAAGGTCGGATATTTTTTGACCAGACCTCGTATATATACACAGATAATAAATTTAATAATCAATTATAGTTAATGTAAAATAAATAAGGGAAATTTTAGCCTTAAGGTGATGATCTGGTTAATTTAGGGAATTGACTTAAAGAGTTCATTTGGCAGCTCTAAATGTATACTTAGCTGCCGGTAAGGCGTCAGTTGGCTTCAGCTCCAGCCGATGTTGTTTTGGTACAGGTTGTAGACTGGTTCTTCTAGTCACTGGTCAAGTCTGGTGGCTGTAACACGTCCCTCGTAGAATCGTCTGGTAATTACGATGATCCAGTGTCTTTAAGGCGCGTCTGCTGTTGGTGTCTAGCTTTGACTGAAGGCCACTTATACCACGCACTTGTTTCACAGACTGCTACCACCAATTGATACCACCGACCAGTATCATGAAATGAGAGAGAAACAAATATCTCTCCTAAGTATTGGGTCTCCTGACATTTAAATCAGGCTTCCCTCCCTTTCATTCCACCATCCCGTCTGCCTCAGAACTTTACCCTCTTTGAGCATTATTGTTAATCCTAGTTAGCGGAAAACACACATTGCATTTATATAAAACATGTTTAAATATACATATGCACCGGTTGAAAAGGTTAATTTAAAAATTATTACATTATTTCTATCATCATCCACTCCCAGCTCTATATGGAACTTGAGACTATCTCTACGTTTTGTTATCTATGAGAAATCTGCATGAAGCAGTCACCAGCTCTTGCAGTGGTGGTTCATGAAACCATCATTATATATGCTGAGGTTGCCAGCCTCTTATGAACTTGGACATCCACTAGCAATTTTCACATGTTAATATTGCAAATCATTTCTCAGTGCTGCCTCTTCAACACATCCAGGAAAAAACGGATTGGCTTAATAAGTTTAGCCAGCAGGTGGGCTTGAACATCAATTTAAAGAAGTCAGAGGTCATGACGCTCAATGTGAGCAACCCTGAGCCCATATCAGTAAGGAATCAGCAACTGGTACAGACAGGCACCTTCACATACCTAGGATGCATAGTAACACCAGACGGCGGGGCAGGCAAAGACATCAACATCAGAATGAATAAGGCAAGAACAGCCTTTTTTAGCCTAAACAACATCTGGAAGTCCTCTCAATACAGCACAAGATTAAGATTATATCAGAGCTGTGTGCTTTCTGTGCTTCTCTATGGTGCGGAATGCTGGAGAGTTACAGAGAAGGAAATGTCAAAATTGTCCTCTTTTCACACAACATACCTAAGAAAAATTCACCGAATCTTTAGGCCGAATACCATCACCAACCAAGATCTGCTTACTCGGAGCAAGCAAGAGGACATGCACACCATCATAGCTGGCAGACGCTGGAACTGGGTTGGCCATGTCCTCAGAAGAGACCCCGGTGCCATCACAAGAACAGCTATGCTATGGGCCCCTGAAGGAAAACGAAAGAGAGGCCCCAAAATCCATCTTGTGACAATATCGAGAAAAGTACAGACAGGAAATTCGTCAATCACCAAATTGGCAAATCGTGCTGTTGAGGTAGAAAGAGTTAACTTTAAGTTTTGGAGATTGTTTCATTTTTGTGTTATTTGTAGTTACATTTTATTTGCGTTGATCCATTTTTGTATTTTAGTTGTTTCTAATTTCCTTTTTTCTGTGTCTACATAACATGTACAGTAATATTCCGCTTAGCACAGAGGAAGCGTTCATGAAGAATGGAGCGTTAAACGAAACACCGCTGTATGGGACCATGCTGTATGTTATACGGTATATGGGTTGTATCATCATCATTCCTTTCCGTTCCCCGTGGAACATAGGGCAGAAACAGTTGCTCTCCATCGATTTCTATTCTGGGCTGTCTTTTTCAGCTTTGCCCAAGTAATTCCAGTTTCCTTAGCCTCCTCTTCCGCAGTTCTTCTCTAAGTTCTCTTTGGCCTCCCCACTCTTCTTTTCCCTTGTGGGTTCCAATCAAGCGCACCTCTGGCTATATGGGGTGTATGGGTAATAATAAATAGTCTCATGTATTAATTTGCCACGAATAATTAATGTAGAATTTTGAACATTATAACAAATAATAGAAATATGAAGATTGACCAGTGATACGATGAGAGACAAAGCCTTAGCGGTCAGCGAGAGAGAGACAAAGAGAGAGAGAGAGAGAGAGAGAGAGAGAGAGAGAGAGAGAGAGAGGTAGAAATTGAGTGAGAGCCACTGATGTGTGTATTTGTACGGCACAGCTCTGGTGTAGCTAATCTACTTCTCCATTACTGAAAATATGTTAAAGAGTTTATAAACATGCATTGGAAAAGCAGAAAAAATGGACAGAGGTTATTAGACGAGTTGGGTTGAAGATGGAATCAAGTTGAAGATAGCGCTCTTTATCAGCTGACTTGCTATGGCAACCCCTCTTTCCCCCCCCCCCCCCCCCCCCCCCCCCCCCCCCCCCCCCCCCCCCCCCCCCCCCCCCCCCCCCCCCCCCCCCCCCCCCCCCCCCCCCCCCCCCCCCCCCCCCCCCCCCCCCCCCCCCCCCCCCCCCCCCCCCCCCCCCCCCCCCCCCCCCCCCCGTGCTTAGTTGCTGGGTATTGGTGTCTGGTTTGTACGCGATTTTCTTGTTTGAAATCTGGCATGCTCTTTTTAAGTTTTCCATATAATACTGTGGGGGGGGGGGGGGGGGGGGGGGGGGGGGGGGGGCGGAAGGAGGAGTTGTCCAGCATCAGTCGGTCTTAATATTTCCGATCACTCCCAGAAGTATTGTATCTCGCCAGTTACTGAATGTAGTCAAACTGCCTGTCTCGGATAGTTTAATAATGTGTCCTTCATCCCGTCTCTTGGGAAAATCTCCGTGTACCTTGTTTTTCTTGAAGAGGCGGTATAATGTCTCAGCGCAGTGTTTCTCAAGCGGTGTGCCGCGACACACTATTGTGCCGCCACGCCTATCAAAGTGTGCCTCAAAAATTTTGTAAATTTACAACATGAAGTATATTTTTAGTGATCTTGTAATGTAAAACTGATCTTACAGCTTGAATTCATTCAATAATAATTTGAGCTATTAACTGCTTTGAACAGAAATAGATATACTTCAAAACTATTTTAAACAATTAAAAGAAAATCAAATTGAGAGTTTTATTTATTCTAAAGTACCCACACATTAGTATACTTAATTTAGTATATATCACTGTAATTTTCTATTCAGGCGCGGGGTTAGATAGGTGTGCCATAATTTTTTTAGAAAATTGAAAATTGTGCCGTGAACAGAAAAAGGTTGAGAAACACTCCTTTAGCAGCTTGAGTATCATCCTTCATTCCTTCTGGGGAATTCCATCTGGCCCGGCAGCCTTTACGATTTTCGGCACTTCTAGTGCTTTTACTATGTGGTACATAGTGGCTGGTTTGTGTTTACAGTTAGGATTGTTTTGCTAGTTCCGTGATCGTTTATTTTATCGTACTGTTTCTGTTTATAACTTGTTTACAATTTTAACATTTTCTAAATCGTTTTTGCTCTTCATTGCTGCTGTTGTGTCCACTGGTGTCTTTCAGTAGCATATCGCTTGTCCACCCTTTTTTTTAGGTGATATTGCGAAGCTTCTTCAAATCTCACATCATTGTGTAATAATTTTCTGTTTTCAGACAGATATCATAACGATCAGATATCGTGCCGCGTTCCCCGTCATCACACCAGGTTATAATGATTGAACTGGCAGTGCCATTTAAATTATGATTAGGTGAGCATCACGCTTTGAACATGGCCAAATGTAATATCCTGCTCACGGAATTTAAACATGCCTGGAATATCAGATTTTGGCTCAGGAAAGCATCTTCTGTTACACAGTGGGATAATTGTGCTTGGTGGTATTGTCTTTGCGATTGAGTTTGCTAGCGCGGTATCTTTGCTAATTTTCTCTTTTGCCTAGGCAACAAAGTTCGCTTGAACCTGCCTCTTCCTAGCCTATTTATTATCTTGCACACGGGGTGTCCTTCGAATCTTTTAAATTTTTCATGCTAAGGGATTGAAAGATCGGATAAACTCACTTGAAAGCCTGGCCAAATGCTCCAACAAGTGCGCAATCCAATGGATACCAGCCCATTGCATCATTCAAGGCAACGAAGAAGTAGATAAACGTGCTAAAGAAGGGGGAGCCCTTAAACAAAACGATATAGAGACAATTTATGAAATGGCTAAAACAACTATGAAAGTCATATTCAAGTCCAAATGGGATAGATAACATCCAGATCACACATAACATAATATGTCTATCACCAGTTATCTAAGCAAGACCAGGTCATCATTTTCTACTTACTGCTCACAATAGGTTGAGGTACAGTCTATATCACAAATACAGAATTGGTCCCACAGATTTCTGCTCCTGTGGCACCAGCCCCATGACAGCCGAACATCTGCTCCAGTTCTCCCCAACATACAACAATGAACGGATTGGCATATGGCAGCACAACACTTCTCTTCATAAAAAACTGTTTGGAGATGTCATGAACCTTGAGCTGACTACTACCTTTAATAGAGTCACTTTTGTAGAAGTCTGAGGGCGGACGAGGAAGTCGAAGAAGAAGAAACGTGGGTGGTTTACAGCTAAAGTCGATACCGAAGAAGTAGGCGCAAAAGTTCTTATAACCGGCTCAGTATGTGATCTATTAAACAGGCTACAAAGGACAGTCAATAACAAGGGCACTTAAAAGACGCGAAACTGCCGATAAGGCCTCGTGCAGTAGAAACTTCTCTTTGGTTCAGGGTTTTGGAGTCAGCCAAAAACTCTACAGCAGGAAATTATGGACAGACATAATAGCCTAAACCAGAGATAGGTAGCCCTGGAAGTGAGGCGATCGATTTTAGAAACACTTTAGTTCTGTAAAGATTTACCTTGATAAACTCATGTCTGTTTTCAGTTTTAGAGTACAGTACTTTAAAGTTTGAAAAAGTGTGCAGTCTATATGTAACGTTTATCTCTACGGGCTATCTGCTCCCTGCAATCCTATCAACATAGCTTTGGAAAAATTCAAACTAAATGATATCTTATAGAATGTTAACTTTATTTCAAAGAAAAGATCCCGTTCCTTTGATAGGCAGTTTAAAAAAAAGCGAATTTTAGCTAGCTACCTAGTGGATTTTCACCGGGAACGAAAAAAAGTACCTATAAAGCTGTGGAAACCGCACTTTTAAATGCCGGCGGGAGAAGGCTTGGTCGATATTTCCATAACTAAATAATTCTTTTCCGGATCGTCGTTTAGAGATCAACCATATAATTTCATTTTATCTAACGGTAGAACGGGATCGACCCGGTGCCGACCGTCAGGCTTACACCATTCGACCTTGGTACTTGAAGAAGAGGTAAAAAGGCTCTTAACTCGTTTTCCCTGGCGCTTAGAATGGGAGAAGATCGGCTACCACGACAAGTGTAGGAAACTTAGTGCCAGGGTTCCAGACCTCCAGGACGATCCATAGTCCACTGGGAGGACTACATCAAACAATCTCTGAAGGACCGAGGACTGGAGTAGAACCAGGCCAGGAGGAAGACAGCCGATAGGATAGTTTGGCGCCCTCTTCCAAATCTCTACACCTTACGGTAGAAGAGGAACGACTAAGTAAGTAAGTAAACTCGTTTTCCCTATCATACTTTCCATTTTATTGTTAATCATTGATCTTTGAGCTTGCTGTTATCTATAAGCATTTGTCTTTAATATACAAGTTTTGCCATTACATGTACTATCTCGAGCACGTCTTTTAAACTGATATTTATTAAGTTTAAATGACATGAATGCCGACTGGTTTCACTTCATTTCATAGGTGTCTTTTTTTTTCTTAAATATTGCAGTGTTCCACAGGGACCAGTAAAGCGACATTACTGCACTATCCTGATTGCACCGTTTGTCCGAATTGTCACATTATTGGTGACGTTCTCAGCGTCTTCGGTATTGAATGGGTTGAGTGCGTGGTGCCTGAGACTAGGGGGGGAGAATAATCCAAGAAAATTTCTACGTATCTTTTAGCTAACGAAAAGAAAGTGTTATATCTGTAGATTATTGAGCGCGAGAGTGGTAGAGATAAGAAAGATGAAGGTGCGGGCTTCATATTCTTATAAAAACAGTACTCATTGACGGGTAGAGACTTAAGGGGGAAACGATAGAGAATTAGACGAATGATAGGGTCGGTGAGAAGAGCCGTTAGAAGAAACAAAATTATTCATATACAGTTCATACTGAGCTGAAGATATGCAAGGAGAAAGAAATAGTGAGCGCAGGCTCTTAAAATTGAATTTATTAGATGAAACTGAGATAGATTGACGGAGGGAAAACGTGTTATGGTGTTCAATTAGAGGAGACGGCGAGAATGAGAGCAACTTTAAATAATACTTGACTTCGGCGTCTGCAGAAGTGGTACTAGTAGAAGATTCCAATGAGCACGTGAGAGAAAGTCAATGAAAATGTATAATACCGGTATTGTTAATACGTAACTAACACTTGACAGTGATGTGCATCGAATGTTCAAACGGGGCTTCACTTTTCTGTGACAGTTCATTTTGTATATGGAAACAGTCTGCAGCAGTGCAGGCTGGCTGAGCGAGCACGGATCGCAATGGGAAGGCAAACCCGGTCCTACAAAATGCCGTGCAGAAGTCGGATGTGTCGACCGAAAGGTGCAGATATCACAGCTACGTTGTAAACAGACACAACGCAACCACCGTCCTTTTCAGGGCGAACGAGAAAGAAAAAGAATATATATATATATATATATATATATATATATATAGATATATATATATATATATATATATATATATATATATATATATATATATATATATATATATAGTAATGGTATTGTCTCCCTGCTCTGCAATAGTGGTCCAACAATTGCCAAACTTAGAGTATAAAAATTAGGGTCTTCAAAGGTATCAACCTTCGCTCAAGATTACCTATGGCAGAGATATAAATAGAAGAATGGTACTTCTACTTCAGAAAGCCTCGCAGGATTTTAAAGAAAAGCAAGCATATCAACTGGGATCATCTAAGCTGAAGTGAACTTATTATTCACCCACCTCTTCTGTGAGGAAATATTGACTTGTATTTTCTAAGCCCCCAGCTGAAGGTGATTCAGAAATTATTAATTTAATACCTCTGTTTGGTTAAGTATTTAACACAATTTGAGTCATACGAGTGCACACATATAATTCACTCAAAAGTGATTACTCCAATTATAAATTTATAGTTACAGATAAACAGGTTTAATAATCACTTATGGGTAAACAATGTAAAATAAATAAGGTGTTTATAAAAATGAGGCAGTGATATTTTCTACATTGGACGATCTAAATTGTAGGTGAATATTTTTTAGAAAACAAAATTGTAATTGTCTATTGGCTGCGCTTGTATGTTATTTAATTGCCAGAGTGGGGTCAGTTGGCTTCTGCTTCAGTCGCTGTTGGTTGCCACGGATGCTTTGGACTGGTCCTTCCCTACAATAGTCAAATCTGGTGGCAGTAGCACGTCCCATGCAGTAAGGCTTGGGTAGCTACAACGGTTGTCAAGCGTCCTCAAGGCCCGTCTGATGGTGGTGTCTAGCGCCAACTGTTGGCAACTTGTACCACAAACTACGAGGGAAACAAATGCCTCTTTTGAATATTGGGTCTCCTGATATGAGCATAAGGCGATCTCCATCCAGCACTTCATCTTCCTCAAAAATTTTACCCTCTCAGAGCATTAATTTTAGACTCAGTGAGCCGGAGGAAAGTGCTTTTAGACAGCGGAAGGCGACAATATATATATATATATATATATATATATATATATATATATATATATATATATATATATATATATATATATATATAAAAATATATATATATATATATATATATATATATATATATATATATATATATATATATACACACACACACACAGACACATGAAATTTACTAAAGTGCTTGTATAATAAATATGTACACTCCTTGCTCTTTATAGATCCTGGGGACACGTCTGCTGTTGGTTTCTTGGGAGGAAACCCGCATGAAACAGTCACCAGCTCTTGCAGTGGTGGTTCATGAGTCTGGTTATTTGCAGTGTTGTGGTTGCCAGCCTCATATACCGCTGTACACCCCCAAACAATTTATACATGTCAAAATGCAAATATAAAATGATTAAATGTAAGTATTACAACTTACCCCGAGTTTTTGTTTGTTCGGGTAAGTACAGACTTTTTGCACCTGAAACGTCCGAATATTATGTGGCAACTGATGTAAGATGCCGTGTTCTCAGGTGGGTTAGGTGTCTTACTGGGTGCACTTGAATTAAGATCCGAGGCATAAAGTGATGATTCTATAGTAACTCCCTTCTAATCTTAGAATTCACATACTGTCTGTTATTTCTCTTTGACGAAACTGGAAGCCAGTGCAGTAACCTTACAACGCTGTAGGTTATAAGCGAAATTTTCGCCCACACCCACGTGTTGCTTCGTTGAGGAAAGATCCAATCAGGAGCAGTCTATCAGCATTTTTATGCCAAATCAACCATCATCAGTGCATCTATATTGGTAGGGTTTTATCACCACACCCTCTGATGTAGAACATTACTACATGATAACATAAGATATTGCCCTTTACATGGTATTTTCCAAACTCCATGACCATATAAGGTCTTGCTACTTTCGGTATACGTATCATGATTAACAAATCTCTACATCAGAGATCCATCGCTAATTATCTCCTCCAAGATGTTACGTTCTCTTAGTTGATTATTACAACGAAGTCAATCTGCCGGAAGTGTTACATGTGCCGTGCCTTAATCTTTAATAAGATTATCATCCTCCGACATCCGAGTGAAATCGGCCACATATCAACGATTGTTATCTGTTTTCCCCGACGAACGTCTGGGTTTTTGCCCTATGTCACCTGCTGGTGTTTGTTCAATCAACCCGTCTCGCTACTTACAGACACCTTTTCTATCTGGCCAGGAGCTGTTACATAATCTAGTACGCAAACAACTTCACCCTGCACAAATAGAAGTCAATATTGCTTCAGAAATAGGTCAAGCTGTTAGGTACCGTATGGTGAGTGACGAAGTAGGACAAGATGACCTCGAACGATGAAAGAGTAAACAAGAAACAAGGGAAGAATTAGCACGTAGAAGGAATGGTCGAAGTACGGCCGGAGAGAATATATATATATATATATATATATATATATATATATATATATATATATATATATATATATATATATATATATATATATATATATATATATATATATACATATATAAGGTAGTGGATGTTTGTTTGTAATTAATACAAATCTTTATTCCTTTTAATTTCCTCTTGAAATTACGGAGATTTACTATTTATGTTCTCCTGGGTAATGCCGTGAAGTTATTTATGTGTTGGTCATTATGTTTTATCACAGAAATTATTTTTTTAAAGTTATTCCGTTTTAATTCATACAAGCCAACAAAAGTAATCTTCATGCTAGAAATCAATTGAAATAATCCAGATGATAAAGACATTATGTTTTTTTTTGCAATCAGCAAGTAATATTTTTACTATTTTACATTGCAATTACAAATTTTTAACTATACACTTTTAGTGTCATTGAAAATCTAAATAACATTTATTTTCCTATAGTATTAAAGTTATCATTACTGTGTATATCAAACGTAAGGTAGTTTTTCAGAGTTTAAGAGCTGGCTCATACTTAGTAGGCAAGAACATACTTAGTAGGCAGTCGACCATAATTTATTTTTCTATAGTATTAAAGTTATCATTACTGTGTATATCGAGCGTAAGGTAGTTTTTAAGAGTTTAAGAACTGGCTCATACTTAGTAGGCAAGAACATACTTAGTAGGCAGTCAGACCACACAGAGCTATAACCGGCTAGCTCGGGCGTTGGCGCAGCTGGCGAGTGATTTTTAGTGCTTTATGCTAGCAGATAGATAATGTTGGTCCTTTTCAGGACTTAGTATCTATCATCGCTGATCGGGTTAGCAGTCAACAAAGTCGACTTTTTTATGGTAAATGCGCTCAGATATAAGCAAATAGGTTGAAAGGAACGCGTCTCGCCAGAAGAAGGCAAAAACCGAACCCTCTTCCCCCACCCCCAAAAAAAAGTCAGACCACATTGTTCTTTACAGTATAACCACGGTACTCAGCGCGGTGCCTGTAGGGACCATTGTGCCCACCAAGGCATATTTGTGTGCCCACGGATTGTTTGTGAATGAAAGAATACATATATAATTTTGAACGTATCACTACTGCAAACATTCTGATGCAGCAAGCACTAACATCACTGGAAGAGTGGGCCAAAACATGGCTCATGAAGATTAATGAAGAGAAAACAACGTACACTGTATTTTCCCTCTCAACTAGACCTCAGAGCTTCAAACTAGTACTAAACGGAGTAAATTTTCATTTAAATGAAAATCCGAACTACCTAGGCATTATTTTTGATCGCCGTCTGACTTGGAAAAAACAGGTTGACAGAAATCGAATGAGAGCAAGACAAAGAATGGCAATTATGAAAAAACTTGCTGGAACAACTTGGGGTGCAGATGAGAAAGTGCTTAAGACGTTGTACACAGGGCGAGTGAGGCCAGTTCTTGAATATGGCATGGCAGCATGGGCAACAGCAGCTAAGACAAACTTCGATAAAATTAGCAGACTCCAAAATCAAGCAATGAGAATTATAACGGGAGGCATGAAGTCAACACCTATAAAAGAACTCGAAAAGTTTACATGCCTCCAGCCAATGACAGATAGAAGAGACTGCAGGGCTCAACAACAGGCCGAAAAATTCAAAAGACTTACAGACCACCCAATGTGCCATAGAATAAATGCTCCTAGAAGGCAAAGACTCAAACGAAGTAATTTTGTAGAATCAACCAAACCACAAATGAGAGCAGTATCCATAGATTAAATATCCACTGTTAAACCCATCTACACTGCACACAAGCTTCCAGTTTGGAAACAAAATCGTTTCCCAAAAATGATAGAAAACATTCCTGGAATTGAAAGTAAAAAGAGCCAAACTGCAACAGATAGAAAATCCATAGCGACAAAATACATAGAGAAGCATTATCCACGCAACACCTGGACCCATGCATACACAGATGGATCGGCAACAAATGCAACAGAAAATGGAGGTGGGGGTGTCTTTCTGACCTTAAGCACTGGTGCAGAAAAAAGGCTGTCAGTGGCGACAGGACGATTCTCCAGCAACTTCAGAGCAGAGGCAGAGGCCTTGAAAACTGCAGCAGAGGTTATATTGACAGAAGAAACGGCAGAGAGACAAGTTGCTTTCTTTACTAATGCACAGTCAGTAATTGCAACGTTGAAAAGACAAAATAATTCAGACCTGGATGATCTCAGAGTAGTGCTCCACAACCTTTGTCAACGATTCAAAAGTGTTGTGATCCAGTGGATCCCATCTCATTGTAACATCGCCGGCAATGAAGAGGCTGACAGAATGGCAAAAGAAGGTTCACATCTACCTCAGCCTGATGCAAGCATAACTTTTGAGGAGGCAAAGAGTTTTATCAGAATCAGTTACAGAAACAAATGGAATGTAGAACATCCAGGGCACACACAGAATGATGCTTACTACCAGCTCCACAGAAGAGAACAAGTGGTAATCTTCAGACTCCGCACTGGCCACAACAGATTGAGATACCATCTATTCAACAAGCTAAAGATAGGTACTACCGATCAGTGTAACTGTGGCACTGATAAAATGACTGCTGAACATCTGCTTCAAAGTTGCCCCTTATATGTGGTACAGAGAAAGTGCATATGGCCGACGCCAGCTCCTTTCGTGGAAAAGCTTTACGGGGATTCAAATAGCCTCAAACTGACTACTGCTTTCTTTGAGAACATTCAAGTGGACGTCTGAGAGTGTACGAAGAAGAAGAAGAAGAATATATAATTTTGCTTGCAAGGTCAGAAGTTAAAGCTTACCCTCTGCTAAACTTATTAGGTATTTGCGGTTAGTGGTCTCAATAAAATTTAAAAAATATTTCCGATGGTCACTCTATAAACAGGTGGCCAATAACACGCAGTGCCTAAGATCACTCTAATTATACATTTGACTCAAATAATTTGAAGGTACAATTTGTTTGGTTTAAATCCTGAATATTTCCTATATCATTTAATGCCTTTACTCACCTTTATATAAGAATTTTGTTCTAAAACTGATCTTTTTTTAATATGTTAGCGCGGACCTCTGGTATAGGCACATCAATCATATCACTGAAACATACCACGAGGTCTTTTCTATTTGGACATGCGCCCTAATATAACCGACGAACCCTGCGTTTAGGTTGAACAGTGCACCTCGCCAAATGAGGAAATTTTATTAAAAAGTATAGATTCCCACATATAAATAAAAGGAAACATCACAGTTATGTGATGGCTCTTTAAGCTGTAGCATTTTAAGACAATGTCTTCAGAGTGTGCAGTTCTAACCAAACCGAAGCTAGTCTGGAGAGACAGAATCTAACTCATAAAACCAAGACGAAACTAATGCAGACATCGATCGTGTATGTATTTTTGTATCAAATGAAACTTGGACAATATAAGCCAAAGAACAACAACAAATACAGCGGAAATAAAAGCAAAAAATACATTTTAAATTATCAACTGTATACTTTTAGTTTGAAATCTATTTCGATTTTCATACGAACTAAAAGTGTACAGAAGATAATTTATACTTTATTATTATTATTTTGCGAAGTGTACAGTTAATAATTTTAAACTTGATTAATTTTTGATTGTGCTATAAATAACTTACGCATTAAAAAAAATGCGCTCATAAAAATAAAGTAATGAAATATATGGGTACAGTATGTGATTATTATGGAATTATTATAGAGTCGAAATATATTTTCCGTCATTTGTTGCGATAAAGGTAATAAATTCATGTGATTTTGCTTTCATTAATGGTAGGTCGATGCCTTCTCTCTCTCTCAACCCATAACCCGTCATGGGTCGTAGGGGTGCCATGGTGGAAGCATCAGCAGACAGGGTCCTCCACTGCTCTCTATTCTCAGCAATGCGTACAAGTGTGGAGAAACCGTGTCCTGCCCATTCTTTGATGTTATCAGCCCAGGATTTTCTTTGCCTTCCTCTTCTCCGTTTACCTTCGACTGTTCCCTGGAGGATCGTTTTCGAAAGGGAGTCATGACGAGTTACATGCCCAAACCAGGCAAGCTTTCGACGTTTCACTATTGACAAAAGTGGTTCTTGATGGCCTGCATAGGTGTTTATCTTCTCTCTAACATAGACATTTGTTTTGTGCTCTTTATAGCAAATGCGCAAAATTCTTCTGTAACATTTATGCTCGAAAGCCTGAATCCTTCGCTCCGTATCTGCAGTGAGTGTCCAGCCCTCACACCCATACAAGAGAATAGATAATACAAGTGATTTGTATAATTTGATCTTCACAGGAAAACTGATGTTACTTTTCCAGATCACATTCAACCTTGTCATGGCAGCTGAGGCCATCTCAAGTCTTGTCTTGATTTCTTTATTTGATCTTCCGTCACTACATATAGTGGACCCGAGATATTTAAAGGTGTTAACTTCTTCTAACGTTTGCCCATTTAACGTAATGTTGGTCGGAACATGTTTCTTATGGCTATTCACCAATATCTTGCTTTTTTCTATATTAATTTCCATCCCATATGTTCTTGTTACTTTCTCCAGTCTAGAGGTAAGGTCTTGAAGTTCTGATTCTGTTCCAGCTATCAGATCAATATCATCAGCAAAACGTAGATTACACAGAGGTCGGCCTCCAATCGATATGGTTGATTTATAATCGTAGAGAGCCTCCTGCATAATATGTTCTAGATAAATGTTAAAGAGCACTGGTGACAGGATACATCCCTGGCGAACTCCTACAGTTGTTTTGAAAAATTCTCCAATGTCATTGCTTGCAAAAACAGCACTGCTTGCGTCCTTGTATAGTGCTTCAATGATATCTATGATGTTGGTATCAAAATTGAATTTTCTCATTATTTGCCATAAACCTTCATGCCAGACTCGATCGAAGGCTTTTGTGAAATCGATGAAGTTATGGTATAAATCATGTTGATGCTGGAGATGTTTTTCGATCAGTAATCTAATATTGAAGATTTGTTCTGAGGTACTTCTTTTTGGTCTAAAGCCAGCCTGTTCCTCTGACAAGATTTCTTCTGATTTCTGTTTTATTCTGTTCAAAAGTATCCTTAACATCACCTTACTTGGATGACTAATAAGGCTAATGGTTCTGTAGTTCTTGCACATTTTTAGATTTCCTTTCTTTGGAAGCGGTATTACTAATGACTGCGTCCATTCTTTTGGCCATTTTTTTGTACTCCATATCTTCTGGCAAATTGTTGTCATGATTTTTACTATATCTGGTCCTCCATATTTCAAGAGCTCTGCTGGTATATTATCCACACCCGGTGACTTCCCTCCTTTCATCGAACATATAGCCTCTTCCACTTCTTCCCGTAGTATTGCTGCATTTCCGAGTTCTCTGTTTTCGCACTTAATGTTGTTTAATATGCCTAAGTCAGTGTCAAGTTTACAGTTATATAATTCTTTACAATATTCTGTCCACCTTCTCATTACAGCTGTTTTTTCATTGAGCAGAGCCCATTGCTATCTTCTATGACAGTTACCCTGGGCTGTTGGGGTTTTGATAGTCTTCTTAATGTGTCAAAAACTGCCTTGCTGTTACCTTTTATTAGCCCCGTATTAATGGACTCACATTGATCAGCTACCCATTTTTCTTTGGCCTGTTTCATTTTCTTTCTAATATTTTTATTCACCATACTGTATTGCCATGCTGCTTCAGGAACCTCTTTCTTAACCTTTTTCATTTCCCGTCGTGTATCACATAACTTCAGAATGTCATCTGTAACCCATGGTTTGTTTATTTTCTTTCTTTTACCTGGTATTTCTGTTGCTGATTCAATGAGCACGTCTTTCATGTTCTCTGTGATTGAGTTGATATCATCCTCCAAAAAGTTGAGAGCTGCGAATTTTCCTCCAACAGTTGCCTCAAAGATTCCCGCGATTTCTGGATCTTTCAATTTGTCTAAATTGAATCTTAACTGAGAACATCTGTTTTGATTATAGTTCTTTTTGAGTTTAAGCTTGAGCGTCATCAATACCATGTCGTGATCACTACCAATGTCGGCGCCAGGAAAAGTCCTAGTCTTGGCTTTATTAATGCTGGACTTGAATCTTTTGGATACAAGAATAAAATCAATTTGGTTATGTATCTCAGTTTTTTGGGGCATGCCACGTTGTTCTTCTTGATAACTTATGAGGAAATAGTGTATTTGCAAGGGTTAGTTTATAGTTGCTGGCAAATTCTAGTAGCCTTAGTCCTCGATCGTTGGTTTCTCCAGTCCCAAATTTCCCCACTGTGCCAGCCCAGTGACCGTATGCATCTGGCCCTATTTTAGCATTCCAATCACCTAGAACAATGAGAAGATCTTTCTTTGGAATTTTCTTAATTGCTTCATCCAAATTGTCATAAAATGTATCAATTGCCTCATCCTCATAGGTCGATGCCTTAAAATTGTTTAATTGCCCCCTAATTTAACCAGCGGACCCTAGGTGTAGGTTGAGCGGGGCAACTCGCCAAAACGAGGCAAATTGTTATTTAAAAAATACATAGATCCACATGTAAGTAAAATGAAGCATTATCCATGAAATTTCAAATGAATCCGGTTCTTTATTTTTCTGTATTTTAAAAATTGTTCCTAAGTTACTTTATAGCCAGAAAAAAATAAAAAAAAAATTAATACGGTTTAAATTATTGACTGCACACTTTTTTGTTTGAATGGAAATCTAAATAGATTTTGAGTGTGTACAGCACTTACGCTAATAATAATGTGCAATTCAACAGTACACATTGTTCTGATTGCAATTTAAAAAAACTCGTCAGTTATTTTATAGCGCCAAAAAAAAAAATTAATGCAGTTTCAAAACATATGAATACAATATGTGATTATTGTGGAGCAATGATATTTAAAACTGAAGCAACTGGAGTGTTTTATTTTAATGTGGCCAAATTAAACACCAGATCGAATCATTTTTAGCCGTAATTTGTCGCGACGAGGGAAATTCTCAACTCTTTGGAACCAGCTGGAATGCCACATCACTACTTATTTTTAAAAAAAATCAGTGCATCGTTAAAATTACTATGAAATTTTAATCCGCCTACATTGTGTAATGTAACCAGATTATTTGCTAAGAACCTCATAAAGCGATAGAACCAACAATATTATCATCTTGTGCCACAGGAAGAAATGCATTCATTTCACACATTCTCTGATCTCCAATAACATGCATTTTGATTTTAAGCGACTGCAATATCCTGTGCTTCTTGCATTTGCAATGACAATAAACAAGGCCCAGGGTCAGTCAGTTAATATACAGTAGTAGGCATTAACTTAGAAAATCCGTGCTATTCATGTGTACAGCTATATATTACTTGCTACACAGTGGGCATACTAAGAAATTAATTTGTTTTTGCCCCCATACGACAACACCAAAAATATTGTTTATTAAAAAGCAAAAGGCACTGGAATAATGTTAAGAAAATAAGTTTAGAAAATAACGATAAGCAAATATTACACGGTGTAGTAAAAAATATTGTTTGTAACATATGCGATTGGAAAGATTATAAATCTATCAAAACATCAGTTTGACTGCTACATTTTCAGAAGTTTCGTTAACCGTTACTAGAAATAACCGGGCAATGCCGGGTACCTACAGCTAATATATATATATATATATATATATATATATATATATATATATACATATATATATATATATATATATATATATATATATATATATATATATATATATATATATATATATATATATATATATATATATATATATGTATATATATATATATATATATATATATACAGTAGAACCTCTATAAGTTGACCACCCAAGGGACTGTAGCAAACCGGTCAACATACGGAGGTGGTCAACATACGGAATGAAGCCTATTGTTCTGATACTTTACTTCCTTGAACAGCTTATATTGGAGAATACAGTATCATACGAAATCATACATAATCACAACATCAAATCAAATCATCAACATCTGTTTTATCATGGTTTAATCATTCTTTCTGAAAAAGGGAGTCAATCTTGGTCTGTGTCTTATTCTTATTACAAACATAAGTGGAGAAAGCATTCCTGGGCATTTTTTCACAGCAAATGACTTTAACTGCATTATCAGATGCCTGACAGCCTCTTTGTTTGGAGTCTCTGCAATTTCTGTGTCATAGTCACTTGCTTCTTCAACTTCACCAGCTGCTTCATGCACTGTTATGCTTGTCTGTACATTGGCGATGGACTATCCGATGGGGCTAAAACGTCATGCTCTTGGGTTGTGACAAATCCACATTTCTTGAAACACTTCTGTATCGTTTCCGGCTGAACTTTATTCCAAGCAGAACTGATCCAGAGGACAGCATCCAGAGCGTTAACTGATGCAGCGGATGAAGTTGCTTCCACAGGCGGACCACAGATCTGTGTTTTAGTAATGACCCACTGCAGGAACTGGGCCCGGTAGTGCATTTTAAATGTTTTGATGATGCTTTGGTCAAGAGATTGGGTTTTTGAGGTCGTGTTTGGAGGCAGAAATTTCAGTGTCACGTTAGTGAGATGTTCCACTTGTGGGTGGCCAGGACAGTTGTCTACTGTCAGTAGAATAGTCCGTTGCTTCTTCTTCATTTCTCGGTCGATGCCTCTTACCCACTCCTCAAATAGGGCGCCAGTCATCCATGCGGATTTGTTTGATCTCCAAGTGACGGGGAGGTCTTCGGGCTTCAGGTTCTTGGGACCCAAAGACGCAGCAATAGAGAACACAGTCAGCGACTCATAGCTTGACTGCCTGCGTCAGGACCAGCGAATCAGAGCTGGTCAAGACCGCACTCCACCTGCACGTGGTGGTCCTGGAAACAGTCTGCAGCAGTGCAGTCTGGCTGAGCGAGTGTGGATCGCAATGGGAAGGCAAACCCGGTCCTAAAAAATGCAGTGCAGAAGTCGGATGTGTCGACCGAAAGGTGCAGATATCACAGCTACGGCGTAAACAGACACAACGCAACCACCGTCCTTTTCAGGACGAACGAGGAAGAAGGAAGAAGAATGCGCGTGGCATTGCCGATTTACCAATCACCAAGGGCTTTAGTTTCTCTCCGGTTGAGCTAGCGCAAAGCATAACTGTGAAACGTTCTTTGGAAAGTTTTCCGCTCTTACATTTGTCACCCTTCATGGCGAGGCTCCTGTCAGGCATCTCCTTGAAAAAGAGTCCGCACTCGTCAGCATTAAAGATGTCGTCGTCTTTGAAGCCTCTGGCGAAGTAAGGACACTTTTTGATGAACTCTTCCACAGCTTCTTCTGGAACTTCATTGGATTCACCACACAACACTTTCTGTGAGATCGCGTGTCGCAGTTTAAATTTCTCGAGCCAACTACTTGATGCTTGGAAATCTTCTGCCACCCCGAATTCCCTTGCGAATTTTTTAGCAACTTCTTGAATCATCGGCCCGGAGATTCGGGCGTTAACTGCCCTCATTTGTTTGAACCAGTTTAATGTGGCTTTATTGACTTCATCTAGGGGAGTTTTCCTCCTTTTCCGCTGTAGATCTCCGCTTTCCTTACCACATCTCTCCAAGTACTCATGTTTACGTTTTTGGATGTTGCTAACTGTGGTCTTGCTAACCCCAAAATGTTCTGCCGTCTTTCTTTGGCTGCTGCTTTCCAGAAAATGTAGATCAACCTTTTCCTTCATTGTCAGCTCCTTGAGTTCTTTCCTTTGGGCCATCATAAAGGTTAGGTTAATTTTGTCAACGATAAAGTGTATAAAACACAGTCTTCTTCTTCCTCGTGTGTCCTAAAAAGGACGTTGGTTAAACACAGTCTGAGAGAGAACTTACAGTTTAGTAGTTGAATTACTATCAACCGGCAGGGCAGTCATAGCAAGAATGAAGATTTTGCTTAGAAGTTGGTCTTTTTATACTGCATGTTTGCGAAAAAATCAAAGAGGTTAGGTTAATTTTCGTTGTCGGCAAGCATCATTCGAAAAGCGGTCACAAAGCCTGAGCCGACAAAATTCAAAGACACTGATTTTCTTTTTAAAACTGGTCAAGTAATAGAGACCAACGGGCTGATCACCCGTTTGCCAGTCACTTCGATTACGGAAACAACAGCAAATGGATTGATTTGCCGTTGCCCTAAAGACGCCAATAGGCGTGATGGGAAACAATGGCAAAGAAAACCTATCTGCTGTTGCCCTAAGACGCCACTAGGCGTAATGGCCACTGACTGCTTTGACGGTCGGTGGCTAAGGACGGAAGAAGAAGAAGAAGAAGTAATAGAGGTTAAATTACTATTGTATGTCATAGTCCAAGTGGTCAAGGTACAACTTACAGAGGTGGTCAACTTATAGAGTTCGTCTTCCATTGAGTACATGTGGTGCGTGTCCGGTCTATGAAAATGTGGTCAACTTCGGGAGGTGGTCAATGTAGGGAGGTGGTCAACTATGGAGGTTCTACTGTATATATATATATATATATTTTTTTTTTTTTTTCCCCTGAAGTAATAGTAAACCATCACATCTGAAGAGCTAATCGTTCTGAAATATGACTGTGTTTAATTAATTCTGAATACGAGTGCCCAGTAAATATTACCGCCGGGGCATCTTGATTACCATGAAACTCCCTAACACACCCCACCACAGTAATAAACTGTCGAAGATAAAAAATCATTACATCCTATGTTATCACGTTTTACCATCTGTTCAGACCGACAAACATGAAATGTCTGACACTTGAAGTGCTAGTTCCTTTCATTCCTTCTTTTCCTGTCTGCTCCCCATGGTACATAGGTCATCAACAGATACTACGTCTTGCTGTCCTGTGCCATCCGTTCTAGATCTTTCCAGCCCTCTTTACCCCTTTTATGTCTATCTACAGTTCTAATCTCCTTTTTATATGATCTCCTTATATTTCACTTATTTGTATGTTGTTTCTTAAAAATACGTATATACATTTATTGATGCGATCAGCACATTGTGAATTTATATATATATATATATATATATATATATATATATATATATATATATATATATATATATATATATATATATATATATATATATATATATATATATATATATATATATTACTCACCAGCGTTATTAAAAGTCATGCATTAATGGTCATCATTATCATTTTTCTTTGCGCTCCAAACGGAGCACGGAACCATCATCACTGTAGCTGGTCCACTTGCAGGAAGCCTGCTGGAAGCATTCACATACTCTTGTAGCAGTGGGTTCTGTGGCGATTTGTTTTATATTATGAGGTTGCGAGCCCCATGCATAACCTGTTATTAGTTGCCTTTTACGACATGCCTGAGGGAGCGGTACTCATATTCTTTCTTTGTTTCTTCAGAGACACCCCCCCCCCCCCGGGAGCTACATGGGGTTGGGGTTGGTCGTTAGCGTTGTTCTAAAAGAGGTTCGCATATTCGAAAAGACTGGGAACCATTTCTCTGAGATATGCACATACCTGTACTGGCTTTCGTGACAGTACAACGCTAGATCATAATAACTTAACTTAAGACAGTGAGTGTAAGAATAAGCTGAAATAACCAAAGGCTTTAACCCACTAGGAGATCGTCTTGTGTATAAATTTTTTAAAACTTTTTTTGGTAAGGAGAGGTTGAGCTCAGTGGCGTAGCCAGTTTTAACATCAAGGGGAGGTAACACATTAATATAGGCGCCACACGACATATCAAATTACCAGTTAAATACTTTAATACGTTATGCATTTTTTATTTTATATTTCAAGTAAAAACACAAGAATGATATTGTTTTATTATAAGCTTAATGTATCTATCAAAATTATATTAAAATAATGTGCACAGTGTGGCAAATTATGATAATTGATTTCATATATCTATTTTCTTTATCTTCATTTTTCTTTTTACCTAGCTTCACCTACGCCTGTTGGGTTAACATAAAACCTCATATTACTCAGAAATCTGTCCCTCTTTTCTCATTTAGCACGCATTGTATTGCGGTTCGCTAAATTCTTTGATGAGAGTCTACCAGAGACATATTAGCTAACGTGAGCTGTAATTCTAACACCAGCGCCAGAGATCAAATCGTTGTAGAGATCAGACAGCGACCAGATTTGAATAAATTTGAGTAGATATTTGGAACCTAAGTGAGAAATCTTCATTACCTTTCCCTGAATCCGTTCATTCGATAAGTAATTAAACACGGCGAATCGAAAGATCTAAAGACATTGCTCGCTTGAATACGAGCAGAGAGACGAAGGAAACTCACACTGATTAGCGCATTGCCGATGTCTGATCTAAGCGAGAACGAAGATCCTGGGTTTTCGGCTTTGAATTACGTATAAACCGAAAACTGAGCGTAGAATTTCCCTTAGGTGAGAACATATGGTAGGGTCTGGTTTTCGGGGGGATAATTAACTATCTCCTTTCATTTTATATATATATATATATATATATATATATATATATATATATATATATATATATATATATATATATATATATATATATATATATATATATATATATATATATATATACCACATAAATCTAACTCAGTTCATCCAGTACCTCACAGATTTCTCTAGACAGCTAGCTTCGATTCTAGAATAACTTGTATTAAGTGAATTTCTTAGTAGTCGTTGGAGAAAAGTCTCAGTAGTTCGGTGTTGAGGTAAATACTATACTAGTAGTTTGAGTGATTTAATCTTTTTAAATCGTCAATTATATTTTACTAGTTATTTTCTGTGCAGAGTGATGTGCTAAGTTAGGTCCGTTATATTATTTCTCTGAAGTTTTACTGTGTTACAGTGGATAGCAGAACAAATAAATATTTCTAGCTAAACTCTTCAAGCTATAATAAAGATTTAATTAACTGCTAGTAACCAGTCAGAGAATATTTTAACCAACTAAGTAAATGCACTAATTCACCATGAGTATTGACGAAATATGTATTTATTTCTAATTCATGATGATTGATTCTTTTTAAATGACTAGAATTTATTTCACGGAAGTTTTTTAAAACGATGAGACTAGCTCTAAGCTTATAGTTTCTAATTTAAGTTAAATAACCGAAGTGGATAATATATCATATGTTACGCGGGGTAAGAATAGGATTGTAAATTATACTATATTCTGTTAAGTATTTGTATTTTCTCCCTATACAGTATTTGGGTCAAACCCTAAACCTTACCAGCGGCTTTCATTCCATATGAAACTGGAAATAGACTTTATCAAAGAACATTCTGATATAATATCGGGTTTTTTCAAGGTGACTTGTCTGGTCTCGTGGTACACCCAGAAAGAGACACAGTACCACCCAAATAATATTAAGAATAAATGATAACTGGACTTACAGAATATCCAGATTTCTTTGCCCAATTTCATAAACATTCAGCCTGTTGTGGCTACCAAATCAAACATTGACATTACCTGTATAACGACCTGAAGAAGGTCGATCCTGAACCGATTTGTTTACCTGACTTTTGACGTAACGTTTGAAGATTCCAAGCTAATGTACACTGTGACATTTAGATCTCTTAATTATTTTACTACCTGGACAAAAATAGAAGTGACCTTTATCAGCATCCTTCTTACAATAGTGAATCAAGCGTTTCCCAACATTTGATTAATTAGTCGTTGGAGAAACTGGGGATTGATTTGCCAAACAACCAACCGTGGATGGGCTGTGGGTGCCATTAACAATTGTTCCAGATGTGGTGAAAGCACCTTTGTAGGTAAGAAAGACTGAATTTGTGATCACAGGTTTGTCAGAGCGAGAGAAAGCGGGGTAAGAATAATTCTATTTGGATATAACCCGTGTACTTATTTTGTGTTTGCTTATGCAAGTTTTGCTAAAGCTGCTCCTTTATTTCACTTCAGAATAGATTAACTTATAACTCTGTTCTTTACTGTAGAGGGAATTTTAGACCATAGCGTAAAAACCTTTGACTCTTTCGGGGGTTAATAACTTTGCTCTAACGGGATCTTGTCTCAAATGAGGGAGGGAGGATAAAACCTATGAGTCTAACGCTTTAATTAACTCAGCAACCTATGTTTATTGTATTTGATTTTGATATTCAAAGATATTGTTGTGTTGTAGTTTCTTTATGATAAATAAAATTTACATAAACTTTATTTTCGTGTGTCGGTCAGCTTGTCCCAAAAGATCCCAATTCCATAGATATAGGTTTCACGTATGTGCGTCTAATTGTCGTCACGTATCTGTGTGTGTATAGAAGTGAGTGGTTGAATATATATCTATATATTTATAGGGAAACTATCTGATCTACAAATCTCAGTCGTAATCGATAGGCTGGATTGATTATCTCTCAAATCCAGGAACAGATTTTACCTTTCACCATTTCACTTGTGAAAAATCTATTTCTTTACCTGATCTCTCACTGAGCTATCACCTGTTCTAGTCCTATTCAGGCTGGGCCAAAATTGATCTTAATTACCCTATCGAAAATATACGACACACAGCAGTGCGTAAAGAAAGCATTTGAAGCGATGTCCCGAATCCTAGTTTAGAGACCTGATATTGCACCTGACATTGTAGCCTCCTTCAGTCGTAAATGACTATGAGACCCTTGATGTTCCTTTCGGCGTGTTTTTTTTCCACTTCTGCTTCTTGTGAGAGCTTCTTTTTACCCAGTCTGAGGTGGCGCCGTAGGGAGCATCGCCAGCTTTATCCTCCCAGGTTGCTGGGCTTATGTCCAGTGTCTTTATGCCTCTCTTGAACATATCTTTGAATCTCAGCTGCGGTCGCTGGGCTGTTCTTTTGTCATCTGCCAGTTGTCCGTAGAAAATATCTTTGGAGATGCGGCCATCTTCCATGCGATGGACATGGCCAAGCAAGTCTAATGTGTGCTGTCTAAGCAGTGTACATGCTTTGAAGGCCAGAACATGACATATGATTGCTCCATTATAAGACTGGCCGTAAAATATAGCTTTTGACTGTCCCAGGTTTTTGATTGCTAAAAGAAGAATGTTGAAACTAAAAAATCTTCAGCTCTTGCACCTTTTTTAATTTGCTGAATTTTATAAATCGTTCAAGTGAATCACCGTTTACTTTTACACGTCGTAAGGATAAAGAAAACGTATCAGTGATAACACTGACTAACAAAAAAAAAACTTTTTTTTTCTTTCTCTAACATTTCTATGTTTTTCTGGTCAATTTTAATGCGCTGTTTTTAAATCTGCAAACCGTTTTTCTCTATCAGGTCGGGATCTCTAGAAATACGCAATTGAAGTTTTTTAACAACGCATACAGTATTACAACATCATTCGTACAAGAAGTATAACAGTTATGTAGGCTTGAATTTCTTTGCAGTCGACTTTCGTCGGGGAATGGCATGGCGTACATCGCGATGAAGCATCCAACAATAATCGGCAAGCATGGTCACACTCCACCGTCCTTGATAACGTGACTCCATTACGGCGATATCTTGATGGAATCGTTCTCCATGTTCATCGCTGACTTCGCCAAGGTTGTCAGGGAAAAAGTCAAGATGTGAATCGAGCAAATGGATTTTGAGGGACATGTTACAGCCCATAATTCTGTATGCATCTATGCACTGCTTAACAATATGCAACATAGTCAACAGATTTGTGATTTCCCAGAAAGTTATCGACGATCGATTTGAATGCCATCCATGCGCGAAGTTCACTGCCATGTAACAAGTTCTCGAATTGTTTGTCTGCAATAACTTTCCTAATCTGAGGTCCTACAAAGATACCTTCCTTTATCTTTGCATCGCTAACTTGCGGAAACTTTTCTCGAAGATAAGTGAAAGCTTTGCTCGTTTTATCTAACGCTTTTACAAAATTCTTCATGAGCCCCAACTTTATATGTAACAGTGGTAAAATGAAGCTGTCTTTGTTAACTAATGGCTCGTGTATTACATTTTTATGCCCGAGCTGCATACGATCCCGGATAGGCCACACCTTTCTTGCATAATGTTCCTGTCTGTTGCGGCTGTCCCATTCACATCGGAAGCAACAAAATTTAGTATACCCAGTCTGCATGCCCGTGAGAATGCAATAACCTTAGGTCTCCACAAATCCGCCATTGGTAGTCATTGTACTTTATTTTTTCCAAACGTATAGCCATATTGTCATAAGTTTCTTTCATATGAACAGAGTAGGTGACTGGAATTGATGAAAATAAATTTCTGTTATGCAATAACACAGCTTTTAGACTAGTCTTGGAAGAATCGATGAAAAGTCGCCATTCGTTGACTATGTGCTTATGACCGAGGTGCACCATTAGACCGTTTACATCTTTGCAATAGCAAATGTCATCATCCATCTCAAAGTATTGAACAAGTTCTCTGTGTCTATGACGAAATTTAGATATCGGAGTATTGGGCGCTAAAAGATTCCATTCTTTGAGTCGCGAACCGAGTAATTCCGCTTGTCCTTTGGTAAGAGCGAGATCACGTATTAGATCTGAAAGTCCTGAATGGTTAATTAAGTAAACACTATCATTCACCGGTATGTAATCTGAGTCAGAATTAGTTTCTAATGCAGGTAAACTATCACTTTCTGATGGTTCATTCACGTCCAACGGATTATGTTCTGGTGGTACTTGGATCGGACACGTGATTGGATCATGAGGCACTGGTTTCGAAACCAATTCAATATTTGAATAAACCACAGACTTTCTAGTTTTAAAAGTGAAACCATGGATATTTGTCAAGCAGAAGTACAATCAGTAGTGTGATTTGTATGTTCACGCCATATTACTGGCACTCCAAAAGGCATCGACTTATGCTTCAGCGATTTTCGTAACCAACCTGCCAATGTATCGAACAAACTGCATTTGGCTACCAAGATTTATTTGCATCATCAACTTTCGAATCGAAATAAAGTTCATATGCTTTCTTTAGTAATGGTGTAAAGTTTTTCTGGTCAACACGATCGGTAAAATATCTGCACACGTAACAGAACAGATCAGCCGAATTTCTACAACTTCTAGAAGCCATATTTTGCTCAGAATTATTTCAAAATACAGTAACTATTTGAAAAATCGCGTAACATATGTCATGCATCATTTAGCAGTATAAAAAGTAGAATTATGTTGCTTTTTATTAATTTTTAATAAGTTATATAGTAAAAATGAAACGAAGCAAATAACGGTTTCCCAAAAATATATTTATTCACAAATATCTTAAGAACCCGACGTGATAGAGATAAACGGATTTCAGATTTGAAATCAGCGCAAGAAACTGACCTAAGAACACTTATTCTTATATAAGAAAGAAAAATGTTGTTTGTCAGTGTATGTCGTGAAATATTCTAATCCACATATATAAATTATTAGGTAAATATAAAGCCTAACAAATAAAATTAATAAAGAGAAGAGCAATGGGAAAATAACAGTGCTGTCACAAAGAATGTACTCGAAATCCCCCTTGTTTTCTGCTTCGTCTGCAAATTGTAACGCTTTCACGTTGATATAAAAGCTTACTGTATTATTACCCGCCTTCTTCAATGAAACGTGTGCTGCATTTCTAAGAAAAACATTGAGACGTACTGCGTAATGACCTAAATTAATCCTAACATTAATTATACTGCGTTACCAAAACGAACGAACAGATGGACAAAAGGATAAAGAGAGAGGGGAGGGCTGAAAATCAGGAACGCATGCAACACGCGTCGCGCGATACACAAATGCTGCCATCACGCGTGTAAGTCTACATGCACTAATTTTTTTTCAGACGGACAGTGATAAAATACACTACCCTTTCCCAGAGTTAGGTTTATAAATCATAAAAAACTCTTATTAGAAAAGATAACATTAGATGGGTTTACGGTTGAAAACATAACAGTACCAAGACAGCACATCTTCGAAACAGGAGATAGAAGAAATTGCATATTTTGAACGCAGCCACGTAGCTCCTTTAAATTAGTATTTTTGGGTTCCTTAGGGCTTGCTGACAAATAATATGTAAAACGTTACGCAAATAGTCCGGGAATTAATAAATTATACCCAAAATAAAATAGTGAGGATGCCTGACAGCATGGAATCATTTCTGCTCATAAAATTTTTTTTATAACGTGTTTGAAAAAACCTTACGTTACATAAATAGCCTACCATGTAAACTCCCCATTGATTGGAGCGCAACAAATGAAAGCCTAACCACGATTGGTCGGACTATAAATACTATCTTGGTTGTTAGGGGAGACGGGGAAAGGTAACATTTTTTCAAACACTTGTCGAAACGGGCCTCATTGGTCAGACTCGCTGATATACACACTTGGGAGCGTTAGTTCGAAACCACTTGTTTAAATAAGCTTGATAAAGCATCAGTGCGTTGAAGCCAGCTTATATTTGGCTCAATAAAAGCCTGGAAGATAAGCAGATGGGAATTTGTGCCAGTTTGTGCCAGAATTCATTGCTAATCAACGTATCTGTGTTTATTCGTATGAATTGTGGTAAGCTTGAACCATTCAATATCTTTTAATGAAAATTGAATGTGAATTGTTGATTTATGCCTGTATATATATGTGTAGTTCAGTGGCCAACGTGAGGTAAAGCCTGTAATGCTCCAGCCTGAACAGAGGGTGTCGGAGAGAAGTAAAACGGCATGGAATGGCCAAACAGTACACTGACACCTGGATGATTGAATAGAAAGAAATAATGCTGGAATTGCAGAGGCGTAGTAACCATTAAGAAGGGTAATACTGGAATAAAGTATTTCAAATGAAGCTGACAGTTGGCCTAATGCTCTGAACTCAATGTTTGTGCTGTGTTGTGATCAGTGTAACAAGAGAGTTTAAGTTAGTTATGAAGTAGAAGGTACATCCTTCTTGATTTCAGGGACAGTGGTCTTGATGGTACTGAGCAGCACCTGGTCAGAGCTTTGCTGAATCCAGTGTCGGACAGCATACTCCTTGGTCCTTTTAGCTATCAGTGAGGTGTCTCCAGAGCCCAGAGGAGAATTCGAGCAGAGGAGTCCTTTCCTGCCGCCATCACGCCAGATAAGCTAACTTGGCCAGCTGAGCTCAACATTATGTCCCCTCATCTTGAAATAACTTTGTAAAAATAACATTCAGAGGGGAATTTAATTGTCTTAATATCAGGAACTGAGAACATCTCCAATACTAGTCCCTAAGACAAACTATTGAAGTCATGATGACAAATACCAACAGAGCTTGAACAAAACAAAACCAGTATTACCTCATATTACTACTACACAACTGACACACATAGGATATTTTTAATAATATATGTCACTACAATATTCATATTCATAAAGTCTGTACATATACTTGTAATTAAAATTGATTGTGATTCCTGGTTCCTTTGTATTTGAATCAGGACACAAATACATTATTAACAGCACTGAATACATATTGTTATTTGAAACGTTACGAGTGACTTCTTTAAGATATTCTCATAGAGTGTTATATGTATGTGAGTGTCACAGTGTTGTTAAGAGTAGTGGATTAAATTAAATTGTTTATCTGTCTGTTGTTGTGACTTACACTTCACCATACTCATACCCTAGACACATAACGTAGCATCACACTATTCCAGAATAATTCTGACTGAGATATATAGATATGTGGTAGCAAGTAAGGTTATCTATAATACACTACTCTTAATAGATATAGATACCTTCACAGCTGATCTCAGTCAGTACACTAAGTTCCCTATAAGTATTTATAACATCCCACTTCACCACATATATTGGGGTCTCGCTCTTGGGATTTTGAATCTTTCCCTATTAAAAATATTGGGGGTAATTCACTTCAGGGAATATAAGAATTAAAAGGTATCCTTGGGTGGAATAAAATAAGGTTGAGCTCACGGTTCCTGTGTTGTCCATTATATATATTTAGAATTTGAATTGTTGGTTAGACATTGTAGAAATTTACATGATAGACAATGGCGGACCTGGCCAAGTTTCGATCTGCTGCTGTTCAGACTGCAAAAGAGTTAGGATTAGATGGGCAAGTTATGGTTGCCTATGTTACTACGGAATGTGACAAATTTATTGAACGCGAAGAAAGAAGGCTTGAAGCCGAAAGAAAGTTAGAGGCTGACAGGGAAATTAAGAAGTTACAATTTGAAGCTGAGGCTGAGACTAAGAGGTTGCAGATTGAGGCTGAGGCTAAGAAATTGGAAGCAGAAGAAAGAAGATTGACTGCAGAAAGAGAAGACAGGAAATTAGCTGCAGAAAGGGAAGCAGAAGATAAAAGATTACAAAGGGAACATGAGTTACGACTAAGGGAGTTTGAGTTTCAAGGCCATGCTCCTGAAAATGGTGCCAGTCCCTTTGCCTCTGATGCTACGGTTACTCAAGGAGCCTCAACCTCAGCTATGAATTTTCATTTAGATCGTTTTGTTGAGAAAGACGATGATATAGAGAGCTACCTGAATAGGTATGAGCTATTAGCTACCACGTATGGGTTAGAGAGAGAAAGGTGGAGCTTAAAGTTATCTCAGGGACTTCGTGGGGCAGCTTATGAAGTTTTTGCAAAAATGAGCAGAGGTGATCAGGAAAATTATGACATGCTAAAGCAGGCTCTTTTGTTAAGGTATGAAAAGAATGCAGAGTTTTACAGGAAAAAATTTAGGAATGCTAAACTACTGTCAGGTGAAACCTATCACCAGTTCTCTGCACGAATAGAGACATACTTGGAGAAATGGACTTCTCTGGGGAAAACCCAAGATCTTAAGGAAATGGTCCTTATAGAGCAACTAAGAGAGTCCATGGCTCCAGACCTGAGAAAGTTTCTCATGGAACAAGGTGCAGAGAGGCTGGGTGAGTTGCTAAATGTTGCTGAAAGGTATCAAGCAGCTCAAGCAGAGGTAACAGGTAATAAAAAGAAACAAGTGGATAACTTTAGGGCACCACAGAACTTTAATAAATTTGATCCTAGGGATCAAAATAAAGGTAAGCACCAATTTGATAGGCCACGGTATGACAATAAAAATAAATTCCCACAATTCGATGAAAGGAAATATGATGAAAGAAAATCTTTCAACCAAGGAAAAAGGTGGTGTAAAAATTGTAAGATGAACAATCATGACACTGACCATTGTAGAAGGAAACCTCCTCATTTTGCTGCTATGACATCGGGGAAAAAGGAAAAGAAGGGCAAACCTGAAGAATTACAGGAACCATACCACCCCCCAGTGTGTGAAGATGTCATTTGTAATGGTGTCACTATAAGATGTTTATATGATACCGGTTTAGATTACGATTCCGTTGTGAGTTCTCACCTGGTGCAGGCCGATCAATACACCACAGAAACAGTGGAGATTCAAACTGCAACCAAGGATGTAGCTACCATGACACTTCCCGTCGCCCGAATAAAAGTGAAAACGCGATATGTGGAAGGAATCATAAAAGCAGCAGTGATAAATGATCCAATCTACCCTCTAATATTGGGGTGTAGATATGTCTTCTTGGGGAATCCCAAGAGACCTGTGATATTGGCAACAGTGCAGACCAGATCACAGACAAAGAAGGAGGAGGATAATCCCATAAATACTCACCCAGATGAGATGAGGAAGGCACAGGCTGAGGACAAAACACTCAAGCCATGTTTCAAGAAGTTGCCCAAATCTCATACACCTCCAGGCAAGGGAGAGTTTTATATGAAGAACAAATTGATATATAGGAAGGCTGGATCTGAATCCAATGGTCACGGACAGCTGGTCCTTCCCACTTCATATAGGACTAAAGTGTTGGAACTAGGGCATGCGATTCCCTTCAGTGGTCATATGGGAATCAGCGCAACAGGACAGCGAATAGCTTGTCACTATTTCTGGCCAGGAATAACTGAAGATATCAAACGATATGTAAAATCCTGTCCAGAGTGCCAACGAGTAGCACCTAAACATTGGACTGCACCAGCAACTCTGGGGGAAATGCCCATAGTGGGAACACCCTTTGAGAGAGTTGCCGTGGATCTTGTGGGACCTCTCACCCGAACCAAGAGAAGGAACAGCTACATTCTGACTCTGGTGGACACTTGTTCTATGTGGGGAGAGGCAGTAGCCCTGTCATCGATTGATTCAAAACATGTGGCAGAGGCATTGCTCACAATTTTCACAAGGTTAGGCTTTCCCAATCAAATCTTGACTGATAATGGCTCTCAGTTCAAGGGGAAACTAACTGAAGAAGTTTTCAGGATCTTCCAGGCCAAACACTTCCATTGTAGTGTGTATCATCCCCAAGGGAACGGCCAAGTGGAAAGATTTAACGGCACATTGATGTCGATCCTGAGAAAGTTGGCACACGAAAAACCAGATACATGGGACCAGTACCTGCACGCCGCCCTCTTTGCTTATCGGGAGGTACCCCATAGTTCAACCGGTATGGCCCCGGCAACATTATTGTTTGGAAGGCCAATAAAAGGTCCACTTGAAGCTTTGTTAAGAACGTGGACTGATGAAAAGGCAGAGGAAAACATTACATCTTCATACCAATATGTGAATGAGCTGACCACTCGGTTGAAAACTGGCTGGAAACTTGCCAATGAAAATTTGAAACAAGCCAGGAAGAAACATGCTGCCTATTATAACAGGAAGGCGAAAGACAGAAATTTGGCTGTGGGAGAGAAAGTACTGCTTCTTTTGCCCGGGAGTCAGAATAAGTTACAAATTGGATGGCAGGGTCCATATACAGTTCTAGAGAAGGTGTCTAGAACAAATTATAAGATAGATAAGAAGGGGAAAGAAAAAATCTATCATGTGAATCTCCTGAAGAAATATTTGGAAAGAGAACATCAGGAAGAGACACACTTGTTGACCTTGTCCATCGCCATGGAGATGAAAAAGGAACCACTTTCATCATTTGAATATCCATTACACCCCTGTGAGACAGCAGCACAGGTGAAAATCAGTACACATTTAACGAAAACTCAGAAAGAGAGAGTGCAACAGGTTCTAAATAATCATGCAGAAGTGTTAACAGACCGACCAGGGCATACAAACCTATTGGAATATGATATGAAACTAATAGACTCCACACCTGTCTGTATGAAACCATATTCGATCCCGTTTGCTAAGGAGAAAGCTTTGAAGGAAGAGATAGATTATCTATTGAAGGAAGGAATTATTTCGCACAGTGAGTCTTCGTATAGTTCCGGTGTTGTACTCTTAAGGAAGCCCTCTGGAGAACATAGACTCTGTATAGATTACAGGAGACTGAATGCTATTACAGAAGGACAGGTGGATCCATAGCCGGATACAAATCAGCTGTTTGCCAGACTAAATAAAGCTAAATATTTCTCAAAAGTGGATCTGAGTAAAGGATACTATCAGATTCCAGTAAAGCCTGAGGTTAGACCATACCTAGCTTTTAGTACCTCAGAAGGACACTATGAGTTTAATAGATTGCCATTTGGATTGAAGAATGCGCCTAGTGTCTTCTCTAGAATGATGAGAAAATTATTGGATCCTCTGAATAATCCCTGTATAACAAATTTTATGGATGATATCCTTATAGCAACAGAAACATTTGAGGAACACATTGACTCTCTGAACATGCTGTTTGATCGACTTAGGGAGGCAAATTTAACAGCCCGTCCAACCAAATGTTGCGTTGGATGTAAAGAATTGGAATTTTTGGGACACACAGTTTATCAGGGAAATATGACCCCTGACCCAAAGAATTTAGAAAAACTACAGAAAGCCCCGAGACCACAAACCAAGAAGGACGTGAGATCCTTTGTCTCATTATGTGGTTTCTACCAGAAGTATAAAACAAGAATGTACTGAATTGAACCGTTAAGGACTTAAACGCAAATTACATGGACACCCAAATGTTGATTTTTTGACCAAAAATACAGAAGGACGTCTCACAACATTACCATTTTGAGGAACGTTTCCTTTGTCTGAATTATGTGGTATTTTCCAAAAAAAGTAAATTGGACCCCATCACCAAAAAAAAAATTGTGCACTCAGACGTTAACTGAATTGAAGAAAGGACAAGACAATTGTTGAAGTAATTCCAATTAGTCAGGTAACATCAATTACCAGAAAAAAATTCCACTCTAGAACAAAAACCCCACATTGTGAAAGAATTCACCCAAAGCAATTACAGGACACCAGTATGTGAAATAACTTACCAAGAATTGAAGGAAAAGCTCACAAGTAAACCCATTTTGAAATTACCTGACTTAAGTCAAGAATTCATAGTAAGGACGGATGCAAGTAATATTGGGTTAGGTGCAACTCTCCTACAGAAATCAGATGCATTGGATGGGGAATTAAGCCCAGTGGCATATGCTAGCAGAAAGTTGAATAAAGCTGAAATCAACTACTCAACTAGCGAAAAAGAATGTCTTGCAGTAATATGGGCAATAAAGAAATTCAATATTTATCTATATGGGAAGGCATTTAAGTTGCAAACAGATCACAAACCTTTATCGTTTCTAGCACAGGCTAAGCATGAGAACTCTAGGTTACTCCGATGGTCTTTACTTCTGGCTCCATATAATTTTAGCATTGAGTATATATCTGGAAAAACCAATTTGGGAGCGGATTTTTTAAGCCGCCATCCGTGTGATGAGAATCACCGTAAACCCCAGAAATAATAATAAATTTCTCTATGTGTATATAGAATAAAGGACTGACATATAATGTCTGTTTTAAGAGGGGAGGTGTCGTGAAATATTCTAATCCACATATATAAATTATTAGGTAAATATAAAGCCTAACAAATAAAATTAATAAAGAGAAGAGCAATGGGAAAATAACAGTGCTGTCACAAAGAATGTACTCGAAATCCCCCTTGTTTTCTGCTTCGTCTGCAAATTGTAACGCTTTCACGTTGATATAAAAGCTTACTGTATTATTACCCGCCTTCTTCAATGAAACGTGTGCTGCATTTCTAAGAAAAACATTGAGACGTACTGCGTAATGACCTAAATTAATCCTAACATTAATTATACTGCGTTACCAAAACGAACGAACAGATGGACAAAAGGATAAAGAGAGAGGGGAGGGCTGAAAATCAGGAACGCATGCAACACGCGTCGCGCGATACACAAATGCTGCCATCACGCGTGTAAGTCTACATGCACTAATTTTTTTTCAGACGGACAGTGATAAAATACACTACCCTTTCCCAGAGTTAGGTTTATAAATCATAAAAAACTCTTATTAGAAAAGATAACATTAGATGGGTTTACGGTTGAAAACATAACAGTACCCAGACAGCACATCTTCGAAACAGGAGGTAGAAGAAATTGCATATTTTGAACGCAGCCACGTAGCTCCTTTAAATTAGTATTTTTGGGTTCCTTAGGGCTTGCTGACAAATAATATGTAAAACGTTACGCAAATAGTCCGGGAATTAATAAATTATACCCAAAATAAAATAGTGAGGATGCCTGACAGCATGGAATCATTTCTGCTCATAAAATTTTTTTTTATAACGTGTTTGAAAAAACCTTACGTTACATAAATAGCCTACCATGTAAACTCCCCATTGATTGGAGCGCAACAAATGAAAGCCTAACCACGATTGGTCGGACTATAAATACTATCTTGGTTGTTAGGGGAGACGGGGAAAGGTAACATTTTTTCAAACACTTGTCGAAACGGGCCTCATTGGTCAGACTCGCTGATATACACACTTGGGAGCGTTAGTTCGAAACCACTTGTTTAAATAAGCTTGATAAAGCATCAGTGCGTTGAAGCCAGCTTATATTTGGCTCAATAAAAGCCTGGAAGATAAGCAGATGGGAATTTGTGCCAGTTTGTGCCAGAATTCATTGCTAATCAACGTATCTGTGTTTATTCGTATGAATTGTGGTAAGCTTGAACCATTCAATATCTTTTAATGAAAATTGAATGTGAATTGTTGATTTATGCCTGTATATATATGTGTAGTTCAGTGGCCAACGTGAGGTAAAGCCTGTAATGCTCCAGCCTGAACAGAGGGTGTCGGAGAGAAGTAAAACGGCATGGAATGGCCAAACAGTACACTGACACCTGGATGATTGAATAGAAAGAAATAATGCTGGAATTGCAGAGGCGTAGTAACCATTAAGAAGGGTAATACTGGAATAAAGTATTTCAAATGAAGCTGACAGTTGGCCTAATGCTCTGAACTCAATGTTTGTGCTGTGTTGTGATCAGTGTAACAAGAGAGTTTAAGTTAGTTATGAAGTAGAAGGTACATCCTTCTTGATTTCAGGGACAGTGGTCTTGATGGTACTGAGCAGCACCTGGTCAGAGCTTTGCTGAATCCAGTGTCGGACAGCATACTCCTTGGTCCTTTTAGCTATCAGTGAGGTGTCTCCAGAGCCCAGAGGAGAATTCGAGCAGAGGAGTCCTTTCCTGCCGCCATCACGCCAGATAAGCTAACTTGGCCAGCTGAGCTCAACATTATGTCCCCTCATCTTGAAATAACTTTGTAAAAATAACATTCAGAGGGGAATTTAATTGTCTTAATATCAGGAACTGAGAACATCTCCAATACTAGTCCCTAAGACAAACTATTGAAGTCATGATGACAAATACCAACAGAGCTTGAACAAAACAAAACCAGTATTACCTCATATTACTACTACACAACTGACACACATAGGATATTTTTAATAATATATGTCACTACAATATTCATATTCATAAAGTCTGTACATATACTTGTAATTAAAATTGATTGTGATTCCTGGTTCCTTTGTATTTGAATCAGGACACAAATACATTATTAACAGCACTGAATACATATTGTTATTTGAAACGTTACGAGTGACTTCTTTAAGATATTCTCATAGAGTGTTATATGTATGTGAGTGTCACAGTGTTGTTAAGAGTAGTGGATTAAATTAAATTGTTTATCTGTCTGTTGTTGTGACTTACACTTCACCATACTCATACCCTAGACACATAACGTAGCATCACACTATTCCAGAATAATTCTGACTGAGATATATAGATATGTGGTAGCAAGTAAGGTTATCTATAATACACTACTCTTAATAGATATAGATACCTTCACAGCTGATCTCAGTCAGTACACTAAGTTCCCTATAAGTATTTATAACATCCCACTTCACCACAGTGTAATTAAATCAATAGTAGAGTCAACAATTACGACAAAATACTTAACTACGTTTATTTCTACTACTGCCTTTGATCGAATCTCGGCTGGTAAGTACTGTATCAGATCGTTTTGTATGTTCAAACTGTGATATGTTACATTTCAATCACCCCAGTAATTAATGTTCTTCTAGTAATGAATCATTTTTAGCCAAAAGTTTAATAAATACCCAAAAAATCGTCTTCATTTGTACTTTGGTATCGGTACTCGCGATAACCTTGGAATGCCAATCACTGCATTCCCAAAAAGAAAACGGCATCTTTAATAAGTCGTACAATTTTCCCGAGCTTCCGAGTGGTTAGAGCGCTGGTCTCTCGCGGCTAAGGTACCGGGTTCGATTCACGGTATCATCACGCTCCAGTCTACCCAGCTGTAAATGCGTACTTGACTGTGCTCGTGAGTTAGGGAAGGAAAAGGCAGCGAGGAAGGGAACTGGTCACCCCCACCTCACGATACTGGACCTAGAATAATGAAGTCTTTAACACTTCGCTGCTCTACGGCAGTATCTGCTATGGGACTACCTTTTTTTTTCCCATTTCCTTTTCGCCGTTATAAAACCGGCCAATACTGTTTTGTCGTCGTTTGTCTTTTGAACAAACGAAATTTGGTGCGAAACATTTCTGTTTTTTTTTTTTTTTTTTTTTTTTGTTTAGTTGTTGTGACTTTCACTTTTTTCTTATTTTTCATTTTGTACGTAACTTTACCAAAATCTTTGCAACAAGATATAGATCGCTGCAAGTATCTGACTGATTTGTAAAAAGCCAACAGGCAAAACACATGTTTGCTCTTGGTGATTAAACCAGCTAGTACCGGTCGATTGTACTAAGTTTTCTCCTGTTTTTTGTTTGTACCAAGTTGCATTGAAATAAAGTCCAGTTTCATCTTTCAAAAACCTATCAAAAATTATCTGCCCTACCTGATATGACCCTACTTCAATGTGGTAAAGTGGGATGTTATAAATATTTATAGGGGACTTAGTGTACTGACTGAGATCAGCTGTGAAGGTATCTGTATCTAATAAGTGTGGTGTATTACAGATAACCTTACTTGCTACCACATTTAGACCTCAGTCAGACTTATTCTGGAATATTGTGATGACTACGTTGAATGTCTAGGGTTATGATAATGATGAAGTGTATGTTCACAACAACCAACAGACAGATAAACAATTTAATTTAATTCACAATACTTTACAACACTGTGACACTCACACACATAGAACACTCTATAAGACTAGCTTAATAAGTCAAGTGTAACTTTTAAAAATATGTATTAATTCCTGTCAATAATAGATATCCTGATTCAACTACAAAGTGAATCAGGAATCACAATCAAATGTAATCACAAGTTGTATGTACACAATTTATAGATAGGATCTTTGTATTGACATATATTATTATTTCAATATGTGTGTAAGTTGTGCTGTAGTACTATGAGGTAATACTGGCTTTTCAAGTTAGGTTGTTGTTTGTCATCATGACTTCAAGTGTTTGTTTCTGGTGGAAATAATATTGTAAAGGTTCACAGTTTCTTTTTATTTGAAACAGATAAATGTCCCTCTTGATTTAAGGTAAAGTCACTTTTTGAGGGGGTTATACACAAGAGTGAGCTGCTCTGGCCACGAAATCTTAACTTCTGTGTGGGCGGCAGGAAACAATCTCCACTGCTCGCTTGCTTCACCGTTTCCTTGAGAAACCACACTGGTCGATATCTTGACCAAGGAGTATGCTACCAGCCTCTGGATTCAGCAAAACTCAGACCAAGGGCTGCTTTAATACGTTAGTACCACGGTCCCTGAAACAAGAAGGTTGTACCTCCTACTTCAGAACTAAGTTATAATCTATTTCCACACTGAAGCACAATACATAACAAACACCGAGTTCAGCGCGGTAGGCCAACTGCTAGCTTCTCATGTAACAGTATACACCAGTATTCCTCTCCCTAATGGTTACAACGCCTCTGCACTTCCAGCATTATTTCCTTCTATTCAATAAGATAGGTGTCATAGTACTATTTGGCAATCCCATGCAGTTATACTCCTCTCCGACAAGTTTTGTTCAGGTTGGAGCAATATCTAGGCTTTGCCTCATGTTTGTTGCTGAACCACACACACACATACAGACATACATTATCAATTCACATTCAATTTTCATCTAAAAGAGATCCAATATGTCTAGCTTACCACAATTTCAAGGAA
Source organism: Oreohelix idahoensis (assembly GCA_024509875.1). Classification (NCBI taxonomy): domain Eukaryota; kingdom Metazoa; phylum Mollusca; class Gastropoda; order Stylommatophora; family Oreohelicidae; genus Oreohelix; species Oreohelix idahoensis. Next base: position 80,408 of record JAMPIV010009056.1, read on the forward strand.
ATATTAAACAAATACGTTGACTGGCGATGAGTTATGGCACAATTCCGATCTGCCTCTGTCCCAGGCTTTCATTAGAAAAATATGAACTGGTTCTCAACGCACTTGCTTCTACACAGTTTAATTTCAATAAGTGGCACTGAACCGACGCTCCTAATTGACTATATTACATGGTCTAGCCAATAAGACCATGTTTACAAAAGCATTTGAAAAAAGTACCCTTCCTACCGTTTCCCTTAACAACCAAAAATAGTATTTGCAGTCGACTAATCATGTTTCGCCTTACATATAATTCTATCCAATCAAATCGGATTTAACGTGGTGGCCTCATTTCCGCTAAAGCAGTGCCCAAACACGCCATTATGAGCAAATATGATCCTGTGTTGTCAGACAACACCAGTATAGTATTTTGGCTATAATTTGTTAATTATTAGACTATTTGCTTAACATCTAACATATTCTTTGTCAGCAAGTCCTAAGGCACCCAAATATATAAGATTAATGGAGCCAAGTGGCTGCGTTCAAAATATGTATTTTCTTCTAGGATAGTCGTGCTGTTACCACCTCCTCACTTCCATACTATGGGGTGTCTTCTGTACTGTCAGGCTAAAGTCAGGATTTTAGACGTAAAACAGTATTGGGTCATGTTTCCTAATAAGCATTAACCATGTTTTTTAAAACCTAACCTCGTATTGGTAGTGTTTTTTGTCCCTGTTTATTTGAAAAAAAATTAGTGCTTCATGCCTTTCGCGTGTGATTTGCGTTCACTTTTATCGCGAGACGGCGGGGTAGCATTGCATGCGTTCCTCCGTTCATCTCTCTATCTCTCTCTTCTAAGTCCGTCTGTCTTTTCATTACGCAGTGTATATAATGACATTAATGCTAGTATTTTATCTAGGTCATTAAGCAGTGTGCGTATCTCAAGGTTTTCTAAGAAACACAGTACCAGTTTTATTTTTAGAAACGCGTGTATGCTGCTGTAGGCTTTACTAGTAAACGTGAAAGCGTTACACTTATGCAGACGAAGTAGAAAAAGGGGATTTTTGTACGCCATTGTTACAGCACTGTTCTTTTACCATTCCTCTTTCCTTTTATTGAATTAACTCGTTAGGCTTTACATTTACTTTTTAATTTAGATATGTGGATTTAGAATGTTTCACGACATTCAAGCAGAGCACGAACTAGATAAGGTGTTAAAGGTGTGTCACAAAGCAAGCGTGGATCTGTTGGTTAACCCCTATGTTTATCAATGAAAGTACCGTGTTTCATTCTTGCCCTCTGCCTGATAGTAAGCTGGTAATCAGGTCTTCTAGGAACAGTACTTCAACTACTTGGCAGTCGCATCAGCCTGAGTGCTTTAACCAGCCGACAGGTTGAACATTCGTGGCAAGTCTTCAGAGGGTTTCAGTTCTTGTGAAACCGCAACGTGGAGTCCGTCGCCCACACATGAGCTAAAGGAACTTAGCAAAGTTTCAGAATGTTCCACCTCCTGTGCAAAAGATGTCGTGAGCGTGGCGAATGCAAAGTAAGCATCCAGTCTGACATATTTTGACGGTTCTTTTACTCGATTTGCATCTTCCTTCATTATTTTTTTCTGTCCCACCCATATAATTTCTTCTTAGTGCGCTTTCCCATCCCCTATCAGAACCAGATAAAATAAATGTAATCAATAAACAATTGTTTCAAATGCGCTACTCACAACGCTGTTCGGTTTAATCCATTGAGGTAGCCATTTTGAATGGCTAAAAATGACCCGTGTGTGATTGTGTGAAAAGCCGCTACTTAATTCAAACCTATAGGAGAATCCACAGCAAGCCGCGCAGACTAAGTAAATTATTACTTAGTAGTAGTAATCAGACAGGCTGAATTATTGTAAATCATTTGTAGTGTTCAGGATTTGTTTACATTGCAGGAAACATTTCTTATAAGTGCGCTCGATTGTGTGGGTGCCTAGGTAGATGAGTGTAAACAAAAATATTTAAAATGTGACACTTTTGGAGAATGTACTTAGGAGGAACGACCACTTTTCTGGCGCCCCCCTCCCCCTCCCACTCCCCTCCCCCCCCCTCTTTTCCCCGCCCAACCAAATGCGCTACTGGTTTCAGCTGTTAGAAAAGATTAGGGACGCACTATTCTGAAGAATGCACATGCTGGCTTTCATGATAGCACGATAGATCTTAAGTATAAAGTGATCTGAAATGCCCGCCTTGCAAGCTTAGTATAGTGCGTGTTATAAAGATCGGTCGACGATTGACTTCAAATATCTCCATATTCCTTGCACTGATAAACATGATTTTTAGCATGTGGTCTTATATTTTCAATGTCCCAAAGTTTTTATAAAATTCAATGTTGCAGGTAGTGTTCTTTTCTTGCAACGGCTAATTCCTTTGATCTTTTTTAACGAAATAATTATTTTGTCCTGGAAAAAAATAATTTACCGTAATGACGGAAGTTGCATATTTTCGGCATAGGCGTCTATACAATTCGAATGTTAGAGGGGTTTGTTAACTGATTACTACGTGAGGTCCTTTTTTATTTCTTCGAAATATTTGAGAGAATAATAACCCCTATTCGTTGTAAATGTTACTTTTTATACTAAAACGTGAATGGATGCATGAAGAGGTGAAAGTTCTGTGTATGTTAAAAATAGTAGTGAAATCGTGGAGATAAAACGGAAATGAATTGGTTTACATATACACATAGATGGAGGAGAAAACATATAAAACATATAAGGTATTTACACACTTATTCTGAGTCAGACGAGTCTAACATTCTTCTTCTTCTTTGATCCTTAGCCGCCGACCGTCAAAGCAGTCAGTGGCCATTACGCCTGGTGGCGTCTTGTAGGGCAACAACAAATTGATTCCACTTTGCTTGGTCGGCGGCCATCCTTCGTACAGTGCCCCAACTCTGGGTCATTCTTTGCATCTCAGCCTCCACAGTCCTCCGCGAAGCTGTTTTTGGTCGGCCTCTCTTTCGTTTTCCTTCAGGGGTCCATAGCATAGCTGTTCTTGTGATGGCATCGGGGTCTCTTCTGAGGACATGGCCAACCCAGCTCCAGCGTCTGCCAGCTATGATGGTGTGCATGTTCTCTTGCTTGCTCCGAGTAAGCAGATCTTGGTTGGTGATGGTATTCGGCCAAAAGATTCGGAGAATTTTTCTTAGGCATGTTGTGTGAAAAGAGGACAATTTCGACATTTCCTTCTCTGTAACTCTCCAGCTCTCCGCACCATTGAGAAGCACAGAAAGCACACATCTCTGATATAATCCTAATTTTGTGCTTGTGCTGTACTGAGAGGATTTCCAGATGAGTCTAACATATTGATGACTATTCTCGGCTGAACGAACGACAGTCCATCTTTTTTCCAATAGTCACTTTCCTCTTTTAAGACATGGTCTTCACATTTACAGCAATAATCTTTGTCTATCTGTGAGAGGGCGGCATATGTTAGTCCTTTCATATTGCATAGTTTGAAAGTTTTATTTTCAGCTGCCACCTGTCCTTTAACTTTTGTTAAAACGAGTTCAGTTGGGTTTAAATGTGAATGATAAGGTGGCAGTCTCAAACACATATGACCATGCTGTTGAATCAACTTGTCTATATGGAATATCTTCGTCTTTTGTGATTTCTTAACAAGGTACAGTAATTCAGGTTTCAGAAACCCCTCGTTAAATGGAATGTCTTCTTTTCTGAGCCAAATCTTATAGCATCTTTTGTACTCGAAGATGTCGGGATTTTGTCTTCTTCTGCCACAGCGTTGTGGTATGATGCGTTGTCCATTATCAGACAGAATGATCTGTCTAGGGACGGAAGAAGAGTATTTTCAATCCACTCTCTAAATATGTTACCGTTCATCTCGGTATGATAGTCCCGGTTGTCCGTATAATTGGAAGTGAAAATAAGTTCAGCATTTTTCACTAGCCCATTATGTCTGCTGCCTGCATGTGCCATTATCAGTCGTTGTCCTTTTCCACTGGGTACACATCTTTTAATCGTTCCATCTGATAACTGCCATTCCTTTTCACTTGTGTGGTGTGCATTGATCCAAGTTTTCCCGTAATTCACATCCTAACACGTTTACACAATATCATAATCTTGATTACGCATTTCCCGTAATTCACGTCAAAATATTTACTTCTCATAAAGATACTAAATGAAATGAGCGCGAATAGCTTTTCTCGACTCCGATACAGATAGCTTCTCTGCAGAAATATTTATACATCTTCACTGCCATTGTATGCAGTGTAAGTGTAACTGTCTTTTTTTTTTTCTTGTTGAGGTGATCACTGGCCCAAGACAGTTTACATGTTGTTAGATGTGTAGTGCGAGCGTATGATGAGTTGAGTGTGGGTGCGAATGAAGACGCGAATGTGTTTAGGCTCGTATAGATGTAGATCCTGCAACCCATACTCTCACATGCAGTAATCAAGGATGCTTTGACACTGCAGGCATGTTTCAAGACATTTATTGACGGGAACACACATAATATCAACAGGAACAGTCAGTGTAACAAGGTCATGCTGACCTGACATCGATAGGTATACATTTGGCATTCAAAAAGGTAAACATCAGAATAGACGTGCATGGTCAATAGCAAAGTTCTTCAATAATGACAGTTCGTAGCGTCGCCCTTGGCGTCTCTGACTAAACGCGTCAGATGCCTTAGTTACCTTGACACACAGGTGCAACTTGGCACTCCCTGCCAATTGCACATATCAGGCTGTAGTATAATAGCCGGAAGCACAGGCCTCGTCCTAACGTCGGCCGTGTACTTCTGTTAAATAGGTTATCATCAACCCTGCAGTAATACTTATTGTAGATAGAAGTTCCGCCAATCTGCGGCTCCCACAATATCTTCGTCACTGGATTTCTGGACAATATAAGACTAACAGTCTTGGATGGCTACCTCGAGCACAAATATATAAGTTCTGAAATGGCGGATCCGTGAACTGCTGTTCACCCTAGGTAATCCTTTACATGTTCTGCCACCGAAAAGCGTAATAATGCATAAAGGTCGGTATTACCTGGTAAATGAATCCTCAGAACTACACAAGGAATTCTGTCGTCATCCCGACGCACAGAGATTCACTGGGGAAAACTGCCATAGCAGTTACTTCGAAGATTCTCCCCGAAAAACAATGGACTCTTGGTCCCTTCAGAAAAAAACAGGACCTCCCGGCTTCCCGGAAGTATATCTCACTCCCGCTTAAAAAACCTTCCCATAGGCCCACGCCGAACTGTCAACCTCTGACCCTAAAGGTCAAACACAATGAATGAATAAACAAGGGAAGACAACCCCTAATCAACCTGACATCGCAGGTAAAGACACAATTATACTTATGATACAAACATAAGCAAATAACTTGACAGATGACTCCGTCGAAAATGACAGCAACATTACTACCACCCCCCTGTAAAAAAAAAAAATGCAATTTTTTTTTTTTTTTTTAATATGTTCATGAGCAAGATAGCACCAGTATCACTTCTGTGCTCATGCAAACAATGAACCTAATATCAGGTACAATAGAAGAGGGTACAAATCATCTCCCAACATAGGAGAAAATATTTCCTTTAAGCCAAACAAACTAAGGGATACCATTCAAGAAACCTAAGTTGCTGGCAATACCAATCATATATCAAACATTACTAAATAATATAATCATAGCAATATACAAATGTCAATGCTATTTTAGCAACATATCACTGATGGATGGACAAAATGAAATTTGTTAAATTATCTAAACATCATCCAAATACATTTGTATTACAACATATTATGATATTAAGGACAGACCTAAGTCTGAAAATATATCAGGAAAAACTAGGACACAAGATTTAACTGGAATCATGTGGGCATCTAGACAATATGTCCGCCATCACATTATCCGAACCACGGATAGCTCGCACCGTGAAATGGAAAGGCTGAAGAGCAATAGCATAACGAGTAGATCTCGAGCTCTTCAAATCCTTACTTTGCATAGCCGTAAGAGCTTTTTGGTCGGTTTCCATAAAGAAATGCGCGCCCAGAAGGAACCTTTGTAGCTTAAGAATGGACCAAACCATAGCCAACAATTCACGGTCCAAAACCGAGTAATTCCTTTCTGCCGCATTCAGCTTCCTAGAAATATACATTACAGGATGCAGAGTTCCTGAATATTCCTGCATTAGTGCCGCTCCAATGCCAGTGGAAGAGGCATCACTACGAAGGACAAAAGTCTTATCAATCGTCGGTAGTCTTAAGATAGGATGAGATGAGAACAAATTCTTAACCTGATCCAATGAAGATTGGCATTCTTGGGACCAACGCACCATATTAGGAGAACCTTTTTTTCAATAACGTTGAAAGTGGTGCCATAATGGAGGACAGATTCTCAATGAATCTTCCATAGAATTGTATCAATCCCAAGAGACTACGCACTTGCTTTTTTGTCTTCGGAACCGAGATATTTAATATCTTTGAAATGTTTTGGTCCTCTGTCTTCAACAGACCATGACCAACTCGATGACCTAGGAAGGAAATTTCACTAAACCCAACAAAAGCTTTAGAGGGTTTAGCAGTCAAACTATGCTCACGTAGAGTAGATAGCAATTCCTTCAGACCCACACAGTGTTCTTCCCAAGTATCGCTGAAAAGACAGATGTCGTCTAAATATGCAATGACATCTGCACGATCTGATAGAATTCGTCGCATCATGCGCACGAAAGTCGCTGGGGCGTTCATAAGCCCGAAAGGCATTAAATTCCATTGAAACAGACCCCTAGGTGTCGAAAAAGCAGTGAGAGGTTTGGCGTGTTCCGTCAATGGGACTTGCCAATAACCTTTCGACAAGTCTAGTTTAGTAAAGAATTTAGCTTTAGAAAGTCTAATAAGTAGATCATCTAATAACGGCATAGGTTCAGCATCGAACTTCGTAACTTGATTTAATTTGCGATAATCAACGCAAAGACGTATGTTATTGTCTTTCTTTCGAACAATAACTATCGACGAAGAATAAGCTGAAGTGGATGGTTCAATTATTTGTAGTTGAATCATTTCATCCAATTCTTTCTCGACTTGTGCTTGAAAATGAATAGGTATTGGGTATGGTCTTACTCTGATCGGATTACGATCAGTAAGTATGATGTCATGTTCTATGACATCTGTGTGTCCAGGAATGTCGGTAAGGACATCCTGATATGATTGTAACGTAGAGGATACTTGACGTTGTTCCTCAAAAGACAAGTTAGAAGAGACTGTAACGTCTCTCCACGATTCCGTTGAAATAAGTGGAATCGTAGGAAGAGGTAAGTTCACGTCAGAAAAAAATAGTTTCCTCATCCTGTATAACGGACAGGGATGAGATGTGACCATGTTGAACTGGAGAGTCGTCCGTCGCCTGGAAAATAGGCTGTAAATAGTCTGGACGTTCAATAAACTCTGTTAACATATTTATATGGAAGGTTTTTATGCCTTCCATCCACATCGACAATATAGTCGACATCAGAAATTTTCGAGACTATAGTGTATGGACCCTTCCAAGAAATGAGAAGTCTATTCTCTCTTGAGGGCAGTAAGACATATGCTTTGTCTCCAGGACAAAGTTGACGTAGGCGTCTTTTCTTATTAGCAAATCGCCTAGCTTTTTCTTTCGCAAATTCGGAAGATGAAGTTGCTAACCTGCACGATTCGATAATCTTTTCTCTAAGAGCTATAACATATTCATATGACGATTGTGTATCATCGTCAATATTATCGGAAGTTATCAAATCGTGTAACAAGGACATTGGCCCGCGCGGTTGCGCGCCAAAGACAAGTTCGAAAGGAGAAAACCCTGTATGCTCGTTGGGAACCTCTCTATAGGCAAAGAGGACTGCAGGTAAAACCCTGTCCCAATCTTCAGGATGATCCTCCGTTATCTTGCCAAGTAAGTTCTTTAGTGTCCTGTTAAGACGTTCTACCAATCCATTGGACATTGGATGATAAATACTACTGAGAGACCTTTTAATGTCTAGCGTAGCCATTACCTGAGACATAACGTCCGAAATTAACTGAGTGCCGTGATCCGACAGTATTTCTCCGGGGAATCCCAGACGAGAAAATACGAGCCAAAGAGCATCAGCGATATCGACAGTTGATATGCTCTTCAGAGGAATAGCCTCTGGCCAACGCGTGCACATGTCCACGCAAGTGAGGATAAATTGGTGTCCTCTGGCTGACTTAATTTTGAACGGACCAATGATGTCTATAGCCATTTTCTGAAACGGCCGAATCGGAATATCTGCAGCCTGAATAGGAGCAGCATGTCTCGGACCCCTAGACTTGACCTCTTGACAAATTTTGCAAGATCGGCAATAAATTCGGATGTCTTTATTCACGAATGGCCAAAAGAATGACGCAAGGACTCTAGTTTTAGTTCTGGAAAAACCCATGTGTCCCGCACACTGAGAATCGTGTGCATGCCGAAGAATTAAGGCTCTCATACACTTAGGCACAAGAATTTGCGAGTGCATAGACTTGTCCGAGTGTTGTACCATTCGTACCAATATACCATTCTTCATAGTGATATACGATTTGTGATTCGTATTTTGATTGGGATCCCCTTTCTTTGCAAGAAGGAAGTATTTCTTCAAAGAAGGATCCTCTTCTTGACGTTTAACAAACGAGTCATGGGAAATCACCAAGTGCTCGTCTTGGCTATCAACTTCATTACTATTATCAGATGAAGTTGGGGGATTAAGAGCTTGAGCTCTTGTCACCACTGCATTGACCGTTTGAATGTTTTTTTCTTCCCAACTAGAAATTTGTTGCGGGGTGCATTCCTTAACCCCATGAATACGACCGATTATAAGATCCGCAATAGGATTAGGAAGAAGACATGCATGGACATCTCCTGTGAAGAAAGGAGTGTCAATCCTAATAATAGCAGTAGGATAGCTTTCCATAGTACCACCAAATGTAACACATTTGATTGTTTTTCCCGTGGCACAGCAAGGATCTATCAGAGACTCCTTAACCCCGACGGTAGTACATCCCGAATCGAAAAGTACTGAGACTAGCCTATCATTTATTAGACCTTTATGTAAGATGAGAGATCCTCTCCCATCATGCGCAACTGTAGCAGGTAGAGCAGGAAGAGGGTGACCACAACTTAGCGTAGATACAGTTGATGAGTCAAACAATGTTAAGCATTGGGGGCATTCAGTTGCTCTCCCAAAATCGAAAGCACAACCAGTGATAGCCCTAGAGTTACCACTATCATTTACTGTATTACAGGCTCCATCAAACTCTTGTTGCGCAGAGTTTGCCTGTTGGTAAGGTCTTTTTTTGTTAAACCTAGGTCTACCTCGATTATCATTTCCCCTGTAATTATTTCGACTATCATTTCCCCTGTAATTGTTATCATATTGCCTATTGTAATCATCATTCCGGTTTGAATCCCGGTTTCTAAATTCACCATCGTCATAATCTTGACGTCGAGAATGATTACCTCGAAAATTTGAATAGTTATTATTTGGATAGCCTTTACGAAAGTGTCTCAAATTATTACCACTAAAATTACGAGAACTACCATCTTGTCTCCACTGCATAGACGAAGAACCATCATGTGTTGGATTACTCCGCTTCTGAGTGTAATTTTGATTACTTCCCCTATTCCAATTTTGTTGAGCACCCTGAAATTTTTTTTCTGAAATTAGGGCCATATGGTGTTGCCGAAGCAGCTGGCAACCCTTCTTTCACTTTAGAATTGCTAACTGTAGCATGGGGATGTGCTGTGGCATACTGACAACAGTATTCCTCCATTTCTTTTAAGTTTTTAGGCTTACGCTCATGAAGGAATGCAAGAAAAGAATCATTAACAGATGACAAAACCTTATCTCGCAATAATAAGTCCATTAGACCTTCATATGTTTTCTCAATCTGAGACAACTCAACCCATCGTGTAAATGTACGACGTTCTTTGTAACAAAATCAGAGAAATCTACTCCATTTTCTGGCAACATTGTCCTAAAACGAAGACGATAGTCTTCTTGTTTTAATTGGTATTTCTTTAGTAATGCTGCCCTGACAACATCATAATTAGTCCTCTCATGTTCGTCTATTGTCATAAGAGTAGTCACTGTGTCACCTGTAAAAAATGGCATCAGTTGTTCAACATATTTTTCCTTTTTTATGTTATGCGTATCGCACAAAAATTGGAATCTATCTAGATAATCTGCTACGTCATCCTTTAAAGGATTGAAATGAGGCAATTTAATCCTACTAACAAACTCCTTTGTCGTACTCGAAGTTGTTTGCTGAGCACCCGTACTCGCCAATTTCAATTTCTCTAACTCCAAAATTGCGAGTTTTTCATCAAGTTCCATCTTCTGTTTTCTTTCCTCATGTTCCATTTTTCTAATTTCAGCCTCAGCAGCAGCTTGAAGTTTTTTTTCCTCTGCAGCAGCTTGAATTTTTTTTCCTCTGCAGCAGCTTGAAGTTTTTTGTCTTCCATTTCCATCTGGAATTTTCTTTCATCAGCTGCAGCTTGAGCTTTCCTCTCCTCAGCAGCAGCTTGAGCTTTTCTCTCCTCAGCCTCTCTTTGATACCTTCTTTCTTCAAGTTCTAATCTTCTATTCTCAGCTTCTAGCTTCTTTAGTTCAGCTTCTGCTTTCAATTTAATTTCCTCTTTTTGTTTCTTTTCTTCTGACTTTAATGCAATGGCGAATTGAGCAGATGAATATTCTTCCAATTCTTTACCAGACTTACCAAGGGTCAACCCTTGCTGGATGAAGAAATCCAATGTAGACATTCTGTCTAATGAGATCAGAAACCTGAAAAAAAATTAAATAAATTACCTTATCCCACTTCAATGGGAGACAAGTCTGAAATGCTAGACTTGTATACTCACTTCACTTTATTTTACTGTCTCAATCTTTGTAGATAACAAGTCTTTTATCAAAGAACTTGTATAAATATCTTATATAATATTATTTAACAAACTCTATATGAAGAGTCTACCTTATCAATAATATCAAAACATGACCAAGTATGTGTATGTAGACTGTGCATGACAGTAATGTAGTACAACCAAAAAAAAAAAATACAAAGACAAAAATACAAAACAATACAAATGGCAACACTGTTTTAACCAAAAATGTGTAGAGAAATACACAAGAAAGGAGAGACATACAGAATACAAACAAAACAAATCGACAATCAAAACTGAAAAACAGACAAAATATTACAAAAACAACGTTAAGTACAATTACATCACAGCTAACATCAATAGCGACCAATTGTCACTAGCAAATTTCCAAATTAAGAAAATTTGCACCTACAGACCGCTTACAGTAAGCCTCGATCAAGTGGCATATTTACCGTAAGACCCACCAACCGAAAAACCCGCAGAAAAATACACAAAACAGTAGAAGTGACATAAACATATAGCAATCAATTTCAATGTGTTGCAGAACAAGTTCAGTCACAGCTGAAACTAAAATAAATTTCTTGCTCCTTGCGAACACAGAAACGAAATGTCAAACGCGCACTGAACGTCAAATCCACTGTAACATAAAGTGGTATTCACGAACCAAAGTTACTATGACCTTCTCAAATTAGGGCTTGCACATTGAATGTTTACAATTTCACGTACTGTTTACAGACACTTGACCTCCAACAATGTAGCTTGAATACTCTGACCTAGAAAAGTCTGTTGTTGAATGAAACGTGTAACAACCCGCAGTACTGTTTACAATAGGAACCCGCCTTCTATGCAGTTATGGTCCACGTAGCAAATGCCTAGTAGTTCACTTCAGTACTTGTCTTGTTATGCTTTATGTAGCATTATAATATAAATGCTCGTACTGTTTATTTGTGTCAACCGTTGATGACCTATATCTGTCCTGTTGTAGCCAAAACTTGCAAGTGTAGAATTAGCGCTGTGTTACGGCTGTCCCGTGTGTAGCTTAGACCCACAGATCAGAAGTGTAATGTGTACTTGTCCTTCTTGTAACTTTCTCGACAAAACTGGAGACATCATACATGTAACAGCCAACCAGGAATGTAAATTTCTGAATCCATAAATGTCAACAATAATGTCAAATGCTCGCTCTGTTCTTTTTAAACCCACAGATCTGGTCCATCAGAAATGTAAGTTTCTAGGCCACATTGGCGACAAGAATGTATCATAAGAGCCCACGTAACTGGTCCACCAGAAATGTAACTGTCTTTTTTTTCTTGTTGAGGTGATCACTGGCCCAAGACAGTTTACATGTTGTTTAGATGTGTGAGTTTGGGTGCCGAATGTGCGATGTGTTTAGGCTTCGTATAGAATGTAGTATGATGCAGAATCAAGAGTGTGGTGCGAATTTGAAGACATTTAATGGACGGGCGAATGTGTCAGATTAGGCTACATCGTATATTTGGATGTAGATCCTGCAACCCAATACTCTCACAAATGCATCTAATCTTAGGATGGCGTTTGACACTGCAGGCATGTTTCAAGACATTTATTTACGAGAACACACATAAAGTCAACAGGAACAGTCAGTGTAAGCAATAGGTCAAGCTGTTACTTGACATTCGTATAGGTATATACATTTGGCATTCAAAAAGGTAAACATCAGAATAGACGTGCATGGTCAAATAGCAAAGTTCTTCAATTAATGTCAGGTTCGTAGCGTCGCCCTTGGGTCTCTGACTAATGCGTCAGGCCTTAGTCACTTGGACCACATAGGTGCAACTTTGCACTCCCGGCCAATTGCACTAAGGCTTGCTAGTAATAGCCGAAAGGCACTGGCTCGTTACTGATTCAGCGACGTGTACTTGAGCATTTAGTCTTTGCTCCCCGACAATAGGGGTTATCATCAGGGCTTGCTCAGTAATATATAGACTTGAAAGCACGAATCGTTCCGACGGTAATCTGCGTGCTATCTATCTACAAATAGGTTATCAGTCAACTGGATTTCTGGGCAGTAGAAAATACTTATTTGTATGGATGAGTTCTTGTCTCCTCTCAGCACAAATATGTATAAGATCTGAAATGGAGACGATCAGTGGAGCGTACGGCCTGTTCACCTGCGGTCACGAGTATTTTACATGTTCTGCACACCGATCAAGCGTCCACAATCATCAACTTACCTTACAACCCCCATGGCAATATGTAATCTCAGAACATCACAAGGTATTCTGTCGTCATCCCGACGCACAGAGATTCACTGGGGAAAACTGCCATAGCAGTTACTTCGAAGATTCTCCCCGAAAAACAATGGACTCTTGGTCCCTTCAGAAAAACAGGACCTCCCGGCTTCCCGGAAGTATATCTCACTCCCGTTAAAAAACGGCTTCCTAGGCCTACGCCGAACTGTCAACCTACCTGACCCTACGATAGGCTTTCAAAACACAATGGAATGATAGCGAAACATGGGGATACGACATAGTGGGCTATTCAATCTGACATCTGTTTTGTAAAGCACAATTATATTATGATACAAAACATAGCAAATAACTTGACTACGATGAATCAGTCGAAAATGTCAGCAACTCAAAGGGTAGCTGCTACAGTTGTTACCGGGCGACACATGTGGCATGAGAACCAGTTCTGAATACTGTACCGAGGAGCATCATGACCGATTGGGCTGCAAAGGAGAGGAGCTGAGGCACAGGAACAAAAAGAACAATCACTTCAGGAAAAAGAAGACTCCTTATTTCAAGTGCATCGGGAAAATTCGACCATACAATAGAGACAAAACTCTGGATCTCTTGATCAAGCAAACAGGTGATCCTGTTCCGTACTCTAGAAACAGGACATAACAGACTGAACAGTCACTTATTACAGACTGAGATTGGGTGGCCGGGGGACAGTCCACCCTATGTACGTAGTAGGACAGGCAGTCACAGACAGCGAACACATCCTGCAAGACGTGCCACAGTGCATCGTCAAGTGGAAATGAAACAATCTGGCTTCTACCATCATGAGACGCGACATAAACACAAAGCAGTTGGGAGATTCTTGAAGAACTTTCATCCACAGCAACATACATCCAGCACGCTGGAACTATGGATTCTTGTGTAATCACCAATGACCCCCCCTTCCTCACACCTCCACCATCCACCTACCATCCGGTGTGGGTGTAAAACCAACCCCACCACAAACGCACTACCATACATGCCAAACCCCCCACCCCAACACACACCACACCCCCCACCCCCCCCCACCCACCCCCCCCCACCAGAACCACCCCCCCCCCACCCCCCCCCTCAAAACCACCCCCCCCCCCACCCCCCCCCCCCCCCCCCCCCCCCCCCCCCCCCCCCCCCCGTTTTTTGGGGTTCATGGTCCGCGTCTGTCTCTTTTTAATCTCCGGTGGTTTAGGGTGCGACAGTTTCGGAGGCTCCTCCGCGGTTGGGAGCACATCTTGCATGGCCCGGGGAAGTGGGGGGTGAGGGGGTGAGTGGTGGCGTGGCGCCGGCGATATACGGTCCTGCAGAGCAGTTTGGTGGGACGGGGGGGGGGGTCATCCCGGAATGCGGGATGCGGAGACTTCCTTAAGGAGCAGCAGGGTAGAAGCACAGTTCTAAGGTCGAGCGGGCGGGGCACGTAAGAGAGCCCTAGTGGTGGAGGTGTGGTGGGGGGGTGGTAGGGGTATACACTCGATAGGGTTGTGGGGTGAGATGGGGTGGGGGGTAGTTGAGGTGGGGGGTCACGAGGGGTGTGTGTTGGGGGGTCGGGGTGTGGTGCACTGCGAAAGGTGGGGGTTTGGTGTGTGCGCGGGGTTGAGACGAAATGAGACTGCGAGGGTGTTGGTGTGGTGCTGGGTGGGGGGGCTTGTTGGTGGTTGTGGGTGGGATGGGAAGTAGGTGGCATGGGGGTACAGGGGGGGGGTGGGGAGGGGGGGGGTACTGTGGAGGGGACTGGGGGGGGGTAACGAATTGTTGTACTTGGTGGTTGACTCTGAAGTGTGAATCTGGGGTACTGGACCTGGTTTGAGGGTGGAAGTGGTGAAGAGGGTCAATGTCATGAGTCGGATTGTGACGGTAAAGGCACAGTGACCCCCCCCCCTATTAGCAACACGCGACGGTTCGTGCTGAGTTCATTGCAGGAAGTGGGGGGGTGGGACAGAGCGGGGTGTGACACTGGGTGGTTTGTGCCAATTGCGGGCGGGATGTACATAGCAACGTTTCGTCACATGGGGGGGGGGGATCTCACTGACAAAATGTCTGGTGTCAGAATGGGTTGTGCGTGCACGCTAGATGGGTAGCGTCTGGGGGGGGGTGTGATTGGTGTATCAGAGGGGGTGCATAAGCAGGACTGGGATTGAGGTGTTTGCAGGTTTTGGGTTGGGGGTGGTGGGGTTGTAGGGAGTGGTATGTCGGCTTTCCGGGGTGTGTTCATACTGATTCACCACGTTGGGTGTGGGGAGGGTGTGCGGCTGGGGCTTTTGGGTGCTGAGACACTGCTGTGTATACGGGATAGGCATTATCGGGGTAGGATTGTAATAAAGGTGGTTGGCGGGGTGCAAGATGTGGGGTGGTAACGTTCAGGACTTGGTTTCGCCGTTGTATCTGACAACTGTTCTTTGAGACGTGCACGAGTACTGAGGGTTAGTTCTAGAGTTTATACGATCGATCATGGCGTTTGAATATGTGTACACGTGGCGTTGGTGATTGTTTTTACTCAGGATAGTATGGCGATGAGGGACATAGAGTATTTTAATTAGTTGTGAGAGTTGTGCAGTGAGTGATGCAGCTATGCATCACGCATGTAGAATGACGTGAACAGTTTCATGTGTTTCGGGTGTGCCGCGGTAGTATTCCTTATCTCGCGAAAGGAGGCTCTGGCTCACGTGTGGCGTTGGTCGCGACGCTTCTGTGTGTGGTGACGATGTGGTAGAACTGATCAACACAAGCGTAGTTTCTGCGTTTCTTTCGTAGTCTGTGGATGTACATGGAGTTGTCTGGTGAGAGAATGACACTGTTTTTTTGCATTTTTTTTGTTTTTAGTCATGATTCGAGTGACACTGAGCAATGGTGTGAAAGCGAGCCCTTATCACTAGCGTGTTCCTGTATTTTCATGGGTGTCTGTTGAGAAAGGTGTGTATTTCTTCGGGGTCCTTGCGAGGTCTCTTCTCGTGCCTTTTGTGTAGTGTGGGTGGTCTCCTCTGTTGGTTGTTTTGCTACGTGCGACTCTAGTTCTGTGGGTGTTGGCAGATCGCTAGGTGGGGCTGGGAGATGGAGTTTAAGTTAATAACTTGTGTGGCATAGACACTAAAAAGCTCGGTGTTTGAGAGAGAGTTTAACAAATAATAGAATTTAGTTGTTGAGTGGAATATAATGAGGTATTTCGTGAATTTGGTTTGAGGTGTGGGTTTCGAATGTGTTGTAAGAGAGGGTTATCGGATAAAGGAGTGTGACTGGCCGTTTAGATAATGGAATAAGCGTGCGCATGATTTGGTTGTGTCGGAATTTTTGGGGGTTGTAGGGGAGTAACGTATGACAGTGGGGTACTAGTCTCAATTACATTTATGTGGTAGTTCTGCATGGATTGAGAATGTGCTGTGAAAAAAAAAGCTCGTGGTGTTTGGATTGTGCGGGTGTCATATGGGTCCTGTTGAGAGATTAATCACTGACTGTTGATAACATATTATAGATTTATTTGCGGATTTCGTCATTCGAGTGTGACAGAGTATTGGAGGAGTGGGAGGGGGGTGGGTGTGTGGAGGTGGGTGTGTGGATGTGCCTGTTCGGTTGTCACTCTGGGGACGTGTCTGTCTGGATGGAGGAGGGGGTTGAGTGGGGGGGGAGTGTGTGGGACTTCGTAGAGGGGATAGGGCGGGGTTCAGGGGGAGCCCTTGAGTAGTACAGCTGGTATGGGTCTCGAGCAGGCTACTGTGGATAGTGTCGGTAGGACACAGACAAAAATTAGTGAGAGTTTGGGTGTTGTCATTTTCTTACGCGCTCTGGGATGGAGGTACGGAGGTCGAGGGCCATGGGTGCGGACAAGGTGTAGACGGTGTGCGTGGGATATCTGATGGACAGTGGGTGGCCGGGGAGACGGGGTGAAAGGCGGTGAGTCCGGCGAGGGGGGGGGAGAATACGGAGGGTGGGAGGGGAGAAGGGTGGTTGGTAGTGGTTAGGTGCGGAGGTGGGTATGTGTCGGGGGGGGGGATGGGGGGGTGGGGATAGGGATGACGGTTGTCGGGGAGGAGTTGGCGTTCTTATTCTTTCTTGAGGGATGTGGGAGATTGAGGTGATAATCGGTACATATGCGGGATCGGGGTATTTTTCGAGAGGGGGTCGCAGGAGTGGTGCGGATTGAGGTCTGAAGTGAGGGGGAGGGGGGGTGAATTGGGGGGATGGATTGAGTTGGGGAATCTATTCTTGGGGTTGATTGGAGGTTTGAGGACTGTGTATCAGAGTGTGAGGGTTGGTGAGAAGTTGGTGTTTATCGGCGATGGGTTGTTGCAGTGGAGGTGGGTAGGTGCTAGTGATTCTGAGAGATTGGAGGGGTCATGGGGAGTCAGTCTATAGAGCGGTAGGGGGATGGGGGGTGCCATAGTCGTGCGCGGACAACTGGATGATTGCTAAAAAGGTAAGAGGGGTGGGAGTCGGGGGGTTTAGGGGGGTAGGCGAGACTGTTGGGGGAACTCTAAAGAAGTCGATTGTGGGGGGGGGTGGGGGTGGGACATGGGGGGTCACAAGGAATCTATACGATTGGAGGCGTAGGAGCGAAGTATGGGGGGGGCGTAGGGGGGAGATTTAGGTGTGAGGTTATCTAGAGAGTGGGATCTTGTGGAGGGGGGATCAGCGTGTGGGGGTCTGGTTGGCTGTATGATAGTAAGTGAGAATGGGGGGGGGATCATATCGAGGGTGGGGTGGGGGGGGGACGTAGAGGGGTGTGGGGTGGGAGTTGGTGGGGAGGGGGGTTTGTAGGGCGTTATATTGAGTCTCTATGGGGAGATGTAGGGATTTGGGTGGTGTCCACATAGGGTCAGCTTTCATTAGGGTGTAGTGGGATTGCGTCTATCTTCTTAGGTGGGCTCTGTGAGGTCGGGAGAGAGTCTGCTGGGTGTGAAGAGGTGGCGTGGTTAGATGAACGAAGTTCCTTGCATTAGAGCAGGGGGGGGCGTATTAAGTCTGTGTAGCCGGTGACGTGCTAGGTTACGCTTCGGGTGAAGAGGTGGGATAGGATAGCGTTGGGGGGGAGAGAGGGGGGGGGTCCGGTGTGATAGCGCATGGGGGTGGAGAGTTTGTGAAGGGGGAGTGAGGGTGGGGTTAAAAAGTGGGGGGAGTGTCGGGAGTAGACGGTAGGGGGTAGGGTGGTGGGGGGGGGAGGTATTTATTAGGAGGAGGAGTTATGAGTTCGCGAATGGATTAAATTATAGTGGGTAAGGGTCGTGGCTAGGGATTGGCGACGTTGATTTTTAGGAGAGTAAGGGGGGTAAAGGATGGTGGGGGTGAGCTGTATGGGAGGGTTGTGGACTACTTCTATCTGTATGGATGGATTTTTATTGTCTTTGATCTGAGTGTGGTCGGTGATTTGACTATCTCTAGGGTTCGGGTATTCTGAGGAGGTTGGGGGGGGAGTGGGTGGAGGAAATCTTAGGGAGGAGTCGTCTCAGTCAGGTGGGGTATAGGGGGGTGTGTGTGAGGAGGTGTGGGTGCTGGAGGACGGTGGAGTCAGGATGGGGGGGAGGGCGGGAAAGGAAGGGTATCGTTGGGTCTAGGATACGGGAGAGGGGAGTGGGCAGTGGGTGTGGGGGGGGTTGGGTGGTGGGGAGGAGATGAGGGTGGGGTGGGCTGTGTAGCGCCGTGGTGATTGTGTGGTGGTCCACTTTTTGAGTTGGAGATGTAGTTAAGGTAGGTGGTGTGTTTGAGAGTTATTTGTGTAGGGTGGTAGGATGCGTTGGTTTAGAGTGTTTGGGGTGGTCATGACACGGCGCGCTGTTGGGGAGTGGGATACTGGAGGTAGGGGTGTGAAGTATATCTAGACTATTAAGGGGTTAGGGGATGAAGTGAGGGTTTGTTTTAGCTTGTTACGGGTTGGGTATGTGACTAAAATTTTAGTTGAGAGGGAGATGGGCTGCGAGGTCTGGTTGTGAAGTATGAGGCAGGGTGGGTGGAGTGATTGAGGTAGTGGGTTGATGGGTGGTCGGTGAGGGAACGGTGGTAGACAGGTGTGTGAGAGGTGTGGGTGAGGAGCGGAGGGGTGTGAAGGGTAGGGGGGGGGGGTGGGGAGAGATGGGTGTGTTAAGGGTTGTAATTGTTATGAGTGGGAGGGGGGGGGGCGGTTTGCTCTGGGGGGGGGGTGGACAGGTGGGTTGGGGGGTGGTGTGGTTGTTTAGTGAGTTAGTGTGTAAGGGTGGGTTTTTTTGTGGAGTATTTTTATGTATGACGTTCTCTTTGTGTAGCTTCTATCAATTACGTATCTTATTTGGTTACTTTCTGGTTTATCGTGATTTTTTCTGGTTTACATATCTAAGTTGGTGTGAAGTTGTAAAAAGTCACTTTTGTTCCACTCCACCTTTTTCTGTAGTTATTTCTTGTTTGAATAATTGACTTCTGTCTATTCTCAGTTTTCTTCTTATAATATTTCTATTTGTTAAAAATGATACTTAATATTCTGTTTTAGTTCTTCTATGGTGTTTTTTTCTTTATGTCTCTATATGACATCATAGCGCTTTTGGAGATTTCAGAGATATGTGTACTAGAGCATTCTAACTAAAATTCACTCAGTACTCCTCAGCTTTTAAAGACATCTAGCGGCGATTTCTAGAATCCCATGGTTTTAGGATAGTTTCTTAGTTTATCGTTGGAGATAGTCTAGAAGAAGTTTGTGTGAAGGTAAATACTATACTAGTAGTTGGAGTGATTTAACTAGTTAAATCGTCAATTATATTTCTCTAAGATTTTGTGCAGAGTGATTTACTAGAGAGGTCCGTCGATATTATCTCTCTAAGTTTTACTGTGTTACAGTGGCTAGCAGAATAAATAATAATTCTAGCTAAACTTTTCCAGCTATAGTATACATTTTATTAGCTGATAATAACCAGTCAGAGAATATTTTAATCAACTAGTAAATGCACTGATTCATCATGAGTATTGACGAAATATGTATTTATTTCTAATTCATGATAATTGGGTTTTTTAATGACTAGAATTTATTTCAAATGAGTTTTTAAACGATAGGACTAGCTTTAAGCTTGTAGTTTATAATTTAAAGTTAAATAACCGAAGTAGATAATAATATTATATTTTACGCGAGGTAGGATAGGATTGTGTATACTATATATTGGTTAAGTATTTTGTATGTTTTTCTCTTTATACAGTATTTGGGTCAACCCCTAAACCTTACCAGCGGCTTCCATGTAAACCTGAGAGTAATCATACTAAAGAACATTTCTTATATTAGTAACTGGGTTTTTTTCTCAAGTTAAACCTGTCTGAGGTTGTGTTTACACCCAGAAGTAGACAGAATACCAACCCAAAGAACATTAAGAGTGACTTGGTAACTGGCAGTAGATCCAGATTTATTGTTCCAATCTCATTTACATTCAGTCCCGTTGTGGCGACCTAACAAACCTTAACATTTCCGACGGTTAATCATTTGTGGTGTGACCAAGAATTTTATACTGAAAGAAGTTGCCGACCTGACATTTCCTAAGTACTGGAAACCTCAATATTCGGACACTGTGAGCACGGTGACATATATTACCTGAACTGATTTGAAGTGACATAAACAGTAATCCAGAAAAAATATAGTCGTAAAGAGAACGCTCCCTGGAGAAAATCGGAATTAACCGGTGTGATAAATTTAACCGTGATACAACGTTAAAATATCTCCAAATGATAAAATGTAGGGATAAAAATAATGCGTAAGCTACTAGAAGACATGATCGCCCATGCCGTGGTTCACTACCCGCCATGGAAACTAACTTGTTAGACGTGAAGGCAAAATGTTTACCCTTGGAGACGAGGGGGAACGGAGATCAAAAAGAAAAAAATATGACTGAACACGTGCTTGAAACTAGCAAGGCTAAAAAGACGCAATTGGTGGGGAAAGGAAAAAAATTCACGTCCCCAAGTTGACACAATGTAAAGAAATGGACAAAAGGGACCTTAGCTATTATACGCAACAGTCATTTCTTGGACGCTTTTACGATACTTAGTCCTTTTATTTGAATGCAGCGGCAAACGCATTACAGAAGATGCTCGAACATATTTCAAAAAAACAACTAACCTTGAAAAAGTAACTTTTTCTTAATAATAATGTTAGGAATATAAAACCTAGCTAGTCTGATGGCCCATCTTGAGCAGAGAAATAATATGCTTTCATTTATACAGACGGATATATAATAATGAAGATATTGACAAAAGACTGTGTTGTTCATAACAGACGAGCGACTGCACTGTTAAAAAAAAATGTCACTAATTTTCAAAAAATTGCGGCCTTGAGACTCAAGTGCTAAAATCTAGTTGGAATGAAAGAGAGGGGGAGATAGTGGAAAATTGTGGCTAAAAATAACTCTAGAGGCAGATTCGTGTAGGAAATGCATGTAGAAACAAGTGTGTTTTTTGTAAAAAACGCAAGTAGAGACAGACGGACCAACAGACAATAATACATACTTGACTGAGGTATGACTGAATTGACTTTTGGTTGGAGGTTTGAAATTTGAAAGGGGGGAAGTCGGTGATTGGCCACAGATAATCATATTATCGGCGCACAGACGCGCATTTTTGCCATTCAACATAAATTGTCCAGTAGTAGACACAGTAATTCTTCAGTGGTGTATTTCCCAGAAGCTAATTGCAATATTTAGAGGGACGCCATACTAGAGCCAGCAGCTCAGCTGAGTTTTGCTAGAATATAACTGTGTTCTCTATTCATAATTCTGGTAAGAATGAAAGTATTTCTTTGTATATTTTAATATTGTTTAATGTTTCGAGTGATTTGATACTGCCATATCAAAATCTATCCCTTACAACAAGTAAGGATTCGCTCTAGATCCCCAGCCCAAGTTCAGGGTCTAGAGACAAACAAAATACATAAACGCCAGCAAGGATTATGAAGGGCGGATCAAGTGTTGAGATCAGTGGAACATATCACCTATCTTATTCAATAGCAGGAAGCTAATGAACATATTTCAGAATATGTAATCTTGGGGAACTAGTACTATGTGAAACCAACTTGGTAAGATGTGCTGTATGGTCAGAGAGATCTGACCCCGTCTATGTGGTGTTGTTGTGTAATGTTGTGTACAGAAGTGGCTCAGGAGGTAGAGTTCTGACACATGACCCAATACTTTTGTTGCAGAAGTGTGAGTTTCTGTTTGGCACCGAAGTGGTGTCAAATGCTGTGGTAATAAATACAAGTGTGGACCAGTGCAGTCTGGTATTTTGTCAGAGCAGCCTTATATTGCCCCCAAGCACGGAGAGGTGGGGACACCAGATTCCAGCACCAGAACTACTCAGTCAAGATACGTGAGCGTCTGGCCTGCTGGACATTCACCAACTTATTTACTAACTAACACACCAACTATATTCCCATCAACTAGAACATACCATGTTGGGAAATAAAACTTGTATTCCTCCCATCAGTAAATGGACAATGTTTGGTAGTCATAGACTGGGAGTGATGAAGCCACCCCAACAGCACATCCATTAATCGTTCTCCCAGAGAAATTACAAATATAAACAGTAGTAATATTAACTAGTCTTGTAAAATACATATGTACACATTTTCTAGTTTATTATGACATATATTCATGCATTTCATTCATAATTTCAAAACCTTTCATATGTTCTGACCAAAATAAAACCTTGGTTCAGAACAAATAAACTTAAAGAAAATTTAATATCAAAATTTTAAACAGCTTGAGTTAGTTCAGTGTGTTACAAATTCTATTAATATTATTAGACTTATTAAATATCTGTGTGTGTGTGTATGTAATCTACCACAACACATTACATATCAGTACCCTAGATTTTTAACGTAGCCACATTCATTAGTAAAAAAGATATGTGTGAGGTCGTAAGTGGTAGCAAGAAGGGCCTTCTGTAAATTCACAGCTACATTTATCTCAGGAGCCTTCACAGCTGACCTCATGCATCACACTAGGTAATATCACAACCATACAGTATCATCAAATCCACTACAACCGGTCTCTGTAGAGCTGGGGTTCTCTTTTGCCAAAATAACACTGGAGTTGCTGAGGGTGTATGTGTCCTAAAGTTTGCGCCAGAAGGTGAAAATCAAGTTTGTAGGTAAGAACAAATGTCAGTGGCCACTGTTGTATGGATAGAAAGAAACCAGGAATGAGTGGTTCTTTGATCGTATAAATTCATGCACCCACTGTGTATTTTTTTTAATGCAAGTTTTGCTAATGCTGTTTCTTCTTAGAATAGATTAACGTATGAACTCTGTTCTTTACGGTAGAGGGAAATCCTGGACCATAGCGTATAAACCTTTGACTCTTTTGGGGGTTAATAACTTTCTTCATAACGGGATCTTGTCTCAACAGAGGGAGGGAGGATTACACCTATGGGTCTAACTCGTTAATTAATTCATTAACCTATGCTTATTTGTAGTTGGTTTGATAATCAAAATTATTGCTGTTGTAAAGTTTCTTTATGATAAATAAAATTTACATAAACTTTATTTACGTGTATCGGTCAGCTTGTCCCAAAACATCCCTAATCCATTGATGTAGTTTTTACGTCCGTGCGTCTAACTGTCGTCACTTATGTGTGTGTGTATGTGAGAGGTGATATATATATATATATATATATATATATATATATATATATATATATATATATATATATATATATATATATATATATATATATATATAAATATATATTCTAGAAGACTGTCTGACTAACTAAGTTCTGTTGTAGAGATAGGCTGAAGGAGAGAAGTTTCTCGATTTCAGGGACAGACTCTAACTAGTTTCCACCATCTCACTCGTGAAAATCTATTTTCTTTACATTACCTCGCGCTCAGCTATCACCTGTTCTAATCTATTCAGAAGGGACCAATCTATGTCTTAATTCCCCTATCAAAATCTACGACAGCAACCAACCTTCCTCACTTTGTTAATCTCCATGAGAATAAGCCATGTCATGTCATGGGCAGCCGTCAAACTCACTCAACCATAGCCTCTGGAATTGGATAGGTCGGTCATTACTGGCTGTGCATTAAGTAAAAAATGGAATTAGCGCACAAAGTAAAACAATAGATTTATTATTTCAATCATTCATGACCCATCAGCTCCGCAAGGAGCATATGCCTTTAACAAGGGATCCCGTTAACGCCTATTGAGACATATTGGGAATAAGTTGTTAGGCCCTAATTTTTTTCTTGACCATCGGCACACTAGGGGTGATGTGGTCAGCACCAGATTTCCTCCTTAACCTTCTCAGAGTTGTTCTGGTACCCAATTCATGAGGCTGGGTCGACCCGGAAGCCGTTTGCGGCCTAACAAAATCCCACCTCAACTGGGGATCGAACCATGGACCACCGAGCTAGGAAGCCAGTGCACTAACCACTGCGCCACCGCGGCTCCCGCCTTTAACAAATTTATGCCAAATCTTCCTGTCCCGTGCCCGCAGGTCAAGGTCTTTCTGTGTCGTCCTCAGCTTTTTCATTACTGTCTCTCTTCTCCAATTTTCTTTCGGTATCCATCGACATATGTTAAGTTGAGAGTTCTAGAACATGCATTGTCTGTGTTATTTGATGGATATATAAATGAACATATTATAACAATAGCTCGTGTATCTTTACATGTATCAAATAATACTCCCCTTCAGTCATAACTGACTATGGAAATGCGCCCCTGGGGTGATAGCCCTCAGCTGATTTTTTTTCTCTGGCATGTCTTTTCTCTTCTGCTTGTTGGGAGAGCTTCTTTTCACCCTATCAGAGGTGACGCCGTAGGGAAGAGCATCGCCACTTGTTCCGATCGGCAGCTTCATCCTCCCAGGTTGCTGGATTTATGTCCAGTGCCTTCACATCTGTCTTTCACACATATTTGAACCTTAACCCTGCGGTGTCGCCCGGCTGCTGTTTTATGTATTAAATAAAGGTGCAATAACTAATAATGTCCAACTCTAATCCAACTCTTTTGCCGGTCGGAACACAATTAGGCAAAGTCTTACAGATGTATTAATTTTAGCTTACTAGCTTCAGTTGTGTCGAAAATTATAAATAATTACACAACTAATGATGTGCATTTTAGGATCCAGGTATTTCGGAATTGCTAACAGCAATTTTCGAGTTAATAGTAGACATAGTTCTTCCTGCGAAATTGATGATGTATTGTGGAAATTTGCTCATGCACATTTGTTGGTTCTGATTAATATATATTATGATCATAAAAATTGTAACTGTTAGACTAAAAAAAAAAAAAAGACCTTAGTAGAATACCCTGAAGTCTATTACAAATTTCTGGGAGATTTTACTACACACAGTATTTTCTGTCGTGAGGGGTAAACAAAATGCTGGCGATTCCCGCTTTTCTAAATGGTCAGAAATCAAATAAGATCTCCAGATTTCCAAACACACGAAGGTTGACTTGATTTATTGACATTACTGTTCAGGCAAATGCTCGTAAAAGTAATAGATATAATGAGTAAGGGGGCATATGTTTAGAGCGGAGTTGTGTTGAATGTATTGCATTTAATGGTAAAAAGAGAGGGATTATATTGTTAGCTCTGAAGGAAAATTAGAGCAGATCAGACCGCTGTAGCCAATGCAGAAAGGCCTGCTTCTGAAAATGATTCCAGTTTGTTTGACTTCATACTCAAACACATGGTGCACCTTGATCTGTGCAGTAGTGTCAGCCGAACATGTTCATGCATGATGGAGGGAAAGTGTACCATTTCTGTTCATTTTCTTCACTTCTAGCTTATTGCCGTGCAGTTTTGAAACTCTAATCAGGCCATGCGATTGTATTATTTTCTGACTTTGTTATTATACCGGTTTCTTGTTTGCATTTTTATTGTTTGTTATATTCTGAGCGTCCGATTGGCAGAGTGGTTAGAGCACTGGTCTCTCGCGGCAAAGGTGCCGGGTTCGATTCACGGTATCGACACGCTTCAGTCTAGCCAGCTGTAAATGGGCACCTGACTTTGCACTTTAGTTAGGAAAGGAAAAGGCAGCGAGGAAGGAAACTGGTGACCCCCACCTCTCGATGCTGGACCTCGTATAGTGAAATCTCTAACACTTCACTCCCCTGCGGCAGTATCTGCTATGGGACTATCTTTACCTTTTTTATATTCTTTGCATTGATTTATATATATTTTTTAAATCTGTATTTTTACGTGATTATTTAGTGTCACTTATTCCTTGTGTTACCGTGTTTTTTCTTCTTGTTCAAACTTTCGTGTCTGTCGCTTACCTTATCTTTTTCTGTTCATTTACTTTTTGTCATCGTGCTTGCAGCGTCCATTGTCATTGTCTCGTAACCTATCGACATTTCTCGTCTTTGTCTCCTGCTTGTGACTGTCGCTGACGAGGGTACACCCCGAAACGTCCCATATTTTGAGTGCATCTTTCAAATGGGAAACTGACTCAATGCCAGTTTTTACTTATTTACTATTTACTTTATCTTTACGTTTTAGAGCAAGGCCGCCGCCCCCTCACCATTATCTACACATCGATTCCCAAGACAAAATATAAGTCAGCATGACATGTTATTCAGCTACAGCTGCCCACACTTGTAATTTTCTTTACTCATTTTTATTCTGCCTATAAGAAATACTTGTTTTCATTCTCATTGAAATTTGAATCCGGCTTTAAAGCAAACAACCAAAACACAGACCAAAACCAAACGAAACTGAAGTAATCACACTTTCATGTTTGTCGTAATTAAATTTACAGTCTGATTTATTTTTCTTCCACTATTTCAACATCCCACACATTATACTGTACTACGTGCCTCTTACGACATGCCTGAGGGAGCAGTGGCCTATTCTATCGTTGTCTCCTCGCAAGCACGGTTGTGGAACTGCACCGGGGTACACTATCCACTATGTTATAATTTGTTATGCTTTATTTCTGTTCTTTTTCAGCTCTTATCATTTTTAGATATCCCTACTGCAGTGACTCTTTATGAATATCCTTCTGCTGTGCCGACTGTTCCATTGTTATCTACTAACGTGCATACAACCTAGGTTTATTTATACTGTTGTCTAAACTTTTGTGTATAACCTAGCTTCATACTGGTGTCTAAAATTGTGTATATACCCTAGTTTCACACTGTTGTTTAAAATTTTGCATATAACATACTTTCTTACTAATGTCTAAAATTTTGCATATGATTTAGTTTCACACTGACGTCTAAAATTTTGCATACAAAGTTTCACACTGACGTTTAAAATTTTGCATTTAACGTAGTTTCGTACTAATGTCTAAAATTAAGCATATAACCTAGTTTCATACTGTTGTTTAAAATTTTGCATATAACCAAGTTTCATACTGTTGTTTAAAATTTTGCATATAACCTAGTTTCAGGCTAAAGTCTAAAATTTTGCATATAACCTAGTTTCGTACTAAAGTATAAAATTTTGCATATAATCTAGGTTCACATTAATGTCAAAAATTTTGCATATAACCTAGTTTCAGGCTAAAATTTTGCATATAACCTTGTTTCGTACTAAAGTCTAAAATTTTGCATATAATCTAGGTTCACACTAATGTCAAAAATTTTGCATAGAACCTAGTTTCGTACTAATGTCTGAAATGTTGCATATAACGTAGTTTCAGACTAATGTCTTAGATTTAACATTTAGCCTGGATTCATGCTAATGTCTAAAATTTTGCATACACTTAGCTTCAGACTAATGTCTAAAATTGGTTTGTAATTGGGCATATAACCTTGTTTCAGACTAATGTCTAAAGCTTTGCAAATAACCTAGTTTCATACTAAAGTCTAAAATGTAGCATATAACCTAGTTTCATTCTAGTGTCTAAAATTTTGCATATAACCTAGTTTCATACTGTTGTTTAAAATTTTGCATTTAACCTAGTTTCATATTGTTGTTTAAAATTTTGCATATAACCTAGTGTCAGTCTAATGCCTAAACTTGTGCATATAACCTAATTTCATACTAATGTTTAAAATTTTGTATATAACCTAATTTCATACTAATATCTTAAATTTTGCATATAACCAAGTTTCGTAATAATGACTAAAATTGTGCATATAACCTACTTTCATACTTTTCTTTAAAATTTTGCATATAACCTGATTTCACGGTTATATAAAATGTTACCACGTTCAATTTTGTTCTTCTACAGCAACAAATGCAATCGGAGACATGCAGCGTATGAGGGATTCATATCCTTTTTTTTTTTTTTTTTTTACATTTTACGTGATTGGGCAGAGAAGATGAGAGTGAGGGTCGGCGTTGATGGTTCATTCAGTTCACCAGTCACGTGATGGCAAGGTTACGTCGAACGGAGTGAAAGTTGAGCAAAGGAAGCCAGAGTACAACAGATTAAAGGCACAGGTTAAAGTGAGCATTGAAGACATTAGTCAAAGACAGACATAAATATAGATATGACACAAATTTGAACATGAAGTAGATTATGGAGGTCGTTAGAGATGAATAACTAGTAAAGAAAAATAAAAATTAGTTTTAATGATGTACATTTATGGTTGTTAGCATATGCACGATAAAGCAGACAATAAATTGTCCATACATTATGTTGCGTTGAATAAAAATGGATGGCTAGTTATCAATCATTTATCAGTAATTCGTTATATCGTTGACAAATTTATTTTTCTGTGAACGATTTGACGAATTACTGATTAATTAATTATAATTGGTAATCCACTTTTATTCAATGTAATAGAAATGTATATGTAGTGGTTTTTGATGTTATTGTGTGGCTGCTATGTTACCTAGTGTACTGGATGAGGTCAGCTGTGAAGGCTCCTGGAGATAACAGTTTATGTGAGTTACAGAATGCCTTTCTGCTACCACTTATGACCTCAAACAGACCTATTCTGCTATTATGTATGTTAGCTACGTTTAATGTCTAGGGTAATGAAATGTGATGTATAGGTAATGAAATGTGATGTGTAGGTAATTAAATACACAGACACACACATGTAAACACTAAGTCTAATAATATTAAGTTTTATGATAAACTCAACTAACACTGGCTTTAGAATTTAGATATTACAATTTTTAAAATTTATTTAGTCCTGAACCAAATTTTCTTCTGGTCAGGACGTATGAAACAATATGTATTTATCAATAAACGTGTATATATATTGAATGATCAAAATGAAACACTTTGTACATAGATATATGGGTTACATGGATTAATATCAACAATAACTACAGTCCTTTTGGAAAACTAGCACTGGATGTCTGGTCGTGGTGGAGTCATCACGCCCGATCTCTGTGTATAAGTCATTGTCTCTTTAATTATGGAACTGAGTTATAGTGTCTATACACAGGGTTGTTTATTTATTTATTTGGGTGGAAAAGTTTGATGAATCCACAGCAGGCCAGGTTTTCAACTTATCTGGCCTGTGACGATGCAGTAAAGAATTCAAGTGGCCCACTCCTCACAGGTGCTGAGGTAATATGGTAGGCTTCTAAATCATCCACTCATAGATCTCTTCACAAGCATCTGACACTAGTGTAGTGCCAGACCAGAAACTCTGAAACCAAAATTTTTGCCATGTGTCAACACACTGCCAACTGTACCATTTTTACACACACAACAAAGCAAAAAATTACAAAGATCAGGTCAGATCTCTCTGACCGACTCAGCACATCTCACCCAGGTGGTATCAATTAGCACTAGTTTCCCATGACTGCATTGCATCCGAAATATGTTCATTAGTCTCCTTTTCCATCCAATAAGGTGGGTGATATGTTCCCACTGATCTCAAATATAGATCTGTCTTCTATAGTCTTGGATATGTTTTCCTATATTATTTGTTTGCCTCTAGGCCCTGGACTGTCGCTGGGGACCTAGAATAAGCACTCACTTGTCGTAATCATTTTTCATGACATGGCAGTATCAATCACTCAAAATATAAAAATAAAAGGTTAATGAATTTTTCTCCTTACCACAATTCAAAATTGAAAACACAGTTATGTTGTACTAGCAAAACTCAGCTGAGCTGCTGGCTAGATTATGGCGTCCCACTGATAATATATAATATTTCCTGGAATAGCACTTCTAGCATTAACGAACTGTGTCTATGGACAGTCTTTTAAAAAATGGCACTTGCGGGCGTCTTTCTTTTTATAATATGAACTCTTTCGTCCAATCAGCGGACTTCCCCTCTACCTTTCAAATATTTAAACTACTATGTCCAATTTCGGTCCAGTCTCGGTCTAGTGTGTAGTATTTTTCTGTCGGTCTGTCCGTCCCAACTTGGTTTTTCCCAAAATTACACTTGTTTTTGGACCAACTACAAGAAAAACTACACAAAATTTTGTCTCGCCCTACTTCTAAGATTCTATGCTAAGTTATTTTTAGCTTCTACCCTCCCTTTTTTGCCCCTTGTCCACATGTAATGTTTTTCTGCATTTTTAGTCTCAAGGACGTCAAAATGTAACTTTAGTGAAAGTATGCACAAAAAACTGTCGGCTAGTCTGTATTGAACAATACAGTCTTTCGTCAATATCTTCCGTGTTATCTGTCCGTCTTTGTAATTAAAAGTATATTATTTATCAGGTAAAGATGGGCTATCAAACTAGCTATTTTTTATTTTCCTAAACTTATTATTAAGAAAAAACCTACTTTTTTCAAGGTTAGTTTTGAAATTTGTTTTTGTACCTTCGTTCACGGCGTTGGCCGCTATATTCAAACTAAAACGACTAATTACCGTAGAACGTCCAAGATACGTCTGTTTCTGACAAGAGCTAAGGTCGTTTTTCGTCCAATTCCTTACATTGTGTCAACTATTGGTGTAATTTTTTCTTTAAAACTACAAATTGCGTCTTCTAGACTTTAGATTCAAACACGTGTTCAGACCGTAGCATTTTTTTCTTTTATCTCAGTTTCTTGCCCCGTCTAAACTAATATGCCGTTTTTGTGTCTTCATGTTATAACTAGTTGGTTTTAAATGGCGCTAGAAAACGCTGGCGTGGGCGAGAATGTATCATCATATCTTACCTATATTTTTATCCCTACATGTTATTTTACCTGTTATCTTTATAAATGGAGGAATTTTAACGTTGTATCACTGTAATCTTACCACAGTATATATATATATATATATATATATATTCTGTTGGTTTTGATGTCAGATCACAGGGAAGGTTTTGTAGATCTGTAGGTGACGGATTGGGGTAACAAAGAATTCTTAAGCTAATGACATTTCAGACTAGCACTTTCCCGCCAATATTTAAAAGAGCTGCACACATATACTACACACACGCATATATATATATATATATATATATATATATATATATATATATCTATATATATATATATATATATATATATATATATATATATATATATATATTGTCTTGGCCACCAAACCTACACAAGCGCATGCACTGAATAGAGCCCTACCTATACTCTAACATTGTTTTTAAGTGTACTTTTTAATTTAATTTTGTAACCTACTACATTATCAGAATCAAATAATCAATGAAAAAAAATCTTTAACCAAACTTACATGGCTACTCGAGCTGTTCCAGTCTGCGTCACCCGATGAAGGAACACTGGAGGAGACACGAGTCGTCAGCCTCATGAAGAGAATTAATACTACAATAACCACGTCCGTCATCTGCCAGAAGCTCAAGGTAAGTCTCTCTGTTGAAGTCTTGAAATCGCTGTGTAGGAAGGTGTGGAATTGTCGTTCCTAATTTAGGGATGTTAGAAAGATACGCCTCGTCCAGTGTCTGCCAGAGGCTGAACAAGCGTCTTTTGTCATTAAAAAATATGGGCAAAGGTAATCCCGTAACAGATACTGCTTTAGGGAAGTGAGGCGTTGGAGACTTCCTTTTACTAGGTTTCAGCTTGCTTTATGCGGTGGTGGTGACCGATTCCCCTCTTCTCTGCCTTTGTCTCCCCTAATTCGCGAGCAGCAGTCAGGTACCCATTTAAAGCTGGTTAGAATGGAGCGGTGACGCTACCTAGCTTTCAACCCGGTAACCTTTCCTGGAGAAGCAAGCGCTGGAACGACTCTGCCACTTGATTTATGTGAGTAATAGAAAACCCTGTGGTATCCTATTACAGCAGGAAGTAGTCAGGTCATCAGAAATAGATTAATAGTTTAAGTCGACCTAAATGATTTGACTTTTTTTTCTGTAATCATTGTAAAGGAAGGTGGAGGCCAATTGTTTTCTACAATAAATGTAATTAAAAATGCATGAACAAGTTTTGTTTTGTTTTAGGATACGCTAAAATGAAAGTTTTTAAGAAGTAAAAGGAGAGAATACACTGACTAACAAAAAAAAACTTTTTTTTTCTTTCTCTAACATTTCTATGTTTTTCTGGTCAATTTTAATGCGCTGTTTTTAAATCTGCAAACCGTTTTTCTCTATCAGGTCGGGATCTCTAGAAATACGCAATTGAAGTTTTTTAACAACGCATACAGTATTACAACATCATTCGTACAAGAAGTATAACAGTTATGTAGGCTTGAATTTCTTTGCAGTCGACTTTCGTCGGTGAATGGCATGTGGTACATCGCGATGAAGCATCCAACAATAATCGGCAAGCATGGTCACACTCCACCGTCCTTGATAACGTGACTCCATTACGGCGATATCTTGATGGAATCGTTCTCCATGTTCATCGCTGACTTCGCCAAGGTTGTCAGGGAAAAAGTCAAGATGCGAATCGAGCAAATGGATTTTGAGGGACATGTTACAGCCCATAATTATGTATGCATCTATGCACTGCTTAACAATATGCAACATAGTCGACAGATTTGTGATTTTCCAGAAAGTTATCAACGATCGATTTGAATGCCATCCATGCGCGAAGTTCCCTACCATGTAACAAGTTCTCGAATTGTTTGTCTGCAATAACTTTCCTAATCTGAGGTCCTACAAAGATACCTTCCTTTATCTTTGCATCGCTAACTTGCGGAAACTTTTCTCGAAGATAAGTGAAAGCTTTGCTCGTTTTATCTAACGCTTTTACAAAATTCTTCATGAACCCCA
Source organism: Oreohelix idahoensis (assembly GCA_024509875.1). Classification (NCBI taxonomy): domain Eukaryota; kingdom Metazoa; phylum Mollusca; class Gastropoda; order Stylommatophora; family Oreohelicidae; genus Oreohelix; species Oreohelix idahoensis. The sequence continues at coordinate 113,521 of JAMPIV010009056.1, forward strand.
ACTTTATATGTAACAGTGGTAAAATGAAGGTGTCTTTGTTAACTAATGGCTCGCGTATTACATTTTTATGCCCGAGCTGCATACGATCCCGGATAGGCCACACCTTTCTTGCATAATGTTCCTGTCTGTTGCGGCTGTCCCATTCACATCGGAAGCAACAAAATTTTGTATACCCAGTCTGCATGCCCGTGAGAATTGCAATGACCTTTAGGTCTCCACAAATCCGCCATTGGTAGTCATTGTACTTTATTTTTTCCAAACGTATAGCCATATTGTCATAAGTTTCTTTCATATGAACAGAGTAGGCGACTGGAATTGATGAAAACAATTTTCTGTTATGCAATAACACGGCTTTTAGACTAGTTTTGGAAGAATCGATGAAAAATCGCCATTCGTTGACTATGTGCTCATGACCGTTTACATCTTTGCAATAGCAAATGTCATCATCCATCTCAAAGTATTGAACAAGTTCTCTGTGTCTATGACGAAATTTAGATATCGGAGTATTGGGCGCTAAAAGATTCCATTCTTTGAGTCGCGAACCGAGTAATTCCGCTTGTCCTTTGGTAAAAGCGAGATCACGTATTAGATCTGAAAGTTCTGAATGGTTAATTAAGTAAACACCATCATTCACCGGTATGTAAGCTGAGTCAGAATTAGTTTCTAAAGCAGGTAAACTATCACTTTCTGATGGTTCATTTACGTCCAACGGATATTGTTCTGGTGGTACTTGGATCGGACACGTGATTGGATCATGAGGCACTGGTTTCGAAACCGATTCAATATTTGGATAAACCACAGACTTTCTAGTTTTAAAAGTGAAACCATGGATATTTGTCAAGCAGAAGTAACAATCAGTAGTGTGATTTGTATGTTCACGCCATATTACTGGCACGCCAAAAGGCATCGACTTATGCTTCGGCGATTTTCGTAACCAACCTGCCAATGTATCGAACAAACCGCATTTGGCTTCCAAGATTTATTTGCATCATCAACTTTCGAATCGAAATAAAGTTCATATGCTATCTTTAGTAATGGTGTAAAGTTTTTCTGGTCAACACGATCGGTAAAATATCCGCACACGTAACAGAACAGATCAGCCGAATTTCTACAACTTCTAGAAGCCATATTTTGCTCAGAATTATTTCAAAATACAGTAACTATTTGAAAAATCGCGTAACTTTTGTCATGCATCTTTTAACAGTATAAAAAGTAGAATTATGTTGCTTTTTATTAATTTTTAATAAGTTATATAGTAAAAATGAAACGGAGCAAATAACGGTTTCCCAAAAATATATTTATTCACAAATATCTTAAGAACCCGACGTGATAGAGATAAACGGATTTCAGATTTGAAATCAGCGCAAGAAACTGACCCAAGAACACTTATTCTTATATAAGAAAGAAAAATGTTGTTTGTCAGTGATATTATATGAAACGCCCCCCGCCCCCTTTTCTCCAAAATAGCATACCCTCTCTCTCTCTCTCTCTCTCTCTCTCTCTCTCTCTCTCTCTCTCTCTCTCTCTCTCTCTCTCTCTCTCTCTCTTCTCCCCCCAATCTCTCTCTCTCTCAGATGCACAGAATTTCAGTGGTTAACTGCTTTTCTGTTTTTTTTCCTTTCTTTTTTTTTTTTTTAAATCTGTATGCATATTTGTGTTATCCTTTTTTTTTTTAAATCTCATAGTTATTGTATCCACGCTGCCTCAAGCAAAGGGGCAGTTCATTCGAGGAAATCACTGATACAGTCAGAAACATTAGATTTGTTGTCTGTAAATATACCCTTCATTAACTTTTTTTGTAACAAATTTTGTTTGGAGCCTCCCATGTGTATATATTTGTGTATGGTTGTTGAAGGACCTTCGTGTGTGGTTACTGGTTGTGTTGCTTGAATTCTGATCGTGCTAATATTCGTACGCGAATGGGGTGAACCTCATTTTTGGTTTGTCGTAATGTCTGAACTTGGCATCAAGATGTAAACAACTGTTCATCTTATTAACTCAGCAACTTGATATAAAATGCATAATTCATAAGATTGAATGGTGTAACGTGATTCAATCAATAATGCCTCCGGTTCGAGTCCTTCACAATTTAATATGGATTACACACATACATAAACAGTTCAATTCACACATGTGGTACATGCATCAATCAATCAATAGCGTAGACTGCTGTTTTACGTGTCAATGTCCGTTTAAGGATACAATGCAGTAATTGTCGTCAGAACATCACAGCTATATGCACGCGCAGATAGAATGGCTACCTGCCGACAGTGAGACTGTGAGTCTAATTACTTCGTATAAAGTAGACGATTATCTTTCTCCTTCCAAGGATTTAGTTAATCACTAACCTCCATAAGTTTCCTCTCATGTAGAGTTCTGGGACTGACCCTGGTCCATCATAAATGCACATATAAATGGCTATATCATGCCATTGAATTGGAAGGTTAACAAAACGCAGCTATTCAGCTTGGCGGTCAAGTAGCAAAGGGTAGCGTTTCCTAGTTACCGACTGTGACCCAAACAACGCTATACACGTCATAATCGATCGTGTATGGAGCGTTCAATAATTGAAACATCTATCGCAATATATTAAATGCCTTAACCTTTACAATTGCACGTCCGCTAACTTTTAGCAGACGGCGTTAATATCATATACCGTAACAATTCCCTGTACACCGGGGGAAAAAAAATCGATAGATTTTTTTTCAAGATCTATCCGACTTAACAATTTTTCAAAAAAATTTAACACAATTGTGACATATGGCCGACGATGTTCTGAGTAGAACCGTGTTGCGGTCATGTCAACTAACTATTTGTCATAGTCATCTAACATTAATCACATTATATATCAATATTATACATATTATTATATCAACTAAATAAAATGTCCAATGTTAATAGTGAATGATAGAATTAAATTAAAGTAAGGTCTGTCGTATTAGTATGTCATATAGGAATTAATTTGACTAATTAAAATTAAATTAATTAATTAAATTAAGAGATAAATTATTAAGGTTCTAATGTAACGCGATGTTATGAGAGAAGAAAAGACAAAATAAGTGAGAAGAAATAGAAAGAAATTCGAATATAAGTTTAACTTAATTGTGTGTGTTAAGTGTTAGTGAATAATAACTATCTAATTTAACTAACTAAATAATGTATAGGTACATTAAAAAAAAAAATATTAATTTAATACTTGTGTGAGATTTATTTTCTCTTTTCATAATTTCTTCTTTTTATATTTCGTTCTCTTTTTTTGTTCTTTCATTTCATTTTTTTCTCACATTTCATTTTATTGATAATAATTCAATTAAGAAGTTAAGTTAACTAATTAATTAGTATAGGATATGATGATCCATCCGTAGTCTTGATCCTGATGAATTCTTTTAGGCAAAAATGTTCAAACGTTTACGTTGGAAAGAAATGTCATTTATCCCAGCATCCAAGAATTAAGTGCACATAGGATAATAAGTTCGACTTGTCGTCAGATATTGTTCCATGATTGTTCAACGAATATTCATATATCGTGTATGGACGTTAGACGAAGCCTCAATGTCAACATGTATACCCCGATTGTCTTTTAGTTCAATTCTGTGATGCATATAGTGTTTATAAAGTTTAAATTGAAGGCAAGGTTAGTTCCCTTATAGTTGATATGTTTTAGGAATGTTAATGTTGATTATTCGTCGTCAATAGGATTACGTGACAACGCATCCGCCACAATGTTTTCAGTGCCAGGAATATGTTCAATGGAGAATTCAAATGGCTGTAGGATGATTGCATATCTGGCGAGTTTTTGGCTCTTATGATTAGATCGACGCAAAGATGCTACAGCACGTTGGTCCGTCTGTATGGTGAAGGGAGCACCAAGCAAAAACTTTTCAAGTTTAGTTATTGCCCATATCACTGACAAAAGTTCCTTGTCCACTGTGGAATACATTGTTTCTGCCGGCTTTAGCTTTCTTGATATATATAAGGTAGGATGTAGAATGCCATCATGGTTCTGGAGCAGGCATGCACCAATGCCGTAGTTACTAGCATCTGTTCGTAAGAAAAATCTTTTGGAAGCATCGGGAAGTCTTAAAATTGGTTCATGCGAGAACAAATTTATAATTTTGTTGAAAGTTTCATTGCATGTACCAGTCCATGTCACCTTCACCGGCATGTCTTTTTTTTAACAATGAAGACAATACAGCCGTGATGGATGACAAGTTTGGTATGAATCTACTGTAATATTGAACAAGTCCTAACAAACTCCTGACCTGTTTCTTCGTCTGAGGAACTGCTATGTTTAGAATTTTGGAGACTGTACTAGGTAACGTTCGGATATATCCCGATCCAATGATATGTCCCAAAAAGGTTATCTCATTACACGCGATTTGCACCTTTGTAGGTTTAGCAGTTAGATGATAATTCCTTAGAGTGTCGAAAACATATCTAAGTCCCGAAACATGTTCCTCAAACGACGAACTAAACAAGCATATGTTGTCAATATATGTAATAACGTCTGGTCTACCTGATAAAATTTGTCGCATCAGGCGAATGAAGGTAGCTGGCGCATTAACAAGCCCAAAAGGCATCACATTCCACTGGTATAGACCTTGTGGAGTGGAAAATGCGGTGTAGTACTTAGCCTTTTCGGTCAGTGGTATCTGCCAATAACCTTTAGTTAAGTCTATCTTACTAAATATAGTTGCGTTGGATAGACGTGGCAGTAAGTCGTCGATAAGTGGATGTGGTTCGCTGTCAACTATAGTCTTAGCATTTAATTTTCTATAATCAACACATAGTCTGATGTTATTGTCCTTCTTCCGGACAATCACTAATGGAGAAGAGAATGGCGAATTACTAGTCTCAATGATTCCCAGAGACAACATCTGTTCAAGTTCCTTAGTAGTTTTAGCAAGGAAATGTAAAGGAACAGAATAGGGATGTACACGAATAGGTATATCATCATTGAGAGTAATGTCATGACTGATAGCCGATGTGCGACCCGGGACGTCGGTCAATACATCTGGATAAGATTGTAATAGATTAGCAATCTGTAGACGCTGTTGCGGTGTAACCGTTGAAGAGATGGTTACATCCCGCCAAGATTCAGTAGGTTGAACTACTGGTACCGGTAACGGTAACTGTACCTCAGGAAAAGAAGATTCTTCTTCCTGGATGACAGATAAGTTAGAATAATAACAAGTAGATACTGTGTTGTCATCTAGTTCATGAAAAATTGACTGTAAGTGTTCAGGACGTGTATGAAATTGCTTGAGCATGTTAATATGAAATATCTTTTTGTGTCCCTTGATATCTAAGACGTAATCAACGTCGGAAATTTTATCAATGACTTTGTAAGGACCATTCCAAGATATCAATAATTTATTGTTATTGTGAGGAAGTAACACATAAGCCTCGTCGCCTGGGAATAATTGGCGTAATCGTCGAGACCTATTTTGTAGAGATCGAGCCTTAGCTTTTGCAGCCTCAGAAGAAGCTGTTGCCAACTGGCAAGACTCAATAATGTTCTTCCGAAGATTAATCACGTACTCGTAAGATGACTGAGTGTCCTGAGTCATCTCCGCGTCAATTAATAAGTCTTTTATTAGTCCCATAGGACCTCTTGGGGGAGCACCAAAAACTAATTCAAAGGGAGAGAAGCCAGTTTGTTCATGCGGTACCTCCCGATAAGCAAATAGAACAGCTGGGAGTGCTCTGTCCCAGTCATAAGGGTGCTTAGCAGTAACCTTATGTAGTAGTTGTTTAAGTGTACGGTTAAGTCTTTCAACCGCACCATTACTCATAGGATGATAAATACTACTTAAATTCCTATCAATGTTCCAAGTTTTCATGACTTCCTTCATGGTGTCAGATATAAACTGTGACCCATGGTCTGATAAAAGTTTTCTAGGAAACCCTATTCTAGAAAAGATGAGATGTAGTGCATCAGCTACATCTGTGGTAGTGGTGGTCTTTAATGGGATAGCTTCTGGCCATCGTGTGCACAAATCAATGCACGTAAGGACGAATCTATGTCCTCTGGCCGATGGTAGCAATGGACCAATAATATCTATTGCCATCTTGTCAAACGGTCTTACTGAGATATCGCAAGCCTGAATAGGCGCCATGTGAAAAGCTCCACGTGCTTTCACTTCTTGGCATGTAGTACAGGAACGTACATACTGCGAAATATCTCTTGACACTCCTGGCCAAAAGAATGAAGACAGTACTCGAGATCGTGTTCGAGTATATCCCATATGTCCAGCACAATGTGAGTCATGTGCATGTTGAAGAATGTACCGTCTAAAAGTATACGGGACCATAACTTGTTGTTTCATTTGTGATTTGTCATTAAAACATCTAATCAATATGTCATTTTTAATAACAAAACAATGTTTGTTATTATTACCTGAGGATAGATTGTCAACTTTATCAACCAACTTAAAAAATTTTTTTAAAGATTTATCCTCTTTTTGTTTGGTTGCAAATGTTTCCCTGTCAATAGGTGAATTGACTACAAATTCCTCTTGGTTGTCTGCATCCATTTTATTATCATCAACTTTCTCCATGAGTTGAGTCTGCGCTCTAGTCGTCACGGCGTTTCCAGTGCATAGGTTATGTTTCTCCCATTCTATAATCTCATCTGGAGTACAATCTTTACTGCCGTGTATACGACCAACCATCAGATCAGCTATAGGCTTTTTTAGCATACATACTTTTACGTTCCCTGTTAAAAAAGGTGTGTTAACATGAATAATAGCTGTGGGGTAAAACTCAATAGTTCCCCCAAAAGTCATGCAACGGACATATTCCCCCGTTGCACAGCTAGGATGTACCAGCGACTGTCGTACACCAATCGTTGTGGATCCTGAATCCCTCAGCACTGAGACGACGGATCCATTAACTAATCCCCTGTTAAAAATTAGTAGGCCTGTTCCATCGTTGACTGCAAGACCTACCTCTGGTGTAATATGTCCGCAGTTAAGCACTGTTTCTTTCGCCTTCTGAAAAATAAGATTGCATTGTTGGCAACTATTTGCCACATTATAATTAATAGCAAAACATGCAGCAGAAGACTGTGTTGTATTATTGTCAAGTGGGACCTGAGCTATAGGGGTAGTATTATTTGTAACTGCCGCCCCTGTATTATGGTTGTAATGAGATGATCCCCGAGAATGAGATCGATTCCGAGTATAATTGTTAGAATTATCTCGTCGTCCTCTATAGTAACTATTATCTCGATGTCTCGAGCCATGATTATTACCATTCCAGTTACTATTATTATTGGGAGTATGTGATCGATTATAATTAGTGTTATGTTGACCATTGTGGTAGTTTGTTTGAGGTGAATAATTTCTATCTCGTGATCTACCTCTGTTGAACTCATTTTTATTGTTGAAATCATTATTATGTCCCTTCTGAAAGTTAACATTGTGATTTCTTTGGAACCTGCTTCTGTCTACACTGTGATGTCTTTGTTTGTTATTATGATTGTAGGCCATATTAGACGCCACAGGTAGAGGTTCTCTTAATGAGGAGTTAGAAATGGTTGCATTCGGATGTGCCGAACAGTAGTTTAAAGAAATTTTTTCTAACTCGTCCATAGTACCTGGTTTACGCTCCTGCAGATATGCAAAAAATGGCTGGCTAACCGAAGATAATACCTTATCCCGTAGTAGTAAATCAACTAATTTGTCGTATGATTTGTTGACTTCTGCCAGTTCAACCCATCTATTAAATGTATTGCGTATGTTCGCAATGAATCCTGCAAAATCTTTTGGAGATTCAGGTAAAATTCCCTTAAATTTCAACCTACAGTGTTCCTCGTCCAGGTGAAACCTTCGTAAAAGCAAGGACTTAATAGCACCGTAGTTATTTGCTATTGATGGGTCAGCATTTTGAGAAAGCCGTCAATGGTTCTCCAACCAAGAATTCATTTAACTTGAGTACCCATGACTCTTCAGGCAAATGATTTGTTTTGCAAGTCTGTTCAAAACGTGACAGGAACGATGAAAGGTCGTCCACGTTTAAGTTGAGAGTGGGTAATTTAAAGTTGTAGAAATGTTTAGTTTGGCTGGATGATGATCCATTTTGTGCGTTATTATTCTGGTTTGCATCAGCACTTTGTGCTTGTAATTTTGCTGTCTCCAATTTGATACGCGCCAATTCCATTTCTTGTTGTAAAATAATTTCCTCTCGTTTCAATTTATTCTCTTCTTCCTGTTGAGCAATTTCTCTTAATCTATTTTCCTTGGCAATTTGCTTCATCTCACGTTCTGCTTCCTCTTTCTTTAATGCAGCCTTTTTGTTCCTCTTCCTCTTTCTTTAATGCAGCCTTTTTCTCTGCTTCTTTTCTTTCGTGTTTTTTCCAGTTCTGCCTCAGCAAACTGACGAAGTTCTTGAGATTTATAACCATATTCCCTACCAATTTTAACGAAATGGTCTATAGTAAGCATTTTGACTTTTATCTGTAAGTAATTATTGATAATTACTGATTAAAATAGTCAATAGTAGTTTCAGAGTAATTATTATACTTACTCAACTTAGAAATATTCAATATAAATAATCACAATAGTACTGAACTCTAATGTCTAAGTTCAACTAATAGACAATATTTTGTAACAATATTGTATCTAAATAATACTATATCATAAATAGTTATGATATCTGTTAACTATTATGTAATTACTTCACACAATTAATCTTAATATCCAATAATGTTGGGTATGATTCCTAGTAATTATATTGTTCAATGTACTAAGTCACTCTCTTAGTACCAGAAAAGTATATTAAATAATATACAATGGGTCTATTACCTCAAAGGTAGACTATAAGATTATTTTATTTGGTCAATATATATAATATATTATTATGCCCTAGGCATCTCTTATAAATTGTAGTGCTACTTTCTTGGACTATCACTGCATAATTATGCAATGTCCCATATTAACCTTAAATATCAGAAAAAATTAATTTAATTAAATTACAAGTGTATTATTGCATATCATATGATATTATTAATGTAGTATTTAATATATATCATAGGAGCCGCGCTAGCGTAGTGGTTACAACACCGCTCTGGTGACCGGGTGATTCAGGATCAAACCCGGGCGACGGCATTTGAGGATTTTTCGTCGACCGGGAATTGGACTGGATTAACTCGAGACCTGGCGAGGACATTTGAAGGAGTGTCGTCGACCAGGGATTGGCGGCTCCTGAGCCGACCCAGCTGCAATGGGTACCTCCGAAATCGGAGAGTATTTGCCTGAATGGCGAGGGACACCTGTCTCTGTACAAGTAAAAAGGGATACTCACGTAAAATCAATGTCAGGTTAGACATAGTAATAACCTGAGATTTCGCCTCGAGTATTAGCGGGCGTACGCAAAAAAAAAAAAAAAAAAAAAAAAAAAAAATATATATATATATCATGAGGACAAACAAAACAATGATGCAACTAAAGGGTACAAACAATGTTAAGACGCAAACAAGACATTTTCACAATTAAAAATGAATTTATGAACTAAATAAAACAAGCGGAAGTGTCACAAGCCAAATGAAGGGTCAAGGTCTGACCCGAGGTCAACTTAATATTCAAAGTACGCCAAAAAAAATGACTGCAAAAAATGATGACATCACAGGACTCATAACGGACGAACATTTAACAATCATAAAATAAATTATAGTGAGAGTAGTCTGGACGAAATAGTTAACGAACATGATACAAAACTGAATAAAATTGTTAACTGAGTACGAATAAAATACACCAGTTATCTACGGAACGGTACAGCTAACACAAATCGTCAAACGACAGCAGATTTGGACAGATAGTCCAATGGCAAACCTCAATGGGGCTTCCAAAAGTGCAATCGTTTAACTGCCCTAAGAAACGACCGAAATCAATTCAGGCATCGTGAGAGCCACAGAATCTAATTTCGGTTCATCCTCCCTACCTCCCACGAATTAACAACACATTAAGACAACAAAAAGTACATTAAACATAGGTAAAAACATGCCGATGTAGGCATAGGGCATGGACTCAGTTAGCACTGTTTGCAATAACAACAGTTAAACACCTAGACTTATCTTTTCCGTTGCTTATATCAGTGCTAGAGGTCGTCAACAGCTAGGCCTGTGCCTTTGACTGTCTGCTCCTGATGGGCAGGCAACGGTAGTCCATCTTGTGCATCTTGATAAATTTGAAGCGAACTAGAAAGGCGTTGAAAAGATGTCTTCTTCACGGCGACAATGCAACAGTGACGTCATGTTGCTATTCATGATCACGTGCGTCACGTCAGCTTCGTAATGGTCATGTGATCGAAACTTGATCGTAAATATTATGGTTAATCTGTGCGTAAGGAACAGAAGTTTGTTTCTTTTTTCTGTCGTTCCCCACATTCGGCCGCCACTTTTGTTCAAGGACCTTCGTGTGTGGTTACTGGTTGTGTTGCTTGAATTCTGATCGTGCTAATATTCGTACGCGAATGGGGTGAACCTCATTTTTGGTTTGTCGTAATGTCTGAACTTGGCATCAAGATGTAAACAACTGTTCATCTTATTAACTCAGCAACTTGATATAAAATGCATAATTCATAAGATTGAATGGTGTAACGTGATTCAATCAATAATGCCTCCGGTTCGAGTCCTTCACAATTTAATATGGATTACACACATACATAAACAGTTCAATTCACACATGAGGTACATGCATCAATCAATCAATAGCGTAGACTGCTGTTTTACGTGTCAATGTCCGTTTAAGGATACAATGCAGTAATTGTCGTCAGAACATCACAGCTATATGCACGCGCAGATAGAATGGCTACCTGCCGACAGTGAGACTGTGAGTCTAATTACTTCGTATAAAGTAGACGATTATCTTTCTCCTTCCAAGGATTTAGTTAATCACTAACCTCCATAAGTTTCCTCTCATGTAGAGTTCTGGGACTGACCCTGGTCCATCATAAATGCACATATAAATGGCTATATCATGCCATTGAATTGGAAGGTTAACTAAACGCAGCTATTCAGCTTGGCGGTCAAGTAGCAAAGGGTAGCGTTTCCTAGTTACCGACTGTGACCCAAACAACGCTATACACGTCATAATCGATCGTGTATGGAGCGTTCAATAATTGAAACATCTATCGCAATATATTAAATGCCTTAACCTTTACAATTGCACGTCCGCTAACCTTTAGCAGACGGCGTTAATATCATATACCGTAACAATGGTGTATATCTGCATATGTGTGTAAGAGCGTCTCTTTATATGATCGCCTTAATAATGTTTTATTCCATCTCTATTTCAGCTTGTTTTGAGAAAAACGCATTCAACGTATTTTAGGGCAGTAGTTTAAAGTGAAGGCGTTATCACATTAAAATGAAATTGTGCATGATGATCCTAACTGTTAAGTGTAAGATATTGATAAAGTAAAGGATATGATGTCGATTTGTGCTGTCAGGTCAATTTTTACCGAAAATGGGGATGAAATTAAGTGGTATTAAGGCGAGAGATTATTATTAGTCTTCATTTTAATTTAAGTATATGTAAGTATACATTGCTTTCCTTCGTATCTTCTTCCTGGCAGCCATATATACAGTATACAGGGTGTCCATAAAAGATTGTACCCTTTTCAAAAAAATTATTCTCGGCCCCATGACGTGGTACGAGGATGCTTTCTATCACAAAAGTAAGATAATCTCTGCTAGTTTTTAAGCATACCTTACACAGACTCAAAAAGGTGCGCATGCGCGCAGTGGGTATTTCAAGTGAAACTTTCGCAGTTGACTTGCAACCGGTAATTGTTACGTGTCTCTTAACACACTGGTCAAGTAGGTGAAACAAAAAAAGAAATAGGTACATTCTTTCTGAGTCTTTGTAAGGTATGCTTACAAACTTGCAGAGATTATCTTACCTTTGTGATAGAAAGCAATCTCGTACCACATCATGGGGCCGAGAATAAATTTTTTGAAAAGGGTAGAATCTTTTATGGACACCATGTATATAGACGTACAATTATCACGTTGTATCACTGTTCACTTTATCGTGTTTGTTCTTTATTCAGCCCATCGTTTTATTTCCGTAACCCTCGCGGTTTGCTGCAGTTCTGCTGCCCATCATTTTCTCCATCAAACGGTTTATTCCACCTATCTCATCCACCCACAGCTCAGCTGTAATTTTAGTCCGGTATTCACCACGCATGTTTTATCCTTTCGTTATCCACAGGAATTAGAAATTAAAAGAGGAGACGGCAAAAGGGGTCGGCTGAGCAGTGAAGAGTTCATATCAGTGTTCAAGGAGATTTCAACCAGACCTGAAATTTATTTTCTTCTTGTCAGGTATGTCAAGACTTTAAGCTTTTGACCAATCACAATATTGTTTTTATTCAGAAGATAAACCTAGTCCAATGTCTGCCAGAGTCTGATCACGTGTATTCTATAATTAATAGAATGAGTAATAGTACTCCCGTAACAGATACTGCCGTAGAGGAGTATATTTCACTTTACTACATTTCAGCTTTATGAGGTGGGGGTGGCCGGGTCCCGTCCTCTCTGCCTTTGCCTCCTATAATTCCCGAGCAGTCAAGTACCCATTTAAAGCTGGTTAAACTGGAGCGATGGCGCTACCTAGTTCTGAACCCGGTAACCTTTCCTCTGCCACTTGATTTGTGTGATTAATAGAAAACTTTGTGGTAGCCCATTGCAGCAGGAAGTAGTTAGGTCATCAGAAATAGATTAATAGTTTAAGTCGACCTAAATGATTTAATTTTTTAATTTTTTTTTTATTTAAGCATTGTAGAGGAAGGTGGTGGCCCATTGTTTTCTGCAGTAAATGTAATTAAAATGCATATAAACAGTTTTTGTTTTGTTTTGGGATACGCTAAAGGAGATTTGAGCTTGCCAGACACGGAGATTGCGCCTGGAGTCGAGCGATTACGATTTTATTTTGTAAACACGAAATTTAATTGTTTGTACCAGTGTTCACATTCAGTACACCAGTGTTCACTTTCAGTACTACAGTGTTCATTTTCAGCACTCCAGTGTTCACTTTCAGTACTCCAATGTTCCCTTTCAGTACTCCATTTTTTTCCCTTTCAGTACTCCAATGTTCACTTTCAGTACTCCAATGTTCACTTTCAGTACTCCAATGTTCACTTTCAGTACTCCAGAGTTCATATTCAGTACTCCAATGTTCACTTTCAGTACTCCAATGTTCCTTTTCAGTACTACAATGTTCCCTTTCAGTACTCCAGTGTTCACTTTCAGTACTCCAATGTTCCCTTTCAGTACTCCAATGTTCCCTTTCAGTAATCCAGTATTCACTTTCAGTACTCCAATGTTCACTTTCAGTACTCCAATGTTCACTTTCAGTACTCCAATGTTCCCTTTCAGTACTCCAATGTTCCCTTTCAGTACTCCAGTGTTCACTTTCAGTACTCCAATGTTCACTTTCAGTACTCCAGTGTTCACTTTTGTGGCAGCGCCACTGGTTATTTGTTTGTTGATGGTTTCAATTTTCAATTGTTCGAGAATGTTTCTTCGTACTGTTTTGTGTATTGAATTGTCATTTAATGGCGATGCACGTGTTGTGATCGTATAGTGTAATCTCAAGCGTTGTGTGTTATGCGACAACCCATCAGGTTCGTTCTTCCGGGTGAGAATACTGCTACTTGTTGGTGTTGATTGGAGTTTCTTGGCACTTGATGTTGGAGAAGAATTAAATCTTTGATTGACAAGTTTATTCTTTGGTATTTATGTCTTGTCTTTGTTAAGTTCTGGTCTCTCCTAATTCACCAGCTGTTTCTACTGAGTTAGTTTTTGTGGTCGTGTATCTTTTCTTTATTGGCAGGTAATAAAAGTCTTTATATCAGGTAAACGTTCATAAACACGACTGGTTACCATCACAAATCACCAAGATGAAAACTTCAACGATCACATGCACATCTACTGTTACGACTGATAACAACTGAAGCGTAGACGACATGTATCATTAAACGTCACCACATAATATACAGGCACTGTGTTGAAATAAATCCAGGAAAAACGTTTTAAAGCCTGTTTATTGGTGTTAAATTTCTGCTCATCTCTGACATCTTCTTGTTACAGCAGCGTTTGACAATAACATGGAAATGATTCAATAACTTAAAAAATGCAGAACTGTCCTGTCTTCGTCCTTAATAAATGGCTACAGCAGGTTTTAAGAGGAATTAAGCTGTTACCGTTTCTCTTTCCTGCAAAGCTATTGTTATCTTCCTTCTGACTTAGAGAATTGTAGTTCCACGGTGTCTACGACTAATCGACAAGAAATGGTTCGTTAGCTTTTGCAATGTTCTTGTAAACGTACTGTTTAAAGCAAGCACTAGTTATCAAATTAACTCTCCTTGGTGTCATAAGATGTTTTGATGTTAATAAAAGTATAGGCTATCCTGGACAAATAGGTGTATCAGAGGATACCAGGATAGTGCCAGATAAGAGACTGGTCTTATAAGTAATACCCCCTTCTCTGAAAAGAGCAAGGGTGTATAGACATCAAGGTGGGGTCAAGCTATGTAAGTTCTCAGAGAAGATGATGATGATGATGTACTCTGAGTCCCTAACTGCTACCTCTTTAGATCCCAACTTGAGTAAAGATTATCTGTGTAGTGTTATTTGGCAAATTGTTTAGGGGAATGTATTTAATATAATTAATGATTAATTTCAAACAGAACTTCAACTTTAATAAAATTATTTAAGCAAGGCTGTATGAAATTTTATGTACAATTTAATTGTCCTGAACCTCAATCTTTTAGGTCAGAAATTCTCAAAATCAAGAAAATGATATTTACACAGTAAAATAAATATTTTGGAAAATCTGTTCCATTTTTGTAAAGTGTTCACTTGAATAACTACACATACAGTTTCTGTTCATATGAGTGATAACGTCTGCTATTACTATGCTGTAGGTTCTCTTTATTATTTTGATGGTCTTATCTATTCCTCCTAAAAAAGGTTGTAATCCTAGTTTGATTACTCTTGGGTGAATGATTGAATGTTCTGACACTGGCCTTTATAAAGGACTTATCTTCGAATGTTGTTGCTGCTATTCATATACCACTGCAGGACCACAAACTTACGAGGGGCGTGTAAAGTACCTGCCACCACTGTAAAGATTGATACCTCTGTAAAATATGATGATTTCTTCTCCTTACGCAAACCAGTGGTGAATATGATGGGTGCTGCAGGTAGAACAAAGGTCAACTCAACCGACGCAGGGTTATGCAGATATGGAGTGAGAGTGTAAAGTGTTAGTTATGCGAATGGTGGAATGTTCGTATGTTGACCAGTATAAGGCACTCATTCACTCATAGCTATAAGAGTAGTAGGGGAGGCGCAACTTAGGTATCATTCTGGTGGGGCCATGGTGGAGCGCTGGTGGAGCGCATGACTTTTATATAGCAAAAAAATGGCGGCACGCTGGTGGAGCGCATGACTTTTATATAAGGGAAATGTGGTGGAGCAAAATGGCGGACTTGAGATAACAAGAAGAGGGGTATATGGCGCAAGATGGCGGGGTGATTTTTTTTATATAAGGAATTGAGCAGGAGGAGAGGAGGAGGCCAATGACTTTTTATATAGTAATATATTATTGTTGTTGTATGTGTTGTTTTTAGTATATCATAGCCAACTTAGGTAGTATTCTGGAGGTGTTAGACAAACAAGAAGACTTTAAGACAATAGGATATATTTAGACAATAGGAAGACGAACAGTTAGACATTATATTTCACAACAGTTATACGAACAATTAGACAAACAGTTAGACATATGACAGACGATATAGGTAACAAAAAGCGTTTTAGTTAATATAGTTTTTATTTTATATTCAATAGTGTTTTTGTAGTAGCAAAACATATAGGAGCATATATTTTATTCAAATAGCAATATGAGTATATATTGACAAATAACACATAGTGGCATGTACTTTGTTATATACATATTTATATTGGAAGATGGGAGGTGTTCAAAATAACATTATCAAACATTGACATTGTCAAATATCACATATGAATATACATTAAGCAGTAATTTTTTATCAAATCACATTGTACAATTGAAAAATAATTATATTTTATATTGGAAAGATGTATGTTCAAAATATTTCACAGATGTTTTATACAATATAAACAATAAAAATATCACAGCTGCAGGCCAGACCTCGAGGGGGGGTTGTCACGTCGTAAGAAATAGAGTTGTGTGTTGTATATACCTGTAGGTATCTGAAAGAGACAGTTTAAATGTTGAGGGGTGATGTGGTGACGTTGTCGGGATGTACCTGTCTTTTGATGTAAAAGTAAGACAGGGCGTTGCGGTGTTGTTCGTATGTGTAGATGGATGATTTGTGTGCTCTGAATCCAATATTTTTCCCGCCCTGTGCTTGTTGTGTGTTGAGGACGTCTAAGAATGTGTGTTTGTCTACTTTGTTGTGGTGTTTGTTGAGTCCTTTGGTGGTTGTTTTGTCATAGTCGCCAAAACAGTGATACGTCTTGCTGCACAGCGAAATCATCCCGCTGCCTTCGTACTCTAATTTAAAAAGGCCCGGTGTCCGTTTGTCAAATAATATTTGTTCGCGGCATTTCTGACAAAGGGCGCGCGTTTTACCCTCGCTAGCGACGAAAACGGGTCTATGGTCGGGGCATACTTCGGCGGGGAACCACTGGTGGTAGGAGCTATAAAATTCGCGTTGCATAGCGGGCTTAACAACGTCCGCTAGGTTATTCGCGCTAAGGGCCAAGTAAAGGCTGTCGGTGTCCGTCTCGCACAACTGAAAATCTGACCTATCTACAAATTTATCTAGACAGTCGTAATAAAATTCTAACATGCGTAATTTCGCGTATTGGTAGACGAAAAAACCTATCTGGACGGGGAGGTCCCAACTAATAGTCTGTTTAAGTTTTTCTACTTTGAATATCTCGTCCGTCACTAACGTCATTTTCCTAAATCGGGGTGAGTTTATTAGGTCAGACGCATCCTCTCCCGTCGTGTACGAGACATCCACATGCTTCGCCTTATTGGTCAATGTTTTACCATAAGCCGCATTACCCAACAGTTTCATGGTTTCGCTGGTTATGGCGTAGGCAGGATCAGTATCACCTTGTCGACGCGCGTTCGAAACAGTGTCCCCAAACTGCTTGAAACACGCCACAGGTGTATACTCAATCACCTGGTAGATACAGGTGACTTCTAAGCCTTTGATTAGGTACCACCGAAGCAGAGGTGTTGTCAACAGAATTTTCTTGCCCACATAACTTCCGATCAACGTCCGCCTGGGGGTAGTCAGGAGCTTGTGTTTGTCGGCGTATTTCCGCATGAAAGGCCCAATATCTTCCCTCGTGACGTCAACATTTTTGAAAATGGGCGTCATTTCAGAGAAATGTTCTTTTAAAGAGTCGGGGACATGTATGTCACACTCGACTAGGCCAAACAAGGTCTCGTCTAACACCGAGGCGAGAATATTTTCTTTTGTCAGCGGGTACCGACATTTGGTGTAAGATGGTTTCTGGGTAGGGAAGGTGGCGTTCAGAAAACGACGGATTGATGGATCGGTTTTCTTCAATGCCTGCCACTCGCATTCCCACATTTCTACCAATTCGACGTCGCACTCGTCCCGCAAATAAGAACCAATTTTCAGTGTCGCTGCGTACAACTCAGACAAAGGTTTTTTGTTGACTGGGTTAACGTCACGACCGGCGGTTAGTGGGCAGTTAGGGTGGCCGTGGAATAGGCACCCATGGAACTGGTAGGCGGTACAAGAGTATTTGTCCCAACCATCTACCCTAATGCATATATCACCCAACGCCTTCTCACACCCGTTAAACTGGGTTTTTAAGGTCACGTTATTTTGGTGGGAGACCCAAGCCAAATAATCGCGGCACTGCACGGTATATTTGTGAAGTTTGTGGTGCTTGAAACCATCCTCCCTGTACCGTCTAACGGGAAAGTCAGTGGGCATTTTCTGCATTATCGCCCACAAATAAAGGGCGTTGGCATCAAAACCTTCAATGGATTGAACCGTTTTGCCACCTCTAATGTGGGTGTTGCCTTGCTCGTGGAACCTGTGAAAAATAATTGAGGGTCCCCCGACTATGTTTTGGCGCAAGGTGTTATGCAAATCTGCCTCCCGCTTCGAACATAAAGAAAACAAGACGTTGGACGGGAGTGTTTTGAATAGGTACTTTAACGTGACACCGGGCACGGAGATCGCATCTTTAAACATGTCTACACCTAGGTGCGCGTAAAAACTAACTTGTCGGTCTAACGCTGCCAGGAAGGGGACCACGTCTTTATTATTGTACCACGTCAGAAAATCGCGCAACGTGGTCATGTGGTTCTCGGCCCACACCTTCTGGCACTCGGCGTACTCGTCGACGGAAATGTTAGTGTTTTTAAGGGCGGAAAAAAATGCCGAGTGGGGTGGTAGCGCCGTTTCGTCTAACTTTGCTAAATCTGTTATGTATTCATAACAGAAAAAGCCTTTGGTTTCTTTAACATTGTACGCGGCCAGATATTTGCTATAGCTAAATCCGGGGGCTAGGTAGTTGACTATATCTAAAAACTTTAACTCGCTAGTGGCAATACACATAAAATTATTATTTCTCTTGACTAAAAATTTGAAGTCTTCCCCCATGAAATATTTGATTAGAAAGGGTTTGATTACGTTAACGTCGTACTTGCCCGAATTGAAACCTAATACGGGTAGCTGCCCCAAATAACCCTCTAATCTAGCAAGGAGCCCGTCTGAATTACCGATCGTCTCTAAAGCCTCGAGTTGCATGCAAACACCGTCAAAATACGCACGCAGAATCTCGTAAGAGGCCGCGGCAATTTTGAGCAGATGGTCAGCCATCCTATTGACCAATTCTTGTGGATCACCCTTTGTGATAAAACACACGGGGGCTTCAAAACCGGGGACGTTAGAAGCCACCGAACACGACAGGGGCACGTGTTTGGCCGTGTAGGTAGTGGCATTACCACTTGACTCTAGACTGTTCTCAAAATAACACTCATAGTCAAATGTGGCTCGATACGGGAAGACGAATTTTGTGTCTACAGCTATGCCCAGCTCATCGATTAATTCCCAAATAGTCTCTGGGGGATTATACACACCACCTTTAAATATTTCTCTTCTCTTAGAACCGGCACAAGTCTTTTCATGGCGCTCCATATCCCTAAAAATCTTCCACAACTTACCGCACTCGGGACACGAAAAAGAATGGCTGGCCCTATCGATATCTGCAATGTACATAAAATGGTTCTTAAACATTAACAGACGCAACGTATCTGGAAAAGTGTCACTACCTCTAAGTTTGGGGGTCAGGGTCTGCGCTTCGTCAAACTCGAAAATATCAATATTTACGTTGAAACATTTTTATAATTGGGGCATATCGATTAAACTAACCCCGGGAAAATCGATGAGGGACGTAAGTCCCTGGTGTGTTTGCCACTGTTCGACTAGCCGGCGCGTCGGTTTTCTAACATCTTTAACGGCACCACCCCTAAAAACGGCTAGACATCTAAAAAAGCAAAAGTTATCACTGTATGGTTTTGAATGTGAATCGTGTTGTAGTGTATTGATATGGTTATTGTCCGTGATGAAGGAGGGAATGTCTTGTAAGCAGCAGCCAATGGGAAAGTCTTGAATGTGGTATAGATAGAAAGAAGTTGCGGGAATTGCTTCGACAAAATATTTTGTGTTTGGTCTGTTTAATTGTGCTTGTGTGACAATATCGTTGTCGTGTAATTGTGAGAGAAAAGATTTGAAATCTGTAATGTTGTTGACTAGGTGGGGTTGATCTAAGATGACCGCGTTGTTATGCGAAGAGTGAAAAAATCTTAATTCGTTTGTTTCTCTGTGTCTTAAGATGATGTGGAAACTGTAGTTTATTTTGAAGCGTTTTGTTTGTTGTGTAAATACAGGGAGCAAGAGACGGTCCCAGTCGATATTTTCGTTATTGTGGAAAAAAGTAAAAGTTGATAAATATTTATGTTTGTTGGAATGTGTTTTGATTGCGTCCCAGTTGTCAGTGTAGATTTGTTTTATGTCAGCTGGTAGGTCATCTAACGAGTCTTCTTCAGTGGGCAGACGGGGTTTTTTTCTATGGGTTTGGTGGGTACTGGTCATGGGGCGTTTCTTGGTCTGGCCTGTTTTTGGTGGGGTAATTGTTGAAGAGCTTGGGATGGGATTTGAAGTGGGTCCTGAAGGAAGTGTGGAAGTTGTTGTGGTGCCTGCTGCAGCAGATGATGATAATGTTTTTGTGCCTGATGATGATGCTTGGTGCATTGAGGATGATGGTGTGGTCCCTGCTGGTGATATCTGTTGGTGCGCTGAGCTTGAGGATGATGCGGTGTCTGCTGTTGTGGCATCGGGTGTGAGTGTCTGTTGGTGCGCTACTGGCATTCTCGAGGTTGATGATGATGATGAGTCTGTTGTGGCACCCGCTCTTAGTGTCTGTTGGTGCGCTACTGGCATTCTCGAGGTTGATGATGATGAGTCTAACGTGGTACCTGGTGTGGGGAATGAGTGTGGTGTTGGGACAGATGTATGATGCTGTAGCGTATGAACCCACAACCTATCACCATGGGTGAATTGTTTGTCACAAAGGTCACAACAAAAACATGGTAGTGAGTGCACTGTTTTGATGTGCCGTAATAATGCATCATGGCAGGTGAATGTCTTACCACAGCAGGCACACGTGAGACTGTGCCCAGCTGCAGTGGTGCTCCCCACTGGGGCGTTTATAACAGCGATTCTTGTAGCACCCGCCGGTGCAGTGGTGGTCCCCACTGGGGTGTCTATATCATTACCGGGCCCCGGTGCAGTGGTGGTCCCCACTGGGGTGTCTATACGTGGTGCACCGGGTCCATGAAAGATGTTGATATGTTGTTGTAATGCCTCAGGAGTGGTAAAGTTTTGAGGACAGACACGACAGGGGTGTGTCGGTTCAGCGTGGACTGTGCGCGTATGTCTGGATAGATCATGACTCCTCGTAAACGAATGACTGCAGATCGAACAAGCGTAGCCTTGAATTGATGACATCTGTTGAATAGAAACAAGAAAACATTACTCACACATAAAATTAAATACATGTAACGAGAGAGAAAGACACAGACAAACTGATAGAGAGAAAGAGAGAGAGAGAGAGAGAGAGAGAGAGAATAAAACACAGTCTTGTTTTTTATTCTATGTGAAAGAAATCCCCCGCGCGCTGTGTGTTGTGGAAGCGAAGATAAAGATATTGATTTAAAAACCACCCGCTCGCGAGACAAGTGACGCCCTATCGTTTAAGATAATGGCGATTTATTAACTTTCGTTTGCACCATAGCAAGGTGACTTAATGTAATATGTTGTTTGTATTTATACTATATTATCTCTATCTTTTTCCATGTATAGTTCAGTATTGTTTTAAAAACCAAAATACGCTATTTTTCTAAGTTAGTATGCTTTTAATTTTCACTGACTGGTTAGGTAGTTTGTAGTGACTCGGGTCCTTATTTATTTTGTATATGTTAGGTTTATAGTAATATAGTGTTTATTATCTTTTCTTATGTGATAAGTTTTAAACTAAGGAACTTTTTTTTTTCAGAACCAAGACTTTTTTTTCCTAGTACATAAAAAAATAACTCGATTAAGTCTTAACTTAGCTAAACCATACACACTTGTCAGGATTTAACATAACACACAGAGATAAAAATAACAAGTAACAATCTGCGTTAACAAACAAATATTTTTAAATAGCGGTTAGACTAATGTGAAACAGCCTTTAGCAACACTGGCTAGTGCACAGACATATCTTTTAAATAGAAAACAGGTATTTAATACAACACACGAATAATAAAAACATCTAAAACTTTTTATAATGTTATTAAATAGAAACATGAGATGTAGATATTTTAACAGCCTAACACAGAGTACCGAAAAACAGATATTTTTAAAGTTATTTAGGGTATCCTAACGAAAACAGCTATATAAAAATTCTATATAACGTGTAAAACATTTTAACTTCCTATTATAGGGAAAAACGAATACACACATATTTAGATCTTTGCGTAGACCTCACAGTGTCTGAAAATATTCCGAACAACAAACGGCCAGATGTTTAGAGAAATATATTTAACAGACGAATATAAAAAAATACATACGCTGTAACAGTCAATTGATATACAAAACAAGTGGTTCTTTTTTCAGAAGGCTTGGTCTTTCAGAGATGTTTCTGCGTCAAGGTTCTGCTAATCGAATGAGATGTCTAAAGCGTATGTTTCATTATATCGAGGTTTTGATACAAACACGTTTGTTTCACGCGTAACATAACGGCCTTCGACGGATCAAATGTATAACCACCTGTTCGCCTGCTCACAAACAGTTTGTTGTGAATTGGCACGTACCGATAACGGGATCGATAGAGGTTGTTTAAGAACTGTCACAACAATGTTTAATTACTGTGCAGGTGTAATCGCCATCTGTTCTGAAAAAGAGTTTTTCGCATTGTAATAAAATAATTAGACAAATAATGCTGTTGATTATTCGTTTCCAAATGGACATCCAGTCACGTACGACAATTGATCCCCAGCGAAAAGTCGTTAGCAATTATTTACTCAGGGACAGATGTACATAATTTGAACCACCTTGTACAACGTTCCACCATAGCGAACTTTATTTGTGAGACGCGCGCGTGTCTTGTTGACGGAAGGGCACAGCTGTCGACAGAGTGTTACGAACATTTTAAAAATGGTTTACAAAAATATCTAACAAGTATGTTGAAATAAACAATAAAGTGAGAAACACAGACAAGTTGAGAAAGAAAGAAAGAGAGAGAGAGAGAGAGAGAGAGAGAGAGAGAGAGAGAGAGAGAGAGGCATATGATTTTTCTTTGTGAGCACATTTTAACAAATGTTTACAAAAAAATAAATAATATATTCTTTAGACTTTTTCGTAGCGAAAGACAAACATACTTTTTAGACTAAATATCTAAAACATATATATTAAAGAGAAACGAAGACATCAGCCATTCTTTAAAAATGTCTCCCGGTATAAAAAAAAAATCCCCAGAGATATTTATGTTATTCGGAAAACATACAGTTTTATATATTAGTTAAATAGGGATTATCACAATGTTAGTACGATTCTTACGTTGTTTTACACCAAAGGTTCCCACATTGTAGAACAGTGATTCTCAATACATGCTGGAAACAGGGATTCTCGTGATTATTAGCATGATTCACACATTGTAGAACAGTGATTCTCACGTTTTTTAGCACGATTCTTACGTTCTTGAAAAGGGGTTCCCACATTGTAGAACAGTGGTTATCACATTGTTTTGCATGATTCCCACATTGTTTTACACCAAAGGTTCCCACATTGTAGAACAGGGGTTCTCACAATGTTTGCACGAATCTTACGTTCTTGAAAAGGGGTTATCGTATTTGATGGTTGGGTTCTCACGATTGTTGTGTTAGATATAAAATAACTGGTTGTAAGTGTGATCTAGCATTCTTAATTATGGATCTGCGTAGGGTTCATCCCTTCACTTGTTTGATTTCAGGGCCAACTTCTAGTGGGAAAACTGTTTTTGTCCAGCGTTTCTTGACACATATCAAAGATATGGTAACAGCCGTACCCGATGAAATTATATGGTGTTATGGTGAATATCAACCCCTATACAAGTCAATGACCGGAGTTCAGTTTATTGAAGGACTGCCCGATATTAAGCAGTGGACAGGTGATAAGAGACGTTTGGTAATTATCGATGACCTCATGAACGAAACAGATGATCGAGTAACTAAATTATTCACAAAATCATCTCATCACCGCAATTTAAGTGTATTTTATCTTGTGCAAAATTTATTTGGCAAGAACAAAGAACACACAACCATTAGTTTGAATTCTCATTACATAGTACTTTTCAAAAATCCACGCGATAGGTCGCAGATTGTTAATCTAGCCAAACAGATGTACCCAGGTCAAACTGCCTATGTCCAAGAGAGTTTTAAAGACGCGACGTCGACCCCACATGGCTATTTGGTAATCGACCTTCGCCAAGACACACCAGACAATTTGAGACTTCGTTCGCACATATTCCCACTAGAACAACAAATTGTTTACGTACCCAAGTAACGAGATGGGAGAAAAAGTAAAAAGACATGCTGACATGTTAAAATTTATAGGTACGGCCAAACCACCAGTCATCAAGGCTGTTATGAAAACAGCATCACCCGATCTGGTAGGAACACTCTGTGAATGTTGTCACAACGTTTTAAAAGGTAACGTTACACTGACACCCCCTCAGAAGAGACGTATGCGTCGTTACAAAAACACCCTACAAGCGCTTACCAAGAAAAAATTGTCGCTCAAAAGACGAAAACGATTTTTACAAACTGGAGGATTTTTATCTGCGTTGTTAACTCCAATACTTACTGTGCTAAGAGGGCTCTTTTAGATGGCTAAGAAAATGATTTTGATGGATCCTCGTTTGTTAGAGGCTCAAAAACCTTATAGACCACCCGATGCTCTAAGAGATAACTTGGGAGAATTCGATACTCAAATGCAACTAGTCTTGGATCAACAAGATCTGCCAGTGGGTGACAAGGCTAGACTTTATCAACAAACACTACAGCGTTATTTGACTCGACTAGAACAGTACAGTCACGTACCTCTGGGTCTCGTGGATATTAAACAACCACCACCATTACAAACCAGCGAACAACCTACTGTACTTAAAGATGAGGTCGTCGACAAAACGCCTCAGTCCCCACCCGTCACACCCACTAATCGAAAAAAGGTGGTTGCCAGTAAATTGCGAGAATCATCGACGTATTCGCTCAGAAGAAGGAAAAAGACACCAAAGTGGGAAACATGGTCAAAGAAGTGAATAAGATTTTAAAACAACATTACTACGATCCAAAACGACCCGGATCTTATGGAGGAATCGTCGGCTTACAACGTGCAACCAAACTTAGTCGTAAAAAAATTGAAGAGTGGTTAGGTCATCAGGACACCTACACCCTACACAAACTGGTGCGCAGAAAATTTAAACGACGTACGACCATTGCGGGTGGTATCGATCAACAGTTCCAGGCTGATTTAATTGACTTGCGAGGTTTAAAAAGATTCAACGATGGGTATTCCTATCTAGTAACGTGTATTGACGTGTTTAGTAAATTCGCTTGGGCTGTTCCGTTGAAAAACAAGACTGGGACAGCGTTAGTAGCAGCGGTAAAAACAATTTTTAACAGTCGCAAACCGATAAATTTTCAAACAGACAAAGGCAGTGAGTTCGTCAACAAAACATTCTTAAAGTTTCTTAAAAACGAAGGGGTCCATTTCTTCACTACGGAGAATGAGGATACCAAAGCAGCTATTGTCGAGAGGTTTAATCGAACCCTCAAAGAAAAAACGTGGCGTTACTTTACCAAAACCAACAGTCTTTGCTACGTCGACGTGATACAACAACTGGTCCGCAACTACAATTCGTATCATAGGAGTATTAAGATGGCGCCGGTGGAAGTTACCCCGAACAATCAAGAAGAGGTGTGGCGTACGTTGTACTCGACCCCTGACGTCATCGGTAGAAAAGTCTATTTGAAAGCTGGTGATCGCGTGCGGATCGCCCAAGCCAGACAAACTTTTAAAAAGGGTTATACGCCGGCGTGGACAGAAGAGTTGTTTACGATCAGCCGACTAAACCAAACAAGACCGCTCACGTACGTCCTTAAAGATGATTCGGGTGAGGAATTGAAAGGTTCTTTTTACCAAGAAGAGCTGCAGCGAGTCGGAGACAAGATAGTTTATCGAATCGAGTCCATTTTGGAGGAACGCCGAGGTGTCAGGGGTGTAAAAGAATATTTAGTCAAATGGTTCGGATATAACTCGTCATTCAACAGCTGGATTTCCGCCAAACAACTAGCGAGATATCGAGACTGATGGATATTGAAGAAGACGTGAGCACCCCAGTTTTGCGGCCACCCCCTCCCAAGACCGCGAGAACCTCGTTCTGGCCTTTTTTTGGGAAACTAGTCCCGCGACTAGAGATCGTTTTCATCTGTCAGATGATCGTTATATATGTCGTCATCGGTGTCTCGTTATTCAATCTGAGCTGGAGCAACGCAGAGGGACCAGACGGCAAGTTTTGGATCGCTTTAATGAGCAGTTGTCTGGGTTACATGTTACCTAACCCTAAGATAGGATGAGTTTTTATGTGACTTTACCCAGCAATGCCTCGATGAAAATATACCCAAACAATAACGCCGGTCACTTTTTCGTCAAATTGCCACAGACTATAGACTTGACTTCCCGTTACGAGGTCGGTTTGGTTGAGATTCAATTTCCCAAAAGTTATTTTAACGTGCTAGAGGATGATGTATGGATACATTACTTTCCCAACAAAGAAGATTAGTCTATGGTACTCACATTGCCCGCTGGTCTATACACGTCACCCGACACGCTGATCGATGAGTTGAATCGTTTGCTTTTAGCCACGGATGTGGATGAAAAAGCCCGAGTTAGATTCCATTTTAACAATAATAAGGCCACCTTGAATCTGTATGATCCGGAGGTTGAAGTTAGAATTAGCGAGCCGTTGAAACACATGTTAGGTTTTCCTGCCTCGCTCGCCACAGACATCGACCCAATACTACGAGGCGAGACTGAAGTACAAATGGATAGCGACATGAAAAATGTATACGTGTACTGCGATCTCGTAGCGGCGAGACCGGTTGGAGATGCCTCTGTCCCTTTGTTACGGATTGTTCCTATTTTGGATAGGACTACTGCTTTTGTTTTCAGGATTTACGACAAACCACACTACGTACCCCTGAGCCGTTTTTCGTTTGACGCGGTGGAAATCCTTTTAACTAACGATCAGGGTAAGACTATCCTATTCACTAGCGGAGCTTCGGTGTTGACACTACACTTCCGAACTCACAGACGGTTTGATTTTGACTAGAACAAAATGGTGAGACACGTACCCATCCGACGAAACCCCAAAATGTATGAGGAGTTTTACTGCAACCAAGCTGGCCACGGGATGCCAGTGTTTATCGGAGGCAGAAGTCAAAGAGGACATGGTTTGGGTAGTTTTTTTCGGCGGGCTCGGTCGCATGGTTCTCCCGTGGTTAAAAACTGGAGGCAAAGCTTTACTCAGAGAAGGGCTTGGGACCGGTCTACAGGTCGCGAGCGATGCGTTAGCCGGCAGAAATGTTGGTGAGGCATTTCGTGAACGAGCCAAGGAGTCGGGTCAACGTTTATTACAGGGAGCCGTTGAACACCTCACCACTAACCAATCAGGTAGCGGGCTTAGAAGAAAAAGAAAAACGAGAGCTGCCCCACCTGGCGAGCCGAAACGAATAAAACGCAGTAACCGAGCTCGACCTTCTCATTCTCACCAGAAGAAGCGAAGGTACTCTGATATATTTGAATGATGGCGCTTATTCACCCCAGCTCGTGCGAATGTCTTCACAGTGGTCTAGATTTGTTTAGCGTGCCGCCAACGCAGACAGCCGTAGAAGAGGGACAATTTGTGGAGATACATCCGTTGGCCGCCTTAGCTCCCGGAGCCCCGGTGGAATTTGTAATATCGGGAAACGGTGAAGAATATCTAGATTTGTTCAATACTTTTCTGCACGTGCGAGCCAAAATTACGTTAGCTAATGGCGGCGCATTACCCGCTGACGCAGAGGTGGCCCCGATCAACTATTACCTGCACAGTTTATTCTCCCAAATCGACGTTTCACTGAACGATACGCTGATTACACCCAGCGAGAACACCTACCCTTATAGAGCTTACCTGGAAGCCACGTTGAATTACGGGGAGGAACCCAAACGAGGCCATCTGACATCGGCTCTGTTTTACAAAGACACGCCAAATTTTATTACGGAAACAATTGGTGACAATAACAACGGGTTAAGACTGCGTCGACATATAGCGGCTGGTTCTCAGGAGATTGATATGATGGGTCGTTTACATTCAGATATCTTCGCTCAAGATCGTTATCTGTTAAATGGTGTGACAGTTAAAGTAAAACTCACCCCGTCTAAAGATGCCTTCAACGTGCTGGGACACGACCCCACCGCTGGTTATAAGTCTATTATAACTTATGCGGCCTTGGTTGTCCGGAAAGCCAAATTAAACCCCGCTGTCTCGCTAGCCCACGAGAAAGCCTTGGTGCGAGGTAATGCCAAGTACCCCTTGAAACGAGTTGTGCTAAAAACTTTTTCTATTCCTAGAGGTATGCTATCGCACATGCAGGATAATCTATTTCTCAGTCAAACACCTACACGGATCGTGATTGGTCTAGTTACTTCGACCGCTTTTAACGGGTCGTACACGTCTAATCCGTTCAATTTCGCTACCTTTGGTCTGATATATTTGAATGTCAGCGCGGACGGCAGAACAGTCAGTGGCAAGCCTTTGTCCATGGATTATGAACACAACCAGTACGTGAGAGCCTTCTTCGCGACGAATCTGGCTATGGGACTGGTTGGTAAAGACGCCGGCAACGATCTCGAGTATAGACATTTTAAGCACGGTTACGCCTTATACGCCTTTGACCTCACCCCCAGTCTACTAGACGGTGACCAGTTTGAGATGGCCACGTCGGGCCCAGTCTCAGTAGAACTTAAATTCGCCGAGGTCACACCCGAACCATTACAGGTTCTCGTCTACGCCGAGCAAGACTCGATCTTGGAGATCTCGAAATCACGCCAAGTTTTGACAGACTACACCACTTAGACGATGAACACAGACGAGATACGCACCATCCTCCTGTCAGATATATTTGTTAAACGAACTGGGCTCGTTAAAGTGTTAGCTCGTGACCAATTACCTCTACGAATCGATCCGACCAAGACGGCTGCTTTCGTCATTAACACTGACCCTAGCTATCGCCCGGGTGACCACTGGGTCGCCCTATATTATAACGGACTTGGTACTTTTGAATATTTTGATTCTTTCGGCCTACCACCTACACACTCGGACGCTTAATTTTATAGCCAGAAACTCTACTCGACCTGTTAACTACAACGCCAGACATTTACAAGATGTTGTTACCAACGTTTGTGGGCTCTACGCCATTTATTTCATCTTGATCAAAACACGAGGTGGTACTATGCAGCGCGTCCTACTACCCTTTTCGGCTAGACAACACGCCAACGATCGATTAATTTTTCGATTAGTCAGAGGAACCACCAGATGGCTTTCATAAACAAGGGAAGAGATCAATAGACAGGTGTGTGTATTTTTTGCTATCGGGTTTCTCCCCACGCCAATACGGCCATGTGTCATTATTCCCACGCAACCACATCGACGAATCACGATCTGGCTAACACACGAGTCTGGTCACACGATCGATGTTCGACGAATCAAATCCTAGCTAGGGCACGCCTCAAAAAACCAGATTGAACTGGTATTCCTGCATATAAACAGACTTTTGGAAGACCAAGACACTTTATTAACGCAGTGATAATGACAGATACACCTAGTTGAAAATGACTGCTCCCACCAACTGGGTCTACATCAAAAGATGTGATGAAATGCTTAAACCTTTGGCTAGTGGTCTGAAGGCTGCGTCTGTAAGTGTTTACCGAGGTCAACCTTTACTTCACGTGCGAAAATATTTTGGTGAATCCTACCTCAAATTTCCTACCAAACACGGCATTACGTTAACTCGATCCGAGTTTGACCATTTGTTGACATTACAGAGCGAAATCCTCGCCGAATTTGACCGATTACAGCCACCAAACACGGATACCTATCCTACTACTGGTACCAGTACCACGTTTGACCAGTACATCAACTCCAGCTGTTACCAACCAATATCAACAGAACCGAGTTTGTTTCCTACCACAGACCTGGCCGATGTCACCAATCTACCATCGCAGAAGAAACCTACCACCTTCACTAACCTGTTTGACGAATACATGAACTCTAACTGTCCAGTATCACCAGACCCGAGTTGGTTTCCTACGACCACCACCACAGACACCCACCTGACCGATGTCCCTAATCTACCACAGAAGAAGAAGAAACCTACCAAGCGATTGAGAGTTGTCCTTTAGTATTTGACAAAATAAAAATATATTAACTAAAATTCTTCTTTTGTTACGTATATCATCTGTCGTATATCTAATTGTTTGTCTAAATATATCGTCTAACTGTTCGTATAACTGTTGTAAAATATATCGTATAACTGTTCGTCTAACTGTTATCTATAAATATCGTCTTCCTATTATCCTCTTCTTGTTATCGTCTTCCTATTATCTCAAGTTTCAAAGTCTAAATATATCGTCTTCTTGATGTCTCAAAATCTAACTGTTATCCTGTATGTCTACTTATTGTATGTCTAAATATATCTTCCTATTATCTAAATATATTACTATATAAAAACTCATGCTCCTCCTCGTCTTCAGTCTAAATATAACGTCTTCTTGTTATCTCAAGTCCGCCATCTTGCGCCTCCGCATTTTCCTTATATAAAAAGTCATGCAATACAACAACCTACTTATCTCCCCTTGTTATCTCAAGTCCGCCATCTTGCTCCACCACATTTCCCTTATATAAAAGTCATGCGCGCCGCCATTTTTTTGCTATATAAAAGTCATGCTCTCCACCAGCGCTCCACCATGGCCCCACCAGAATGATACCTAAGTTTCGCCTCCCCTACTACTTATAAGTCACCGATACAGACTGCTGTGGTCGTTTCGTACTGTTTATTAGGACGCACACACCTGGAGTCCGAATTAAACACAATAGAATACATGAGGAGAATCTCTGACAATAGAATCTCGCAGAGACACAATCTCCTTCTGAAAGATCATTCACAGATCACTTTCAACCATTTTACAGGACCAGCCCAAAAAACACACACAGACATTATCAGGCGGCTTCGTCGAGACTCCCTACGCATGTCTCGAAAAACGAATACCTGCCCCAGAGTTCAGCACAAAGAATATAGTCCGACCTAAACATACAAAGATATACAATATAAGACCGAATCTTCTTGCACTAGACAAGTAATACATATAAATTCAGGCCATAAACATATTGAACAAGATCAATCTATTTTCTGGCTATCACAAAATGCGAAATGCATGAATCTCGTATTCATACGCCAAATCAATATATTCAAGAGAGATCACTCATATAATTAAAAGTATAAATCAAATCATGGGTGATATAACTTTGACTGTAACAAAAGTAATCTCTTTTTCATATCAACTAGTCATATCATAAATTTGTAATCTGTGCGTCACATATGTGCGCAACAGGGCGTTCAGAAAGTAATGCACCACATCGTTTTTCCCTGGAGCTCTTTATTCAAAAAGCATGAAATTTATACACAATATGCATGGATATGTCATGTAAATATCGGTATTATTCAACATAATCCCCATCAACTTGTACGGCTTTATGCCAGCGCGAAACAAGTGCATGTACAAGGTATTCCTAGCCCGTACCAGATTTTGTCTTGATCGTGTAAGCCATTTCTTCGCTGCGTGAATCACTCCTTCATCATCTTCAAACCTTGTCCCACGGAGTGCATCTTTAAGTGGACCAAACCGATGAAAATCAGAGGGTGCCAAATCGGGACTATAGGGTGGATGAGGTAGTACAGTCCAACCCAATTTGGTGATTGCTTCCCGTGTTGCCAGACTTGTGTGAGGTCGCGCATTGTCGTGAAGGAGAAGCAGGTCTGCTGGATTCTTGTGCGGCCGAACTCTGTGAGAACATTGAGTTTTTTCAATGTCTTAATGTAAGCTTGCGAATTGATTGTCTCTCCTCTTGGCATAACGTCCACAAGAATCACACCTTCAATGTCCCAAAAGACAGTGATCATGACCTTTCCAGCTGAAGGAATTGTCTTGAATTTCTTTCTTCTGGTGATTGCTGATGATGCCACTCCATTGACTGTCTTTTTGTCTCAGGTTCAAAATGATGTGCCCAGGTTTCGTCACCTGTAACGATCTTAGCCAAAAAGTTCTCTCCATCAGCATTGAAACGCTCCAACAATTCAGATGAAATTGCTTTCCTTTGCAATCGGTGGTCATTTGTGAGACTTCGAGGAGCCCATCTTGCGCAAACCTTAGAAAATCCGAGAGTTTTTATAACTGCATTTGCACTACCAATGCTGACTGACAGCTGTAAGGCCAATTGTTGAGTAGTGATTCGCCTATCAGTAAGAATAACGCCCTCAGCGCATTTCAACATTTCTGCGTTGGTGGCTGTGGCAGGACGTCCACAGCGCGGCCGATCAAGCAGCTCCGTATCTCCACTTCCTGATTCTTTTATTCTCTGAACCCAGCGACTGACTGTACTCCTGTCGACTGCAAAACTTCCATAAACATCACATAGACGCTTGTGAATAGTCACAACAGTTTCCTTCTCTGCAACGAGAAATTCTATCACAATTCGCTGTTTATAACGCAAGTTGCTAACACGCTCCATTTCAACGGTTTAGGGCAGCCGTATTATTTGGCTGGTTGCGGTGCAATTTGGTGCACACGATTGGCACATGCCATATTTGAAGTGTGCAAAATTTCATGCTTCTATCTTCATTATTAGCTGAGAAAAACGATGTGGTGCATTACTTTCTGAACGCCCCTCGTAGTAGCTCCTGACTGAGAAGATGGGGTCTGGCTCCAGTTGTATGAGGAGCTCTCATCACCCACACACTTCCTCTCAAGTGAATACAGCCACGAGGTAATTTCGTGATATAACCTGGAATAAAAGGACAACCACATTCCATGTAGAAGTCTGCCTCAATTCACTCACTCACAAACAACACTAAGTCTTACCCTGTTTCAGTTATTGTGCTAACAAGTTGCACAAGACCTAGAATTTCTTTGCCTACAGTCAGTTCCAGGTGATCATTCTTTCTCTGTATTGATTCCATGTTAGCGTCCTTAGTCCATGCTTGGCTTCCGTACGATAATCAGGTTAAGTACAAAACAGCATGTGACCTATTGATTACTTCATTCTAACTTCTCCTGTACGTTTATCACATGATCTTTGAACAGTGGATCACTCCAGAAGAAATACTAATTTAAATCGCTACTAACACTTACTGTCGTAATTTGTTACCATATTTGCAAACACTATACACATTTTTTTCATTTCGAACATGTCTGCAAAACTACACACATTCATAAATGGGTCAGTATGGCACAACACATTAGTTTCACTTTCTACTAGCACTCGAACAAATAGGCTGTTTACTCACAGGTTAATAATTAACAAAATAAGAAAATAAATATATCTTTCTTACCCTCAGGTAAATATAGTCACACACACTCAAGCTGAACTGGCCTTCTAAGGGATCTTAGAACTGCTTTCAGATCAGAAGGCAAAGACTTGATCTTTCTATCTTTCCAATGCTGTCAGCTCGGTGCAAATTTTTGAATCTAATGGCCCCGATAGTACCACCTTGTTACTATTTATAGAACTACATCCGCCCAATCGGAGGCAACGTCAAAAAGTTAATTTTTGAGACTTGAGACTTATGCGGTTCTGAGCGTGTTTGTATAATCTGACTAATTTTAAATATTTTATATTATAGTTATTAGCGGACCGATTTTAATTATCAAAAGTGATAATTAAACGGCCCATTGTTCTCTATCGCTCTATATGGATATTCCTTAGTTATTTCTTTGCATTTCAATCTGGGTAATTTTTAAGTAATTAAATTTGGCATTACCCTGATGTGAAAATATCACTAAAATAAATTTTTCTACTACAATAAAATTTTATCATGCGTGAATATTTATGCTTATGTGTTAAGCAATATCAGCGCTATAATTTGAGATATTTCTTTCTATTTAACTGTCTTTAGTTGTTAAGGCATTATCACCGTTGGGTTTCACAGCGTTATTTGCGCTGTACATAAGGTTCAGATGAACAGTAATTTGGTGTGGATGAAATAAAAGAGTAATGGAAAATGGGTTAGAAAATATAAATAATCTAGGAAACGGGCTATTTATCTTAAAGATGGGAGATAAAAGATTGTACACCCGTGCTTGGAGAGAAAGGGAGAGAACCCTTTAATTCCAAGCCTCTGAAAACAAGGCTGGTTTACACTTAGTTAGTTTTAGGAATAGACAGTTATGGTGTACGAAATTTGCATAATGAGTGTTCTAATAAGCCTTAAGTAAGGGAATGTAACATTAAAGCAAAAACCTCAAAGGGAGACTACAATTAATTAGCGCCCCTTGCAGATTAAGTGAGCAGAGAGAAAAACTAACGCACGAGAAAATTGAGCAAGGCGTAAACAGTATGGAACAAAAGCTCACTGAGTTGTTTACATAGGAGAGGAGCGTGAGTTTTGTGATCGGTGAGTTGGAAGCGTAAACGAGCAGGAGAAATGAGCATTAGGACCTACAAGCTGAGAGAGCCAGAAATTAAGACCAGATATCAGGGGCTTATTGCTACAGCAGTGAGCAACACAGAAGAACGACCTGATGACTTGGAAACCCTCTGGAATAAATTCAAGGATATCATAAAGACAGCTGCTGCAGAAGCATGCGGTGAAGTCCGACTTGGGAACCAGAGAAAGAGGACACCTTGGTGGACAGAGGAAGTCAAAGAGAAAA
Organism: Oreohelix idahoensis; assembly: GCA_024509875.1. Lineage (NCBI taxonomy): Eukaryota > Metazoa > Mollusca > Gastropoda > Stylommatophora > Oreohelicidae > Oreohelix > Oreohelix idahoensis. The sequence continues at coordinate 148,120 of JAMPIV010009056.1, forward strand.
TAAGAGAGAAGAAAATGGCATGGAAACAATACTTAGGAGCTAAAAACACAACAGGACAAATGGAAAAATATAGAGAATATGTGACACTCAGAACAGAAGCAAAGAACAAAGTGCTAGCAGCAAAACAGAAGTCCTGGGAAGAATTTGGAGAAAAGCTAGAAAAAGATGCACAAGAAAACCAGAAATTGTTATATAAGACCCTAAAGAACATGAGGAAAGAAAAACAATGCCCTCTCAAATTTATAAAGGACAAGCAAGGCAAATTGCTTACTGCCCCGAAGGAAGTAATGGAAAGATGGAAAGAATATTTCTCAGAACTCCTGGATGGTGAGCATGATGAAGCATCAGAAATGATAACCACTGACACAGAAGAGGAAACCAATGATGGTGAAGATGACATAAAGATGGAAGAACTGAGAGCAGCACTAGAGAAAATCAAGATGGGCAAAGCAGCAGGGCATGATGGTATAACACCAGAAATGGTTAAGTACATGGGAGCATCAGGCGACCTATTACTCTTAAAGGTCCTACAGGCAGCATGGTGCAACAAGACCATACCAAAGGATTGGGAGATTGCCATCATAACACCAATTTTCAAAAAGGGTGACAATCGACAATGTGGAAACCATAGAGGCATATCCCTTCTCAGTGTCCCTGGTAAAATCTACTCTAGAATCCTAGAGCAGAGACTCCGACGCCTAGCTGAGCCACAATTGGATGAGGTCCAGTGCGGATTCCGAGCAAACCGAAGTACTCAAGACCTAATCTTCACACTCAGACAGCTGAGTGAAAAGGCCCTTGAGTATAAGAGTGAGATCCATCTTTGTTTCATAGATCTGGAAAAGGCGTTTAACAGGGTCCCCTGGAGCAAACTTTGGGAATGTTTGGCAAGGAAGAATATTCCAGCACCTCTGATTCATGCTATACAGAGCTTCTACAAGTCTTGCAGAAATTATGTGAGGACAGCAAACCATAAGTCAGAAGAGTTCAGGACCACCACTGGTGTAAGACAAGGTGATATCCTATCACCTTACCTCTTCATACTCCTTATGGACGATGTCATCAAGGCATGTAAGGAGAGAACAAGAAAGTATTCAGTGGGGTACTGGAAGATTTTTTTTTTTTTTTTTTTTTTTTTTTTTCGTACGCCCGCTAATACTCGAGGCGAAATCTCAGGTTATTATTAATGTCTAACCTGACATTGATTTTACGTGAGTATCCCTTTTTCTTGTACAGAGACAGGTGTCCCTCGCCATTCAGGCAGATACTCGCCGATTTCGGAGGTACCCATTAGAGCTGGGTCGGCTCAGGAGCCGCCAATCCCTGGTCGACGACACTCCTTCAAATGTTCTCGCCAGGTCTCGAGTTAATCCAGTCCAAATCCCGGCCGACGAAAAATCCTCAAATGCCGTCGGCCGGGTTTGATCCTGCATCACCCGGTCGCCAGAGCGGTGTGGTAACCACTACGCTAGCGCGGCTCCACTGGAAGATGAGACAGGTCTATATTTCGGAGCTGGCATTTGCTGATGATGTTGCCCTGATTGCTAAATCAGAGGCACATCTCCAATCCAACCTGCAAGTCTGGAAGGAAGAGCTGGAGAAGAGAGGGATGGTCATAAGCAGCTCTAAAACAAAATCCATGGTGATATCACGAGAAGAAAGAAAACATCAGATTAAGTTGGGAGAACAGGTCCTGGAGCAGGTCGACCACTTTAAATATCTCGGAGCTATTATAGACCGAAAGGGAGGCATCAAAGAAGAGTTGGCCACTCGGAAAGCAGCGGCTGGGAGACTTTTTCAGGCCATAAATCGTGGATTCCTCAGCAAGAAAGAGGTTGGTAAGAAAACGAAGATGGCTGTATACCGCTCCACCTATGTCCCAGTCTTGACATATGGATGCGAGTCGTGGGCAATGACTAAACCCACAAAAGCCAGATCCAAACCTCAGAAATGAGGTATCTGAGGAAAGTGGTTGAAGTAACAAGAAGAGACATGGTCCGCAACCAGACGATCCGTCAAGGCCTAAAATCCCATCCGCTGCAGACCCAAATAGAACAGTCCCAACTAAGATGGTTTGGCCATGTCTGCAGAATGGGAGAAGATCGGCTACCACGACAAGCATGGGAAACAAAGAGCCAGGGATCCAGACCTCCAGGACGACCCAGAGTCCGCTGGGAGGACAACATTAGACAATCTTTGAAGGACCGAGGAACGACTAAGTAAGTAAGAGTTGGAAGCGATGGACCAATCGTATTGACTGGAAAACAAAAACGGATGACGGGATGATGATTTGAAGGACAAAAGAAATTAGTCCTGGCCGAGAGGTTAACGAGGCAAGTCGTGTGTTGCCAGGCTCTCAAGAAGTGAAACAGTGAAACCTGTGGGTGACAGGAGTTTTCACAGATGAAGTAGCTAGATTTAGCATGATTAGCGGTAGCAATTCTGGAGACTAGCATAAATTGTGTTCATTGAATTGTGTTAAACGAAGGATTAGCACATAGGGGTGATTTAGTAGGAAATGTGATAGGTACTTGGATTCATTTTGACACGGTAAGAAAGACTCTTGCTATTTTTATAGACTTTCAGTCAACTTATAACCAGAGGTTAATGATGCTCATGTTTAAAGGGGCGTACCACAAGAACTAACATTGAAACAAGTACGACTGAAGAAGGTATAAAGTGGATAACATAACTTTTTATTAGCTGATAGCCAGGATGGGCTGTTGTATAAAAAGGAAGAGGTATTGTCATTAGACAAGAATAAATGAACAAGGGTTCTGCAACGCCGACATCCTTGAGATAGGACATGCTCTCTCTCATTGAACAGTAAATCAGAGGAAAGAAGAGATAATGGTGAATTTGATAACTATGAGACAACTCAGGTGCTCTCTCATTTGACAGTAAGTATGAGGACGCCACAACAGCTGTACCTGACATGATTTGATTTTATATATGAACCATGTATAGATATTGATGTAATTTTTTATGAGTTAGGCCTGACAGGGCAGATACAAGAGATAAGGTGGAGAAATAAAGAAAAGAGAATAAATTGTGGGTAGATCACCTACGCATAAGTAAGAGTCTGCAGGAGAGTGTGGTGGATTTGATGTTAAGAAATGTTGTTGTTATGTACTCTTAGTGTACTGAAGGAGGTCAGCTGTGAAGGTCCCTGAATATAATAAATATTATGGTAAGTTACAGGGTACCTTTCTGCTACCACCTTTATGATCTCACTCAGACTTATTCTTTGACTAGAATTTATGATGATGATGACTGTGGTGAAAAATTCTAATACCCATATATAAATTGGAATAAAACTGGAAAAGTATAACATAAATGTAAAGCCGAACGAAATAATATAATATGAAAGAAAGGAGAATGGTGAAAGACCAGTGCTTTCCCAATAGCGAACGCCTGCGTTGTAGAACGCCATATGGCTGAAAAAGAGACCCCCTTTTTCTACTTTGTCTGCATAAACTACACGCGAATCACAGTCGTTTCTAAAAATAAAACTGGTACTGTATTTCTTAGAAGACCTTGATATGCAAACTGCATAATGACCTAGATACCAATACTAGCATTAATGTAATTATACACACAAAGTTTACCTAGAAAGACAGACGGGCTAAGCAGAGACGAGAAAAGATAGACGGAGCGAAGCAATAATACTACGTCGTCTCGCGATTAAAAAGTGAACGCCAATCACACGCGAATTGCATGAAGGCCTGATTTTTTCAAATAAACAGTGATAAAAAAACACTAACGATACGAGGTTAGGTTTTGAAAACAGGTTTAAAGTTTTATTGGGAAACCTGACATTCTACTGTTTTATGTTCAAGCTCCTGACATTAGTCTGACAGTACAGAAGACATCCCATAGTATGGAAGTGAACAGGTGGTAACAGCAAAGTCACGACTATCATAGAAAAATACATATTTTGAACGAAGCCACTTAGCCCCATTAAACTTATATATTCTTGTACCTTAGGACTTGCTGACAAAGAATATGTTATGTGTTACGCAAATAGTCTATTAATTAACAAATTATAGCCAAAATACTATAGTGGGGTTGACTGACAGCACAAGATCATATCTGCTTTTTTTTATGGCATGTTTGGAAAACACTGCTTTGGGGGAAATGAGGCCGACAAGTTAGATACGATTTGATTGGCGGTAGTAAAATGTAAGGCAAAACCTTATTGGTCTAACTGCAAATACAAATATTGTTGTTAATGGCAACATATAGGATGGATAGTTTTTTTCAAAGGCTTATGTAAACATGGCCTGATTGGTTAGAACGTTAGATATGGTCAAATAGAAGCGTCAGTTCACTGCCATTTTTGAAAATAAATTATGTGAAAATCAAGTGCGTTGAGAGCAGGCTAAGATTTTTCTAATAAAGGAAAAGCCTGGACAAAAGCAGATCAAAATTGTGCCAGAATTCATCGCCAGTCAACGTTACTTGTTTAATATTTCCTTGAATTGTGGTAAGCTAGACCTATTTAATATATTTTATATGAAAATTGAATGTGAAATGATAAATTATGTCTGTATGTGTGTGGTTCAGTAGCAAACATGAGGCAAAGCCTAGATATTGCTCCACCTTGTAAAGATTGTCAGAGAGGAGTATAACTGCCTATACAGATAGATATATTGGATTGCCATATGTAACATGACACCTATCCTATTGTATAGAAGGGATTAACGCTGGAATTGCAGAGGCGTTGTAACCATTAGGGAGAGGAATACTGGTGTATTTTGTCAAATGAAAAGCTAGCAGTTGGCCTACAGCTCTGAACTTTATGTTTGTACTGTCTTGTACGTCAGTGTGGAAATATATTATATATTAGTTATGAAGAAGTAGGCACAACCTTCTTATTTCAGGGACCGTGGTACTGATGTTAATATAGCAGCACATGGTCTGAGCCTTGCTTGATCCAGAACTCTGGCAGCAGACTCCTTGCCCAAGATATCAGCCATTGTGGGTTTTTCTAGCAAACTGAGAAGCAAGCGAGCAGAGGATACAGTTTTCCTGCAGCCGCTATCTGAGCTAAGAATCTGTCCGCACGAGCAGCTCACCCTTGTATAACCCACCTCAATTGACTTACATAAATAGTCCAAGAGGGACAGTAATTGTTTAAAAAAAGTAAAATAATCTGTGAATCCTTTAATATTATTTCCACCAGTAACAAACACATGAAGTCGTGATGACAACCAACAACCTAGCTCAAACAGCCAGTATTGCCTCATAATACTACCTCACAACATTACACTCATATTATAATAATATTATATGTCGGGACAAAGATCCTTTGTATAACATTTTGTACATAAACATTGTGTTTACATTTGATTGTGATTCCTAATTCACTATGTAGTAGGATCAGGATATCTATTTATTGAAAAAAATTCAATACATTTGTTAAAATTTAACCCTTGACTTAATAAGATAATCTTTAGAGTGTTAGTTGTTTGTGACTGTCATATTGTTGTCAATTTGTTGAGGATCGTAACTTAGGTGTTTATCTGTCTGTTGGTTGTTGTGAATTACACTACATCACTATCATAACCCTAGACATTAAACGTAGTCATCACTAAATTCAAGAATAAGTCTGATTGAGGTCTAAATGTGGTAGCAAGTAAGGTCATCTGTAAGACACCAAACTTATTAGATACAGATACCTTCACAGCTGATCTTAGTCAGTACACTAAGTCCCCTATAACTATATTTATATAATCCCAACTTACCACAATGACTACGTTTGGTGTCTAGGGTTTTGTATAAGTAGTGTAATGTTGCATTAACCAACTAAACATATACACAAGGATTTTATTATCCACACAACACAACAGTACTACAACAATCACATACACACTACACTTTAAAAGACTATCTTAAGTAAGTCAGTGGTTGAATTTTGTGTAACGTTAATAATTTTTTTCAATTTATTATTCTGACTCTATTTTGTTTGAATCAGGATTGACAATCAAAAGTGAAATCAATGGAATTATTTACAATAATCAATTTATACAATGGATCTTCTGTCCATAATACAAGTATTAATATAATAAAAGTGTGTAGGTGTAGTTTTCTAAATATGATAATACTGGTATATGTATAATGGTAGGTTGTTGGTTATCGTCACTCCCTATCGTTTATTTTCTTTTCATTTGTCACAGGTGAAATTCTTTTATTTGATAATGTCAGTTTTTTATTGTTAATAACTGAAGTTCATAGAGGTTGAGACTTTCGGTGCCAAACGGGCACTTAACTTCGAAGGAGAACCCTGGTAAGTCTTGTCCTAGGCTCGATGGACCATCTGGTTCACTTCATAAAAGGCAATGGCCTCCAGTACGTGCCCGAATTATGCAACAAAGTCAGGAATCAATCAGTTCCCACGAGCCTGGTTTTATGTGACTGTCAGGGCCACAAAAACCCCTGAAATAAGAAGGTTATGCATCCTTCTTTATAATAAGTATACAATAATATTCCACAGTTAATTACAGGTACAGTACAAACAAACGCATAGGGTCAGCTCTTTATGACAACCTTCTTCTTCTTCTTCTTCCATCCTTAGCCACCAACCGGCAAAGCAGTATGTGGCCAGTACGCCTAGTGGCGTCTTAGGGCAACAACAAATTGATCAATCTATCGCTGTTTCCACCACGCCTAGTGGCGTCTTTGTGGAACAGAAACAGACCAAACAATCTATCATTGTTTCCGTAATCAGATTGGTTGGCAAGCAGGTGATCAGCCCACTGTGCAAATATGACAACCTATTGTACCATTATATTTTGAAGTGACTATGTATACCAGTATTCCTCTCCCCTAATGGTTACAACGCCTCTGCAATTCCAACAGTAATCTTTTTTTATACAATAGGATAGGTGTTATGCTCCTTGATGACAATCATATATAATTTTGTAGTTCTACACCTTTCTGATAGGCTATCATATGATGGATCAATCTCTAGGCTTTGCCTAAGTCTGCCATCGACTCACTTACTTACAGTCGTATGTTAGTATCTCACATTCAAACTTTATTTTAAATAAAAGGGTTAATAAATTCAATCTTACCACAATTTCAATGAATATTACACACAAGTAACAATGACTGGCAGATCTGGCCCAAGTAATCACTGCCCTGTCCAGAAGTTTATAATATTTGTATTTAGAATTACACTTCTGATCTCATCGTCTCGCGGCAAGACTTTTTTAAGAAATGGCGTCCTAGCCTAACAATTTTTCCTCAATATCAACTAAGCTGGCCAAAAGAAGCAGACGACTATGAATTTTAAATCGAACTTTAAAAAAACAATTCCCAAAATACTACGGTTACTACTACAAGTATATTTTTAGTGTTAGGTTAGCCAATCCCCTCTCGCCTTCCTTTAAACTACAGCCAATCAAAATCTTGGTACCTTTTAGTCCTATTTACCCAAAGCTTTTTTTTTTCAAAATAAGTTATGAAAAAATTAAGCAGGCGTGATCTTTTTTCTCGTCAGTCCGTCTTATCATACATAATATTATTGCCATTATTTTGGTTATTTTTTTGTACTAGTGGGTAACTGACACAATATTATTGCTCAGGACATCATAAGGCATCCGAATATATAATTTTTATGGCCCTATGTATTTTGGTTCATAATTCCATATTTTTTTTATAGTTTTGTATCGTAATTTGAAACGTGCCCAAGGCTAAGTTGCTCGAGTTGGCTTTTTTTTTAAATCAACGCGAGACGGCGTTCCCTAGGTTCTGTCTTTCCATCCCTCCCCTCTTTTATTCTTTTATTCTTTCACTCTCGTCTTGGCAATCCGACTTGACCTTGCAAAAGTGTTACATTTAATCTGAAGGACGAATTTTTCGAAAAGACAGTATCTTTCATTCGGCTATTAGGTTTATCAAAATCGACATGCGGGCGGGCGTAGGAGAATACTACGCTGGACTCAATTTTTCTTTTCTATCTTATTTTTGACTTTATGCACTAGAATATTGTCTAATTTAGCTATTGTATTGAGAATATCGTCACAGAGAGGTAATAAATATACCTTTTGGAACAAGTTGAATTAAGGGCTGGATAAATGAACATGAAATGGAGTTTTGAACCATACTCCTTATTGGAAAATGTCGGACTTTAATTTTGTAAATAAATTTGTTATAAAGTTGAACCTACCACACAAGTTGACTTGATTTATAGAAGGTTATGGAGTGGGTGTGAGAAATAAGGAGTAATAGCACAACAAAAATTAATATCATGGTACGCCACAATACGATCTAGTCGCTACACAACAACAAGGAGGGAAGAACGTGACCTGGGTTGATAAAGGAACCAAACCATAACTCATCCAAGAATCATCACCTCTGGCGGTAAGGGCCAGTAAAGAGTTAACCTTACTTGGAAGATAAAGTCAAAGATAAAGTTAAAGACATAGTCTGCCAGTTCGAGTAGACTACGACTAGGCCTGCCTCTGTCACCTAGTTATTTAAAGAAGTCCCAGCACTGTCACAGAATAAAATATCTTCGTTCGGTCAAAAACACAAAATAGGCATTGTTACCAAGTTAATAAAAGGTTTCTTTATCCCCCCCCCCCCCCCCCCCCCCCCCCCCAAAAAAAAAGAAGCACTTTGATTGGTTGTTAAATTTGTACTAGGCTCTTAGATAATTTTGGTGGGCGGTAGATTTTGACTTGGTTCCTAGACAAATTCAAATACACTAGATACATTTTTGGCGGTAAATTTGACTGGGTTCTTAGACTGCTTCAAACACTATAGTTAATTTGGATTCAAATATTATAGCTAGTTTTTGAGCGGGGAATTTGAGTGTGGTGTAAGACAGATTCGAATTTTACGACACTTGTAAATAGACGGGCGCCGATGACTTAGAGCTGAATGTTGAAGAGTTGTTGTCTATTGAGAGGTTCTTTATTCGTTCCGTTTCTAACTAACAATTTCAGCAGTTCTTATGGTCTAAAAGATGTTTCAACTTCTACAACATCTTGTCTGCTCAAGTCGGCAATTGCCCTCTAACTGGTCTCTCTTATCTGATCAACCTACTGCGTTAGTTTTTCATTTTGCTAGCGATTGTCACGCGATTCTACCTGACGAAAGACATTGAATCCGGTTGATTCTAGCGACGCGCATTCAGCTTATGATTTAAGTTCATTAAAAGGGTTCTAAGTTTTTTTGCACTAGTAACTACTAACTTATTGAAGGACTTTTCTATTGTATTTACTATATTTGGAGAATCATTGCTGACGTAAACTGTTGCAGTCAGTTCGACCTGATCATTAATTTCTTTTGACATACTACGCATTTCAATAATCTACCTGTACTGTCCTAACCTCGTCATCTATTTTTATTTAACATAACCACTAACAAATACAGATAATTGTCAGTCTATGTCATCTATTTCATTATCATCAATATTATTAAACATCAATAAAGTCGCTCGTGCGCTGCACGCGGCGACACTTTCAGTACCCCAGTGTTCACCTTCAGTACTCCAGTGTTCACTTTCAGTACTCCAATGTTCACATTCAGTACTCCAAATGTTTACTTTCAGTACTCCAGTGTTCACTTTCAGCATTCCCGTGCTCACCTTCAGTACTCCAGTGTTCGCTTTCAGTACTGCAGTGTTCACTTGCAGCATTCCAGTGCTCACCTTCAGTACTGCAGTGTTCACTTTCAGCATGCCAGTGCTCACCCTCAGTACCCAAGTGTTCACTTTCAGTACCCCAGTGTTCACTTTCAGCTTTCTAGTGCTCACCTTCAATATTCCAGTGTTAACTTTCAGCATTCCAGTGTTCACTTTCCGTTCTTCAGTGTTCACTTTCCGCATTCCAGCGCTCATCTTCAGTACTCCAGTGTTCACTTTCAGTACTCCAGTGTTCACTTTCAGCATTCCAGTGTTCACCTTCAGTACTCCAATGTTCACTTTCAGTACTACAGTGTTCACTTTCAGTACTCCAATGTTCACTTTCATCACTCTGGTGCTCACCTTAAGTACTCCAATGTTCACTTTCAGCATTCCAGTGCTCACCTTCAGTACTCCAGTGTTCACTTTCAGTACTACAGTGTTCACTTTCAGTACTCCAGTGTTCACTTTCGGCATTCACAATGATTATATACTCATGGAAAAAAGTAAGTGTGCAGCACTCAACAGGGCACTGTGCGTGTGTTCTTGGGTGAACTCAAATGCAAGTTGGCACACATTTCTGTGTGAGTGTTGTTCACTTACCCGTGCAATTACAATTGGATCGCACTATTCGTGGGGAGATAATCACGGTGCAAGATAAATCACGTAAAAAGTGCCGTAGGGGAGAATTTATTACAGATAAAAGGAAGGTAAGTGTGTAGCTCTAATCACAAGCATGTGAAAACGTAATCGTTGAAATAGAGAGTACCAAGAGTCCAACAGAAACATCTTTTTTGACAATGCCAAGATTGAACCAACAACAGCGAGCAATAACTATAGGGATATTAGCTGCTGGAGCGACTATATTAGCTGTATTACAACATTTCAATGTTCACAGGAACACTATATCACGCATTCAAGCTCGTTTCCACCAAACTGGATCCACTGCTGATCGCCATAGAAGTAGCCGACCACGAGTTACCACCCCTGCACAAGACCGTTACATACGCCTTATGCACTTGCGTAACAGGTTTATTCAGGCAACATGGACTGCCAGGAACATTCCAGGTTTAAGACCCGTGTCGTACAGAACAGTGCGGAATAGGCAAATCTCTTACCTCACAGACCTGCAGTTAGACCAGCACTGACAGTTCGCCATAGACAAGCGCGCTTGGCCTGGGCCAGAGACTTTCACTAAAATCAAAGTGATCACTTGGTCTTTTATTCAATATTCAACCACATTGTGTGCCAACTTTTATTTCATTTTGTCCATGAAATCACGCACAGTGCCCTATAAAGTGTTGCACACTTACTTTGTTCCATGAGTATACTATTTTCAATGTAAATTGTTTTTTTCAGCAGTCAGTTTATGCACTTCTTTGCAAAATCAGTTTTCCAGATAGAAAACAAATAAAAATATTTTCTTTCCAAGACATTGGTATATTCCCACTTGGGAAAATTTAAACTCCTCCATGAAACCATGGTTTCAGTTTTCTAGTCAACAGAAATCAGCAGATGTCTACTTCAGTCTTGTCTGTATCTTCCAGCTTCTCGCTATTTTGGCGTCTGCTCTGCTTCATTGCTTCAGAAAACAATAGCCAAAAGCAGTTTCCAGATGCGTTATCGGAAGCGACTGTGTTCAGAATGTCGTATTACGCACAACCTTCCATGTTTCTTAACGGACTGAGACGACAATAGACCTCCACTACCTGTTGGATTGATAATAATTATTATTCTGTTTGTTGTTGATGTTTAGACTCGGTTTACTTTAGGAGGAAACCCTTATAACTTCAGCAGTTGAATGTGGAAACGTCATAGCTTGAGGTGCATGTTTTTTCAGGGAAACTTCATTTCTTCAAGCCCAAGTCTTCTGTTCCAAAATAGCTTACCCCGATTTTAAAATAAATTCTGGTTGGGTGTGTTCTAAACATCTGGCTAAAATGTCTCTCCCTTCACGCTTGTGAATTCAAACAAATAGCCGAGCATCCGGTCACAGAACACGCGGTCTTACTTTTCTCACTTGCCGATTTGCGTTGTCATCAAAATCGACAAAAAAGCTACTAACGAGTATTTGAAAATAAATAAGCTTTTCTGCAGTTGAAACGCTGAATTGTGCATGACTGAAGAGAGACTGGTAACAGTGGTAAAGGAGTTTGAGTCTACTGCAACTGTCTCTCACCGTTTGATGTGCGTGGCGCTAAATTACACGTCTGTCAGTCGGTCCACCTCTGCGTGACTCCGGGTGTATATTCCGAATGGGCAGGGCACGAGGTGATGGAACGTGTCTGGTGTCCATCATCTGCTCAAACAGGAGAAAATTATAGATCTTTGCCCTTTAATGAAAACCGGAAATTTGAGGCTAAAACCGAGAGACTCGGGGATTGGGCTCCCAAACTGGAAATCTCCCGTGGTTATCAAGTGCTGACAGTCTGTACATCTAAGAAATCATTGTTTGCTACTAATATTTCAGTCTGCGGACTAAAGTTTCATAAGTATGATCATTGCCTTTTCACCAGTAGTGACTGTTGGAAGGCAACAATAACTCATTTCTGAACATGTTTTAAGTTTTTTTTCCCCCGAGCTACTTTATACATTTTTTGTTAACTCTTCACTTTTTATTCTTATACGGGTCCCCTTGCTGGATTCCCGTCACCAAAGTAAATCACATGCTCTAAAGTGATAGTTTCACTAGCAATTTGTTGTACGTGATAAGTTTGCCAGTCTCATACACATTCATAGTCTCCTCTTACAAAATTCCCGAGGAAGCTGTGATACTATACTTTATCCTTCTCCTCACACAAAGAGTTTTCATTATCATACAATACACGACAATGAGCGTCCTATCAGCAGAGGGGTTAAAGCGCTTGCCTCTCACGGCAGAGTTGTCGAATTCTGGATGCCGAAACCTGGTAGCGTCACACACCGGTCTGCTGGGGTGTGTACATGGGTACCTGACTTTGCTGTTGAGTTAGGGGAGGCAGAGAGGAAGGGAACAGGTCACCCCACCTCATAGACCTGGACATCGTATAATGAAGTCTCTAACACTTCACTGCCCCATGGCAGTAGCTGATACGGGTCTACCTTTACCTTCGACGTAAGTTATTAATTTCAAACTGCTAAGAATATGGGCACTTCATTTTATAATGTACAATGTGTTCTGTCAGAGACATGCCTTTTTAATTGCGTCAAATATTAATATAGATATTTTCGTAAGTCTCATATTGGACAATTCATGTTAATAAATACTTTGGGTTACTCTAATTTACCACTTCAATTTCAGAATCCATCTTATCATTTTGGCCTACAGTATAGACGCTATTCAAACGTTTTTAATCTTTCTTAAGCCTGAAATTCACACCTTATTAAATGCGCGCGGACCCCAGACTTCAGACGTGACCTTCATCCATATATAACTGGCTTGACCTGAAGCTGGTATCATGGTGCATTAACCAGAGACTTGTCCGTTATCGAAGCTGTAAAACACAAAGCCGCCGCAATCTCCCGTGCTTTCGTTATACTGTTAGCTTCATGCTTGTATCGGCTGTACAGTTGCTTTCTGTGAAAAATAACGAAGATAGACATGTTGTAGGCGCTCATGAGAAGAAAGACAGACAGACATAGACAGAAAGAAAGGTAGACAGACAGACTGAAAAAAAAAACAACAGACAGAAAAAAGGAAAGAAAGGCAGACAGAAAGAAGGAAAGAAATAGCAATACGCATTCCGATTATTTGCCCAGGGGCAAACATTTGAACATTTTGGAATCTTTTTGAACGAGCCAGTCTTCTCTAATGGACAGCTGTACGTCGCACTGTCTCTATCGAGAAATCCCAACAATGTGAAAGTACAAATTAAAAGAACAGAAAATCAACGTGCTCTTTTGATGGACAATCGAATGTTCACAACTTACATTGTTTTTTTCCAAAAGTATCTGAATAATTAAAATTGCAGTTAGGTATTGGTGCCTTTGAATTTAATTCTCGTCTTATGACGGGCTTTTACACTAGTTCTCTAAGACTCCTTCACCGAGAACATGCTTGTCGTCTACAGTGCCAGCCAATCAAAATGTTAGACTGCATTTTATTTTGTTTCCGGAAAGAAAAAGAAAAACTTATTAGTGAAAAGGCAGCTGTTGCTTCATGTTGTGATAGTTTATTTCGTATAAACCCATTAGACACAAGTGAGCATGTAGAAATGTAAAAATAAGAAGTAACTTTTCAATCACCCTGTTATGTTACTATCGCTGATGTCTATATATGTGCCACGGGTTGCCTCCCGTGCTTTGCAGTAGTGGTCCAACAGTGGCCAAAACCGCGAGTATCTAATGAGGGTCTACAAAGGTATCTACCTTTGCTCAAGATTACTCTTAGCAGAGATGCAAATAGAAGGATGATGATGCTTCTACCTTGAGGGTGTATTCACAAGATATTCACAAGTCAAGAACAATGCTGAATGTGTCTTAGCAAAGTTAACTTAGTATCTTCCCGCCACCTTTTGTAAACGGATATATTGTATGATTTAGCTCGTTCGAGACGCCAACTGATTTAACAGTTAAACTCTTCTTATATATATATATATATATATATATATATATATATATATATATATATATATATATATATATATATATATATATATATATATATATATATATATATATATATATATATATATACACACACACACACACATCAGATATCCTTATTCATACGTGTGCACTTCTCTCGGTAATAATTAAATCAGCAATGAATTTGTACAACATATAACAAATTTAATGATCATTTATTCTGTATCAATTGTAAATAAATGAAGGATTGGTGAGTTAATACTTGTTTCTTCATTGAAACTTCGCTGGAATTGGACTACGTTTGAAACAGCTAAAAGTGTCCAGTTGGTTCTGGCCTGATACGTTTTGACTTAACTGTGAGATGGATGAGGCGTTGTTGTTGCTGTTGACTGCTCCATCGATTTACGATTTCTGTAGCGAGGGCACGTCCCAAAACGTGAGTGCAAGGGGTACCACCTGGTCAATGCGAGTATCTTCACAGACCGTTGAAAATAGGCATCTCTTGTCGACTACAAGCTCTGAACTACAGGTTCGTCTTCCAAACTGGTATCGTAGACTGGTACCACAAATGTTCTTGTAGACTCGTACCACAAACTTTAGAGGAAACACAGGCCTCTGCTAAGTTTTAAGTTCTCTGGTACTAAGACGCCTTCCCACTGTCTCTTCCAACGAGTCTTTTTCTCAACAATTATATCCCCTCTGAGTATACATTATAACTCAGTGGATTGTGACGTGTAATGGAAAAAGAGTCTACAGTAATCTGACAGCTTATTGCAACCTAATAGCTGCCCTCTGATTTGCTAGCTAAACATGCATCTATACCAACTGTCTATTTCTGCAACGTACCATTTTGTCCCGCCTTCTTTTCTTTTAACACGAGCTAACGAAATGTTTACAAACTGCGTGACCTGTCAGTCATAACAGGAAAGCAAATCAGGCTGTGTTTACCTCGTCCTCTCACGCGAGCGTCATCTGCCAATCATAATACTTCTCAGACTGACAGCAGCTTGAGAGAGACGAAACACAGACCCTTTTGAAGTTTGACTCATGGGAAGTTTAGAACTCCTCCTGGGCTCTTTGATCTTGAGAAGCGGGCATTCTACAAGGTAACCCGTTAGCGAACGGAAGCTGTGATGCCGGTCGAAAACTCCAGACGAGAAATTTTGATCGACCGACACGAAGGCTTTTATCTTGATACGCATTGTTTCTGAATTCTCCGTTCCACACCGGGACGCGAAATTAACAGCATTAGAGATCAGGGGAATCCAATGATATATATACTGTATTTTCTTAAACCCCCTATCAGTTGTCAGTCAGAATTTGGAAATAGTCTAACGCAGTCCTAGAACCAGTTTTTCTTGTTGGAAGAGTGTTTTATAGGGATTTGTTCGTGGAGATTTTCATTTCTGAATTTTCTGGTAAAAGGATAATCGTGCTAATAATTTAAGAAGTTATAGCTTTTAACATTTATTCTTCACTTAGATTTTTCTCACTAGTAAATCGATTGAAATAAAGTAACGCGTAGAGATTTCCTACCAGATATTTTATTAAAATGTTAAATCACGCCACCCGCATACATTAGACTGTAATTATGTTATCAGTGTAGGCAGATGCGACATGTTACTGTCTACAGGAGAGAGATAAACCCGACGGTTTAGCTGACTGGACTTCTAGGCACTAAAGCGACTGATAGTGGAGTCTAGATTACACGGTATATTTCATTTGTGCATATTTGTCATTATAGTGTCTATTATTTTAATAACATACGACAAAACTACTAGACGCCGACAATTTAATAGCTATTTAATGACAGGCGATCATTGTGTAGGTAGTGCGTATGGAGAGATTAAATAATAATTAACATTGTACGCAGACGCCGGTGCGAGCAGGGGCCGGGCGAATTAACATAATTCAGTCCGACCGAACTCAGCGCCAGTGGCGTTTGTTAACGTGTAGGCATAAAGAAACCCCGTGTGCCTTTTAAATTTAATCAGGACTGACGGAGTGGAGAAGAGATCGTCTTGTCCCGTTTGTGTATAGGTATAGTAGTAGCATTTTTTTAATAAATGTTTCTTGTATTCTTCGCAGACCTGATCACAAGGGCGGCCAGCGGTATTTTTCTGATTTTGTTTTTTTTTCTTCTCATTTTCTTGGCTTGTGTGTCACCAATTTCATTTGTAAACGGGCACTCGCCAGAGAGTATTGGAGGACAATAAATTTTTAACACTGGACTTAAACCCAGATTTATATTTTTACCAGCCACAGTAGTGAACATTATTTTTATTCCGACTCCTGACAGTCGTAATTCAAGGAGAGTATACCTCTCTGAACACCTACACTGTGCAGAATCGGCGCTTTTAACACAGAGTTGGCCGATAGAAGAACCATCATCATCATAAGAACATATATTTTAACAACCAGATGTTTCCCAATACTGGAAGTATTTTTTCCCGTTAAAGAGTGAACCTCAAGAACTCTCATAGTTTTAACTATTTGTAATAACACTTCTAGGAGAAGCACCATATTAGGCGTTCACCTCATTAACTAATTTCTGGGGATGGACTGCGGCTAATCTGAATCTGCGACAACTGGGGTGACAGAATATTAAGTGAATTAGATAATATATTCATGGACTAATTCTATTACCAAGGGATATTACAGACCTACCATACCATGCAATTAGGTAAGAGTGTGAGAGTGGCCACTGCTTGAAAGAGTGTGCGAGTATTTTTCTTGTCTGCGGGAAAACTATCCATATATATATATATATATATATATATATATATATATATATATATATATATATATATATATATATATATATATATATATATATATATATATCTGATTTGTCAAAATTTTGTTTATTTTACTGGGTCTCATGGAGTACCAATACTGTTCATTCTGTAACATAGTGCTAACCTTCATCCTTTGGGTTAATAATTTCGGGTTTTCTCCATTCGGGTGAGGGTGCACTTTGTCTGCTTTATTTCATACGCATGTAAATGACTCTTTGATCTTTTTCTTTAGATATTTTGATGTTGTCGAGTTTAATGATAATAAACTACAAATAAACTTACATTTGTGTTGGTCAGACCCATACCCATTTATCCGTAGTTTTTTTCACGTTTGTGTATCTTGTTGTCACATAGCTGTGTGTGTGTGTGTGTAGAGAAACTTATCTATTCTTGATAGCGGAGGTAAAAGCTGTCTTGCAACAAAGTACAGTCGTGCGGGTAGGCTGGAGGAGATAACCAAATCACTCCAGAGACAGATCTTTTCCTCAATTCTACCACCTGTGAAAAATCTATTTCTATACCTTCTCGCGTATCTGTCGACATCCACTCTACTTAGACGGGCAAAATAAACCAATTAAACAATCCGTACGACATGGATATGATAAAAATTGACTGTTGCTTTCAGATAGTCTGAGCGTAACGTATGTCTGGATCGTGGAGAATGCAGTGGCTTGTGCCTGAGTGGGCATGTCTAAGTATACGAATAACTTATTATAAATGATAATAAATATATACACATGATGTCATAATCATCCACTCCTTGCTCCATTCGGAATCTGGGGTTTCCTCCTATTTTGGTTCCCTGTGAGAACTAGCACGAAGCAATCACCAGCGCTTTGCTGTGGTGTTTCATGAATATATCATTTTCACAGGCTGAGGATGCCAGCCTCGTTTGGACCTGTATAACCACCAGCAGTTCAAACATATCAAATTCAAAGTATAAAATATATGTTACAACTTACCCCAATAGTTGAGAAACCTAGACTTCTTGCTCAGTAGAATAGTCTTGGCAGCTTGATAAAGATGTCTCAAACACGCGTCTGGGGTATTATTTCTATTTAGAATTCCTCTGTGACTAGTGTGCTGTTCTGTAGAATTCCGGTTTTTGTATTAATATTGTTGAGTTTATCTATGATGTTTCAGAAGATGCTCCAATACGTTTTGTCCGGTCCTATAAGTTCAGAATCCTGACTCTATTTCCTGGCTTTGTTTGGTTGTCTGACGATTTTGGAATGCAGCGTCGTATATTTTGAATGTGCTACGTTATATCGCAGTTTTCCTGTCCAAGCGTCCACCTTGTTTTCTGACCGGCTTCAAATCAGAACGAATGTATATTTCTTGCGCTCATTTGATCCAATCCATGAGCATTGAATGAAGTGAGTTGGGGCGTTAGTTATTACTTTCACCCTCGTGTTTTAAAATACCATTTTAAAATTTGAACACATATATGTCATGGCTGCTTCCATTACTCTTATGTAACCTTTCAAATCAGATTTGTAACATAATCCCTGCAAGATAGTGTCCTCGCTAATTTGTCTCCCTCGACGGGTTTCTCTGTAATAATTATTACAGAAACTTCTGGGCGAGAGTGATTATGTATCGCCTCTCTCCCTTTTACGGGTGGGGTAATCTTAAACTTGTCGCTGATGCAGATACACCCAACTTGGCTTTCATTGTATTCTCCTCCAAAGTGTCTGAACTCGTTTGCGATGAACATGCACCCAGATAGACATTCTTGTTTGGCGGAAATGAATTACGTAGAAAGTCAACAAATACTTTTTACGGCCATCGTATCTCGCCTGTCTGGATTCACTTGCTCGGCTATACAATTAATCTGTTGGTCGCCGGTCAATTAACCATAGAATGACACGGTTACAGTAGGCCTATGGAAAAGATCAACAAATCTAAGGAGTGGTGGGGCAAAATTTTATGTGCGGAAAAAATGAAGAGATAAATGGACAATGTAAGAGAGAAAGAAGAGGGGTGAAAGGACGCGACAAAAGGTCGTCACAATGTGATGAATCGAAACATAGTTGTAGCGATAATCAATTACGTTTTACGATATTCTTCACACTCAAGACGGGTTTATTGTGGTTACTTCAATAATTGTCTGACAGTCTGCATGTTAACTGAATATATATCTTGTTTTTATGTCTCATAAACATCATTATCATCCTTTTTTTCCTCCCTACGGAGCATGCATTCACCACTGCAGCTTCCCCCCCCCCCTCCTCCCCTTGCTGAATTAAGTCTGTATGCACGAATATGAACAATATATAACGAAGCAATTACATGCAGATTTAGATCAATGATGTTGTATTGATTACATTTTCAAAACATTGATGTTGTAGCAGTAGAATATTGGCCACCAAAAAATGTTGGAGTAATTATTTTGTAGTCACCAAAGTGTAGTGGTAATATTACTACTGTAGACACCAGGGAATGTTGAAGACTGTATGGAAGGGTGTCTCGTGTCTGGTAGGTTGTCTGGTGTGTTGATAGAATATAAAGGTCCACACAGGACTACAGTACACAGGTCACAAGGACGTCACTTTGACTCACGACGAGGAAGTCAAGTAATGGTAACAGCTGGTGACGTTTCATGGATTTATTCACGATACAGAACAGTAGACGTTCATCATCATATACAAATAGTCAGTACGATACTTGACGACATACAGCATAGCAATGGTGAATAATATAATTGGCATCAACGCATCATAAACGACTGTAGATATATTCAGGTGCTGAAACCATCATCCTTTTCTACTACAGCCGAGATATATAGATGTAGGAGATTAAATCAACTCTCCCTTTCTGACCCCCCAGCAAGACAGACGTATCTTCTGGAGTACATCAGGCAATGTCCTCTAAGTTCCTTCAATAGCAAAGGTGTCAAACCTTGACCGACGTGATACCGCCGAAGCAAAGAGTTCAACCAACAGATAGCCCTTGGGGCATGCACCAACCCGATGCATAAAAGACATGGTGATTCATGAGCTGAAACTTCTCCTGACAGTAGACTCTTAGCAAGCAGACTACAGAATGTCAATCATAAAAGCTGGCGACAAATAATAATCATATGAAGAGCAATTACCTTTCTTCAGAAATAAACACCACAACCCACACGCCTCCAGGCGCTTAGAATCACAAGGGGAAAATCATCTGTAGATACACTAACAACTTGAGAGGACTTCCATTTTCCTCGTCAAAATGAACACGGACGCTGAAACGCGTCTCACTCTGATCAGAACCACTGTTCGACTCCTGGAACGGAAGTCTTTTTTCAAACCACCTTAAATTCGACACATGCGCAGTAGCGCTTAACCCCTGAGTTCAACTCAAACGGGACGATGTTGGACACATACCAAGCAAAGACACTGACCAAATCGAGCCTTATATGGTCAGGGAATAACCATCAACTCAGGTTGCAAACATTCCAAGAAAAGCTGACCTATTCGAGCCATATAAGGATTACAACCAGACATAAATCTAATAATAGACCGTCAGGTTAAGACACAAGAGAAGGTAACAACAATTGTAAAATGTAACCTCAGCTAACCAAGAGTTATGCACCTTAGATTACAAAAAATTAAAGCATACAATCAAGACAGGTAAATATATATATATATATATTGACTCAGAAAAATCTGTGCGTAACAGATGTGCTCTTGCAGAAATGGTGTCTGTAGCAATTAGCTTGACATAATGAGGTTGCCAATCCCGTGTAGAGCCTCACTTAAGTCGCCTTTTACAACATGCCAGAGGGGGCAGTGGGCCAATTCTTTCTTTGACTCCTCAGAAACCACTGAGAACTACAGGGAACAAATAAAAATAGGATAATCGTGAACAGAATACTCGAGTGTTGTAAGGAACCAATTTTACTGTGTAAAGTGGAGTCCTGAACATTAAGCAAAGTTATTTTTTATAATAATTTATGTCCAAGGGGAGAAGTGGTTTTGTTTCTTGTGTTAGGTATATTGCTTTGACTATTGTCATACAATGTTTATTCAGGATTTCTTTAACATTGTCTATCCACCCTCCTCCCAGGCGCACCTTTGTCCTGTAGATAGATTTTCTGCTGTTGAGGACTTGTGGTGGGGGTTTGACGACATCATTCTGACAGGATGGTCATACCACTTTATTTTCTGTCTATCTGTGCAGCTGGTGCAAGGTGCTGCTCCTACAAACTTCTTAATTTCCTCAATGCGTTTGTCTCATTCGGTGTCATTTGCTGCTGGCTCTCTGACGCCTCATCTCTCTTAAGCTTTAGATAGTGACCATGTCTGACACTGATAGCACAGAGTTGGTGTGAATATGCTAATTATCAGCTGCCGCTTTATGAGCATGGAGGTGTGCGGGTGTCTGGGAAGTTAATCAGTTGGTAAGCAAGAGTGTTAGTCCTTTCATGTCTTATTTCTATTTCTATCTTCAGTGCCATCTTCAGTAAATATCATTATTTTCTTTTCGCTCCGCATGGAGCATGGAGGCGCCACTACAACGGGTGCCCTTATTGGAAGCCTGCATCAAACATTCACATTCACTTGCAGCTGTGGTTTCTGTAGCATTTGTTTACACGGTGAGTGGCCAGCCTTGTACGAAATGCCTGATGGAGCAATAGTTCCATTCTACCTTTGTCTAATCAGCGACTCCCGGGAACTAAACGGGGGTTTCTGTAAATATGCTTCCTAGGTATTTGAGCTCACTGACTTATTTAATCAAGGTATTATTAATATGCATTTTGAGCAGGCTTTGAATCCTGGCGACCTTCATTTTTTTCTTTAGAGATTATCAAATTGGTATCTCATACGTTGTAATGAATGCGTCTGTGTGATCTGGGAGTCTTTTGACGTCATTGCATAATGCGCTTTGGTCATTGGCAAACAGTAATTTGTTTCCTGTGTGTGATTCTGGATTCACTTCTGATTATATCAGAATAAAAAACACGAAGATCTAGATTTTGCCCACGTTCTGGCTGTTCTGCCCCCAACGCCGTAATCAGATGCAAGAATGAATGAGAATGCCTGATAATTGATAAGAACAGTTGGGTTTGAAAGTATTCAGGGAAAAACAGTGATTAAGGGGATAATGCAAGAAACGATATCAATATTGCCCGTGGAGAGGCGTCCCAACACGATTTCGTCACAACATATATCTTGACAGTAGTATAGGCATAGTTATCAAATAAGAATTTTAAAAAAAAGGCAAGAGGAGCTTTCGTTGCATTGGGAAATATATGAAAATCAACAGAAAAAAAATCACGTTGGACACGAAAACAAAAGCTTTTAACTCAAATGCTAGGACATACGTATTGTGTTGCTCTGAAATATACTTACTTACTTAGTCGTTCCCCTTCTACCGTGAGGTGTAGAGATTTGGAAGAGAGAGCGCCAGACTATCCTATCGGCTGTCTTCCTCCTGGCCTGGTTCCATTCTAGTCCTCGGTCCTTCAAAGATTGTCTAATGTTGTCTTCCCAGCGGACTCTGGGTCGTCCTGGGGGTTTGGATCCCTGGCTCTTTGTTTCCCATGCTTGTCGTGGTAGCCGATCTTCTCCCATTCTGCAGACATGGCCAAACCATCTTAGTTGGGACTGTTCTACTTGGGTCTGCAGGGGGTGGGATTTTAGGCCTTAGCTTATCGTCTGGTTGCGGACCATGTCTCTTCTTGTTACTTCAACCACCTTTCTCAGATACCTCATTTCTGAGGTTTGGATCTGGCTTTTGTGGGTTTAGTCATTGCCCACGACTCGCATCCATATGTCAAGACTGGGACAGGTGTTGCTCTGAAATATGCAGAATAAAAACAAAACAAACAAAGAAGTTATGAATTCTTGCATTGAATAAAAGGATTGAAATTGTAGAACAGTATCGCCAGTGTGCAAATGCCAGAGGATCAAGAGGTGAGAAAGGACGCTGGCGTTGACATGGACACACAGTCCAGAAATATCTTATCGTTATAAAGAAGTTCTTGTACTGGAACACCAAGGGGAAGCGAGGTAGAGGGAGGGGAAAAGAAATATGAATAAGAGAACTAGAGACGGACATAAAAGGGAATTTAAAAAAAGACATGGAAAGAGCACAGTGTAGGAAAAAGCTTGGTTGAATTTGTTGAAGCTATGTACTCCTCAGGGAGCTAGAGGTTTTTGATAATGATACAGCTTCAGTAACAAAGCGCGGTATAAAATGTAAGTAATATTGTTATATATCAGAAATAGTATAACACGAAATAAATATTGACAAATAAGTGAACTAATGTATAATAATAATAATAATAAATTCTTTAAGCACCAAACACGGCGCATAAGGCAGAAACCAGTGCTCTGCAGGTTGTTCGTTGTGACGCCACTCCTCTTAGCTCTTGCACATTGTTTAATCCCAACGTTCTTCCTTCTCTTATTATTGTTCTTCTGAGTGTTTCTTTTGGTCTTCCTTTTTTCCTCTTACCCCCAGGAACCCAAGTGAGCGCCTGTAGTGGTATTCTGTTGTTTTGCATTCGTAGGACATGACCGATATATGACCATCGTCTTTTCCTTATATAGTCGGAGACATATTTTTTCCTAGAGTCTTCTCTTATTTGTCGATTAGTCTTGAATTCTTTCCAACTGATGTTCATGAGTTTTCTAAGACATTTGTTCTCGAATGTATTCAGCTTGTTCTCCAATGATTTTGTTATTTTCCAACTCTCACAGCCGTATGTTAACACTGAGATAACATTTGAATTAAACAGACGAAGCTTGGTATGTATATTCAATGATCGTAATTTCCAAATGTTAGATAATCTATTGAAGGCGCTAGCTGCCAAAGCAATTCTAGTATGGATTTCTCTTGTTGTGTCACCATCCTGAGTCATTTTACTGCCTAAATAATTGAAACTTTCAACTTTCTGTAGTTTTTTTCCCGTTCAAGATGATATCAAAGGTCTCGTTAGAAAAGTTCATAGCTTTAGTTTTAGAGGCATTTATTTGGAGACCTATTTTAACCGAGAGATGACACAAATTATTTACTGCTTCTTGGGATTGTCTGGGTGTTGAACTTAAGAATGCTAAATCATCTGCGAAATCCAGGTCCCCCAGGAATTTTCCATTTGTCTATTTTATACCTAATTTTTCATTGTGGGTATAGTTTCTCATAACCCAATCAATAGCTATTCCAAAAAGTAGTGGTGACATAATACAGCCTTGTTTCACCCCTGTTTCTACTGTAAACCATTCTGTATTCCCTTTATTTGTTCTAACACAAAATCTTGCATTGTCATATAGCGCTTTGATTATATTCACATATTTTGATGGAAAACCATAGATTGTAAGTATCTTCCACAATGAAAGGCTTTTTGAAAATCGACGAAGGTGATAATAAGTGGCGATTGCATAATTGTATAATACTTGGAGCTAAAGTTTGGACGAGATTTCTATCACAAGCTTTGCCTGGTCTCTTTAAGCCAGCACAGATTGAATCCGAGTTCACTGGAGATTGATTCCTGAATATGTCTTGCTGCGACATATATATTTATATCTATTTTCAGTTCCATTCATTGAATATGAGCACGTATCTGCTGGTGGAAAGTGCTGATCGGTGTTATTATCTAGTCAATGAAGACTACTTTATACGCACGAAGATGGCACAACCCTGTTATACAATTATTTGACAAGGTGCATAAAGTTTTTTTTTTTTTAAATAAAAAATGTTTCCTCGTTTTGGCGAGGCGCGTCCCGTTCAACCTAGTCGGTTATATTAGGGCGCATGTCCAAATATAAAAAAGACTTTCAGGTCTTGAGAAATTACCTTAGTCATAATTGAACTTTCTTTGCATATATACCAATTTCAGTGTTCATATTTTTTCTACCTATATGCTTGTTTGTCTGTCTATTTTTCTTTTTTTCCTTTTGTCAATGTGCGTCTCTGTCTGTCTATCTTCCTATGTATGTCGGTCAAACAGTCTTTCTCTCTTTCTTGTATATCCACATTTTTGTCTGTTTTTTTTTCTATCTTCGTGTCTATCTGTTTCTGTCTTCCGTTGTATGTGAATTTCTCTCTCTCTCTCTCTCTCTCTCTCTCTCTCTCTCTCTCTCTCTCTCTCTCTCTGTCACGGAATTGCCTCCCCTGCTTTGCAGTAGTGGCCCACCAGTGGCCAACATTCAAGAATATCTAATATGGGTCTTCAAAGGTGTCTACCTTCCCACAAGATTACTCTTGGGAGAGTTGTAGATAGAAGGATAATGATGTTTCTATCTCAAGGTAGTATTCATAAGATATATCAGAAGTCAAGAACAATGCTGCGTTGGGCAGGGAAATTTCTTATATCTTGTCACGGAATTGCCTCCTCTGCTTTGCAGTAGTGGTCCAACAGTGGCCAAAACTCAAGAGTATATAATATGGGCCTTCAAAGGTATCTACCTTTGCACAAGATTACTCTTGGCAGAGTTGTAGATAGAAGGATAATGATACTTCTATCTCAGGGGTGTATCCATAAGATATTTCCGAAGTCAAGAACAATGTTGCATTGGCAAGGCAAATGTTAACTTATATCTTATCCGCCGCCTTTTATGAAGAATTAAGCAATTATTAAATTCA
This sequence comes from Oreohelix idahoensis, assembly GCA_024509875.1. Lineage (NCBI taxonomy): Eukaryota > Metazoa > Mollusca > Gastropoda > Stylommatophora > Oreohelicidae > Oreohelix > Oreohelix idahoensis. The sequence continues at coordinate 173,689 of JAMPIV010009056.1, forward strand.
GCTCGTTCAAGCTTCCACCCTGATTTACTCAGTGAAATTCTTATTATTATGGTATAACTCTGTTTAGAGTGTATTTAGTAAATTGACTGAGACAAACATGCAGTACATTCAAAATAATTAAGTCGACGTTAAATGTGTATATTTACGAATAACAGATTTAATAGTCATTTAGCTTTTAACAAGGTTTCAAAGAAATGAATAATTATTTATAAAAAAAAGTTTATCATCACTATTGTGATGGAATAAAATTGTGTAAAGGAGGTCACTTGGCAGCTTTTAGGGGTTACTTAGCTGTCAGTGACGGTTCTGCTCCGGATGGGTTGGTTCTTGGTAGACTGATCACCTCGTCGCTGGTCAAGGTTGTAGGACGCAGCACGTTCCCAGGAGTGTCAGGGAGTGTCTACGAAGTTGATTCCTCTTCTTAAAGCTCAGGCCACTTTTCCCTTCTTGTTCCAGAGATAGTACCCTCAACTGGTACCACCAACTAGTATGGTAAAAGAATAGAAACAAAATGCTCTCCTAAGTATTGCGTGTCCCGACACATGCTTATGTGTCTTCCTATTCCACCATCATATCTACCTCAGAATTTACACTCGTTGAGAATAAAGCTTAATCCCTCGAGAGAAAACGTTCTTTACATTTAAATTGAATAGCTTTATATTTACTTTATATTCAAATAAAAAGGTTAATAGTATAGATAGAATATGTTTACATTAACGTCTACACTGATGGAAAAGTGTTCACAATATAGATTGGATATGTTTCCATTTACATCTACACTGATTGAAAAGCTTTGAAACTTTAATTAATTTTAAAGTGAATATGTCTACACAGACATTTATACTGGTTTGAAAATGTAGATATTATAATTAAAATGTATATCATTTCTTTCATCTTTCCCTCCATGCTCCATATGGAACTTGGGACTACCTATGCTTTTAGTTCTGTGTAAGAAACTAGCAATAAAGCAGTCACCAGCCCTTGTAGTGGTGGTTAATGAAACCATCATTCTATATGATGAGGTTGCCAGCCTCAAATGATTTGGACATGTACTAGCACTTTTCACATATTAATATTCACATGGCAATAGATACATATTAGTTCACATGTTAGAAATGAAAAATATAAAATGTAAAAAAATGATGATGGTGTATAGCTTCGACGTCAGGCCACTTGTACCCTTCTTGTTCCTGAGATAGTACCCTCAACTGGTACCACCAACTAGTATGGTAAAAAAAAAAAAAATAGAAACAAATACCCCCTGAGTACTGAGTTTCCCGACACATAGTTATGTGTCCCCTTCTTCTTATTCCACCATCCCATCTACCTCAGAATTTACCCTCGATGAGAATTAAGCTTAATCCCTCGAGAGAAACACAAATTTTCTTTACATTTAAATTGAATAGCTTTATATTTACTTTACATTCAAATGAAAAGGTTAATAGTATAGATAGAATATGTTTACATTTACATCTACACTGGTTGAAAAATGGTCACAATATAGATTGGATATGTTTTCAGTTACATCTACACCGGTTGAAAAGCTTGAAAACTTGCATTAATTTTAAAGTGAATATGTTTACACAGACATTTACACTTTTTTGTAAATGTAGATACTATAATTAGAATGTACACCATTTCTTTCATCTTTCCCTCCATGCTCCATATGGAACTTGGGACTACTTATGCTTTTGGTTCTCTTTAAGAAATTAGCGATAAAGCAGTCACCAGCCCTTGCATTGGTGGTTCATGAAATCACCATTCTATATGCTGAGGTTGCCAGCCTCAAATTACTTGGACATCCACTAGCAATTTTCTCATATTAATATTGACATGGCAATATATACATATTAGTTCACATGTTAGTAATGAAAAATATAGAATGTAAAATGTACAACTTACGCCACTCCTGGCTCACAGACTGTGTTCTCAGAGAAATAAAGGCTCTTGAATAGGCCTCTTACACGTGTTCTTAGAGGTCGTCGCCTTAATAATTAAATTCCCACTTTGACTGTGGTTTTTCTTATTTAAAATGATAGAGTTTTCCTGGGCTGTTTAAGTCCTTCAAAATTCTCAAACAAAGTCCAGTCTGAAGGCTGTGAAGCGCCAAGTAAATGTAATGAACCACCACCTAAAAGGAGTGTCAGAATGTATTGACAATATCAAATATCTGCTTCATGTGTCGACCCGGAAATTTCTCGTAATCAGTCCTCACTTCAATTGAAAATGAGTACTGCCGTAGTGGAGAAGGGATCGAATCCAAAATGTCGTGACACACTCTCTCTCTCTCTTTCTCCCTCTCTCTCCCTACCTACGAACGAATCAACCAACCTGTCTGTCTGTCTATCTATCTGTATATCTATCTATCTGTCTGTCTGTCTATCTGTCTGTCTGTCCGTCCGTCCGTCTGTCTGTCTGTCTGTCTGTCATTCAGGCTAAGACATTGTTATGAAATTTATCGTGACCATAGCGGCTATTCAAGATTGTATCATTATTATCATCATCTTTACACTTCAGTTGCGTAAGGAGCATAGGCCTATAACAAATTCACGCTGAGCCTGCCTGTTCAGACTTTCCATGTCTTCATTATCGAGTTCATGCTTATGTCCAGTTCCTGTTTTCGTGTGATTTTTTGTATTCTTCCACTACTACTTCTACCTTGGGGATTCTAAAACCATTCCTGTCTTGTAATGCTATCAACATGGCTCATGCGTATCGGGATTTTGTTGAAGACCTTTTTATTTCATAACAGGATAATGAAGGAATAACACCATAGTATAGGGAAGTAGAGACTTCACTCCCCTATGGCAGGACCTACTATAGGTCTTACCTTTACGTTTAGTGTTAGTTCACATCATATATTAAAATTGCTATGTACTCACCTGTATCCACTGCATATACATGAAACAAATTGCAAAACAATGGGCAATAACTGCCTTTTGACTAAGAAGATTTTTTTTTTCCTTTGTGGTATTTTTTATTCCTATAAAGAAAATAAAATTTAAACTGACCAATAAACGGAAGTTACAACAGACAGCGAAAATGGCTTCCTGCTATGAAATCATGTGTTGAACAAACCAGATCTCACGTTGGGTTGTAATGTTCATGTGAATACCATTTTATGGAATAAAATCCTGTTCATTGTCTTGATCGTGATGTTTGTTTCATATAAATTACTTGGATGGGAAGGAATGGGAAAACAAATATGAGGTGACCTTTCTATCACCCTGTATATGAGGCTTCTCTCCGTGTTTCAGATATGCAGACAGGTGGACATTATATCTATCTACTTAAAATAATCATTTTGTATATGCTTCTTGTTTCAGATATGCAAGCAATGCTGACTGTATGTCAACCGATGACTTGTTACTGTTTTTGGAAGGAGAGCAAGGGGTGAGTTGCTCATTGTTAGTAAGAATCTTCGCATTGTTGTATGTTTGACTTCTACTCCACCCCAGGTTTTGCCCCCTGAAGTGTTGATAGTGTATTCAGTAAATTGTGTGGCTGTCGAACTTGAATAGTCCTGGTCATTCTGGGACTTCTAATTTAAATACAGGTCACAGCATTCCACTCATGTCATGGTGATAACAGAATTCGCTAATCTTTGGAGAATCGCCTAATTTTCTAAATGGATTCTCTGTCTGTCTCCATACAATGAACGCACAGCATAATTTTATTTTATTTCTCCTATTCGGTGGCTGTTCACAATTTTTTTTAAGGGGGGGGGGGGGGGTGGGGGGGCGGGGGGGGGGGGGGGCGGGGGGGGGCTGTCTTATTTTTCCTTTCTGGCTTTTTTCAGGCTCTTCTTGTTGTTGTTGTTTGTGTTTTGTTTCGCATCTGATTTTCGTATTTGTGTTTTTTCGCTTCTAGCACTTACAGAGAGCCTTCTTGCTTTCGCACGAAGCCAATCTTTTATATCATTCTATTATTTAATTTTTTTTAGTTCATTAAATTTTTTTTTTCATTTCCATTGTTTGTTAGATTCTTAGCGTTGGTATTTCTTTCTTTATTGTTCTGCATTTTTTCTTGCTTGTTTAGTGTTAGTTTTCCATGGTGTTACCCGTGTTCTGTGTTCCTTTTCATCTCTCTGTGTGTCGTCCATCGTATCGTATCTTTCTTTTTAATCCATATTTTCCAAGTGCCTGCAGTGTTCTCTGTCTCTCTCTGTCTCTATCTATCTATCTCTCCTCCCCCCCCCCCCCCCCCCCCCCCCCCCCCCCCCCCCCCCAAAATCGTTTTTTTTTACCCATCTATATTTGCCATCTTTGTCTCCTGTTTGTGACTGGCTGACAAAGAGTACTAATGGTTACCAATAGCTTTCTTGATTTCTCATGAGACCCTTCTGTTATATTATTTTATTTATTTATTTTTTGCATTTCTGTTGTTCGTTAGATTCTTTACTGTGATATTTCTTTCTGCCTTGTTCTGCAATTTATCTTGCTTGTTCAGTGTTGCTTATCCCTCGTGTTACCCTTGTTCTGTGTTCATATTCATCATAATAACTCTTAAAGCACGAGATGCCTGCATTCAGGGCCGATTGCCCTTGTCGTGTATTTAGTAAATTGACTGAGACAAACATGCAGTACTTTCAAAATGACTAAATCGACGTTAAATTTGTATATTTACAAATACCAGATTTAGGGGCCAATATATTTGAACTAATTTTTTTTTTGTGGTTCCAATTTTCAGTTTTATTAATCCTCATTCAATTTCCTTTACAGCTGTGTATAACATTATCAAACTAAACTAAGTTTATATAAAACTACCTTAAAATTTCAAAACAATATCAAAACTCAAAACAACCGAAAACTCCTGGTACCAAATACAGTAAAACCACCACGACCTTCAAGAGATAAAAGCGTTGGTCACACTGACCGACCGTATCTACGAAAGCTGTTCATAAAAATATGTAATGTTCCGTCCGTGTTCTCAAACTGTGATAGACCACTACCTACTATGTTGGGCATAGCCACATATTGGATATAAGACTCGAAAAGAACACACATGAGTATTAAAGTTAGAAGTTGGAAGAATTTCGACCGTGAATTATTGCTTAAATGACTTGCAAAACACCTTTGTTTACTAGCAACCTGATCCTGATGACCTTATCACATATTGGACAAGTGTCTTTCTTAACGCCGTGTGGTCCAGCGGCCCATATATGACCCATCATATATATATATATATATATATATATATATATATATATATATATATATATATATATATATATATATATATATATATATATATATATGTGTGATCATTTTGTAATAAAATACATATTGATGCCAACTGGATCAAATATTCGTCATTTCATAAGTAAGTGAACGGCTTTCAAGTTTATATTAAAAGTTACATTATAAGTTCGTATTACATGAGTAAAGTATACAATTTCACGTTTAGTTCAAGAAGCTCTTGGGTCTTAAAGAAGCTAGTGTGATTGAGAGACCAGGTAAAGAATTTTACGTGAAACGACAAATAAAATATCATTCGATCACATAAGAAGCAGTACGAGACAGAGAACGAGCACACAAAAATAACGACGTCGACGCACAGCTGGGCACAGAGAAACAATACAAGGTACAATAATTAATTAGTAGAAAAAATAAAAGCTACTAAATAAATTTAGTTCAGAACCAAACAAACAGTATCAGATGCGGATGGCAGTTAGCGCTTCAGCGAGGGTTAAAAAAAAAGAATTTAAAAATTTGCCAGTCTCGTTAACTCCCAATACGTCATTTACGTGGACAGACTTCAGCAGTCACTTTTAGGTAGAAATCCACACTACCACCTTCCCTTGGTGACTTATGCACACTATCATCATTCTGTGAGAACAAATGTACACACGCAATTTTATCCAACATTCTGTTTATGGCTGTTAACGAAGTGTGTACTTGTCTTTTGTCCTTAAAAATAATAGCTCATCAGGACTTGATGGAATCAGTAATTAAATAATGCACGTCCTTTGTGTCCACCTTTAAATTCACTTTCTTTCAAACTTGCATCATCTGATACAAGTAATTTATAAAACAGGTCATTTATATCGTTGCAATCTAAACCACTGGAAAAACACATACACACAATAACACTACATCAGCTTAACAGCGACCGGCTATTCGACAGTCAAAATCGGCGCTCAAACCCAGACATTCAAGCCACCTAGCTGTAAGATGAGAGGAAACTGGTATTTAAATATCTGTAACAATAAAGTGTGTGGGGCAATCTTTGTGGACTTAAGAAAAGCATTCGATGTGAAAATCTCGTCTTTTTAATTATGAAATTGGAATAAGTAAGAGTAAGCCTCAAACTGGGGATATTAATTCATTCCTTTCAGAAAAACAACAGGTTAGGGTCTGTGTTTTACAATAATTCATTGTCACACCCAACCGTAGTTGATACTAGTGTTCCTCGAGGTTTTTTCTCATTCCTCTATTCCTTGCCATGTACATTAATTATCTTCCACTACGCATCAATCGCTCATCCTGTGACCTGTTTGCCGATGGCTGTACTGATTACGCAAGTGATACAAGATGCACCACACTAGAGCTGTCGTTACAAAATAAATGATAAAGATAATCTTATTAAGTGGAGCAACGAGAATGGCATGCAGATAAATAATTGTAACAACAAAGTGTATGTTTATATTAACTAGACAAACTTTACAACTCAGAAAACAACACTTCAACTCTATGTTGAAACCAGACTAATTTAAAACGTACGTGAACATAAAAAGGTCTATGTTGGACTTTCACTCATTGAAAACGTAAATGAACATACAATTGTTGGTCTAATAATTGACAGCACCTAAGTTGGGAACTCGTATGTACATGCATTGTAGATGCATTGACCAAGCAAGCGCCACATAAAATTTACCAATTAGCCAAAGAAAAATGTTCTAGGTGTCTCAAATACAAACATGCCTAGACTATTGCTCCACTATCTGGAATGGCTTCTCCATGTCCAGCACAGGGAGAATCAGTTCACTTAAAAGAAAACGCGCATTGCGTCAGTTTCTGGCAAATATCCGACACATTATGTAAATCTATATAAATATCTTCAAATATTATGTCTAAAAAGGCGATTTCTCTTCAACGTTGTCAAATTCATTCACAAAATCATGTCACAGAATGCCCCAACTTATCTGTGTCCACTTTGCAAATGTATTGGAAGACATAGTCGAGGTTTTAACACATTACAAGTGCCCAAACATAGGCTTTAATTATTCAAGAAAAATTATTCTGCTGCTCATCTTTGGAACAATCATCCACCTGAAGACCTGAAAAAAGCAATCTCAGTCCCAATAGTAGCACAGACAGCTTTCGAGTTGTATTAATTTGTCTTCTTTTTAACTTAATAGGATGCATGTTCTCTGAATTAATAAAAACATCTCTGCATCTCCCCACCCTACTCATTCTTCTCTTGTGGTTAAAATGTTGGAACGTACGGACAGTTCACCTATCATTGATCGATGGCGCAGTTCTCAGCAAATTCTGTCCCCTCGGTTCTTGATCTCCCCTTATCTTTTCTTACTTTCTGTTCCCCTTTATATATCCCCGCTAGCAAGACTAGAACAGTTTTTTTTTCCCCGTAAGATAAATGTTCGGTATGTCAAGATGAACGACAGAATGAGTTTCAGACGGCGGAAAAATGCCCACGAGCACACCAAATTGTACTCTGCTCATAAATTTTCTCATCATCATCATGTGACGTATTCTTTCCAGAACGTTGTCTCCATTACAGCTGCTCTGAACGCATCACGATTCTGGGCAAGTCGACCTGCATCAGCCAAAGACAAGTTCAGACTCTCTGTGATGTCCTGGGTCCACCGTCGTCTAGGTCGACCCCTTCCCCTTTTTCCAGGGACCATGCCTTCCATCACTGTTTTTTCCAGACTATTATGTCTTTTTATGTGACCGAAAAATTTCAGCTTCCTTATTGCGATGGTATTTAGGAGCCAATGTTCCTGTACGTTTAGTGAGTGCAGTACTTCTCTGTTGGTCTTTTTTTCTGTCCAGGGTATTCTCAACATCCTTCTGTAGCATTTCATTTCGAATGATATAATCTTTTTTGCAACTGTTTTATTGAGTGTCCAAGTCTCGCAGCCGTATGTTGCTACTGGGAATATACATGCTCTGATCAGTTGTAACTTTGTTTCTTTGCTTGTGCCTTGCCATAGGTTTTTCATCTGTATTAGCTTATGTGAAGCAATTGCAAGTCTTCTTTTAATTTCTACTGCACAGTCGCCAGAGCTGTTAATGATTGATCCTAAGTATCATAAATTTTCTACACGCTATAAAACGGCTGGAGTGACTTCCCCTCTATATTAATTACGCCCTTGGCTGGCGAATGCAAATGTGCAAGCACTGGAAGCTTAAATAAAGCAATATTTTTGTGCTTTTGTATTGTGTCTGTCCATCTCTTCCGACTCTTCCCATATTTCTGTTTTAGGTTTCCTGTGTTTGTACAGGGTCCATTGGAAAATTGGCAGCGTGACAAAACAAGGAATAATTCAGTCACGCGAAAAGGAATTAAATATTATTGCTTTCATAGATGTTAACTTCATGACATTCATGAGCAGAAAGTTAGTGATGCATGGACTGCAAGGTGGTAGTTAGATAGATGGAAGAAACTGACATCATCATCATCTTTTTTTCATTTGCGCTGTTTACGGAGCATGGTGCCGCCACTGAAGCTGATCCCACAGGAAACCTGCATCAAGCAGTTACATGCTGTTACAGCGGTGGATTCTGTGATAGTTAATTTTACATGAAGGCCATGTCAGCCACATGGAGGACCTCATTGTAGTCACCTTGTACGACATGTAAACAGTACAGTAGTTCTGTCTTTTTCTCTTCAGAGACCCCCCGGGAATTCAACGGGGCAAGTAACTGACGTACCTCACGGTAGAAGGGGAACGACTAAGTAAGTAAGTGACGTAGTCAGACAGAAATAATGTATGTCGATAATAGACAGGCAAAGAGAAAGAGACAGGCAGGCGTACGGGCAGAAATATGGGCTTGACAGATAGTTAGTCAGGTAGATATGAAACAGAAAGATATAAAGATAATGGGTAGACACAGCGAAAGACGGGCAGGCAGACAACGGCAAAAATTAACTCGAGATATAAATGAAGAGACATACATAAATCTAGACAGATAACAAATGCAGATCGATAGAGACAGACATTCAAATTATAAAGGCATATAAACTGATAGATGGACAGACTAATTAGAAGCTTGGACAAGAGACAGATATATAGACAGACAGGTAGGCAGGCAGAACGAACAAACAAACTTTATTTTCCAAGGTTTGAGACATGGGCGCGCACATTCTGCCCTTTATTCACTCATCTTATAAATTATATCCATTTATCATCACATGCATTTATTAAATCTTCATTGTAAAAATTCCAACATTGTGAAGTAATATATCCACATACAGTATCCAATATAATTAGGGGCAGAAATCAAATATGTTGAAAAATGCAATATCATCATCAAACTCTGCGTAAATGTATATTAGATAATGGTTTGGAAACTTAATCAGATTGGAAAAGATGGGGGAAGAGGGGTGTCATATATCCAGCATTGACGAAGTATTCGAATAATCTGCGATTGTAATTGAAAAAAAAATAATTCTAGCCGTATGTTTTATGTCGTTATTTTATGTCATGTTCTTGTTACAGAACTTTACTCTGTCGCATAGAGATTTATGATCAATAAATTTTCTATATTCTTTTCTTTTATACCCGTGTCCTCTACTTTATTATCGCTCTTGTATCCTTTTCCTGTTGTTCGCATTCGTTCGTTTGCGACAAAATATTACTTTCCCATTCTGACTTTCGCTGTTTCTTTTCTCATACTAGTAACGCATTTTATTGCGTAATATGTCAGTCCCTGGATGTGAACGAAATAGTGTGAGAATTCGTCTAGTCAGACATAGAGAGCAGACATTTGTCTACATTTTCATCTGACACGAGTTTTTCTTCGGCTAGTTTCTCGGCGTGAGGTGTGGAAGGCGCCAATCTGCATAGCTCAGAAATGAGACATGTCGTAGTAGGTGTGAAGACGCACTTTTGGCAGTTATGGCCAGCGTCTAAGTTAATGGGAAGTGTTAAGAGAGAGAGAGAGAGAGAGAGAGGGGGAGAGAGAGAGAGACCGGCGCTATTTCGGGTTTTCGTAATAGCGTGGGATCCTTTGTCTGTTTCATATATCTACCCCGCAGTTTGGACTTGATTTCATTCAGTCATTCTTCAGTTGCAGTAGACAGATCGCTAGTGCTAGGAAATCTTTTGTGTATTGCGAAGTCCTAGTTTCTCGACATTTTTGCCGAGTTCTGGAATACCCTTATATTGAATGATTCTGGTTCATGGTGTTAGTCTGTAGTTCTGCTTGGAGGTAAATATTATATATATCTAGTAGTATTGAGTGATTCAGTGATAAACGCTTACTTCATTTTACTAGTTAGATTTCTGTGCAGAAGAAATTAAATTTATAAGTCTGTTATATTCTCTAGTTGACGTGTTTCAGTGGATAGCAAAATAAATTATAATTTCTAGCTTAAACTCATGCAGCTATAAATAAATTTAATGAAATTGCTAGTAATTAGTCGAGAATATTTTAAACTAATTTATAACTGCACCGATTCATCATTGTGTATTGACGAAATACGTATGTATTTCTAATTCATGATGACTGATTTTGGAAATATAACTTATTTCACGGGAGATTTAAACGATAAGACAAGCTCTACGCTTGCAGTTTATAATGTAAGTTATAACCGAGGAATAGTATGTATAAGTATTTTATATGTTGTTTTCTCTTTATTCAGTGAAACTGGGGTAGCCTAACTTTACCAACGGTTTTAGTACGGAGAAATATCTGTGAAGAACAAAAACATTTTTTTTCTTAAAGACTTGGGTGTATAAAGTAAAACCTGTCTGGCATTGCGTTGGCATCCAGAACGACAGAGTACCCATTACATGAACTTTAAGATTAAATGAAGTAACGGGCCCATCGAGCCAGATTTAATTCTTCCTGAGAAAAACCTCAAGTACATTTCAGCCCTTGTGGCAAGTAAAATATTACTATCAGTAACATTCCGACGGAGTTCTGACTAGTTGTGGTGTGACCAAATAAAGTCCTATACTGAGAGAAGGCACCTACCTGACATTCCTAGTTACTAGAAATATAAGCTATTGACACTTTGCTCGCTGTTAAAGTTCGTGCCTGGACAATTTTAATGTGACAGAACCAGATATCCTAAAATAAGAATAACCAAGGAAACATTCCCTGAAGTAGTGAATTCAACCTATCTTTGCGGGACTGGGGTTCCCTTGGCCAAGACTACCCTGGAGATTCTGTATGTGCATGTCCTAAAAATTGTTTTTCCAGAAGTTGCTACCAACGCTGTAAGTACGAATGCAAGCTAGTGATCACGGCTGACTGAATAGAGTGAATGCAGGACTGAGTGATTCCTTTATTGTTGTATTTTGGCACCCATTTTGCTGTCTTAAATTTATTTATGCAAGTTGTTGTTGCTAACAATATTTTCCTTAAGGTAGATCAGAGTATCAAAGTCTGTTCATACCTTTAAAGGGAAATCTTAGACTAAAGCATATGTATCCGTGACTCTTTGGGGCTATCACTTTTCTTCTAACAGGACTGTGGGCTATACATCGAGGGAAAAGATCATACCAATGGGTCTATCATTCTTGTAGCAATTCATTGACTTTATGACTATTTGTATATGTTTGATGTAATTTTAGGTGTTGTGATGGAATTTTATTATGATAATTAAAATTCACTTGAACGTATTCCAGTGTGTCGGTCAGTTCGTTTTAAAAATATCTATATAATCATTGTTATAGTTTTTCCACGTCTGTGCGTCTAACTGTCGTCACTTGTGTGTGTGCACGTGAGTGGTAGATATATATATATATATATATATATATATATATATATATATATATATATATATATATATATATATATATATATATATATATATATATATATTCAATATATATTTTATAGACTGTCTGACTCCTCTAGATCTGTTGTAGAAGATAGGCTGAAAGAGAGAAGGTTCTCGATTTCAGGGACAGCCTCTATTAATTTCTACCATCTCACTCGTGGGAATCTGTTTCTATTATTATCTCTCACTGTGGCTATCACTTATTCTAATCTATTCAGAAGGGACCAACCCAAGTCTTAATTCCCCTATCAAAAATGTACGACAAACTCAGAAGGCTTGGTACTTAAAGAGCACAAGATGCATATTTAGTATGGGGTCACGTGAGAGCTATAATTAAGCAGACTGGATGCAGCAGTTTTTCTGAGAGCTAGATGCTTACGGAATATGAAGGTCTAGAACAGCAGTAGACAAGCCAGGAGCTGTGAGGGTCTACTTTAGACTGAGTGCCCTAAAGATCTGCCTTGCTTAAAAATCATGTCTGTTTTCAGTTTTCAGAAATTTATTGGAAATAAGTGCAGCCTGATGGCCTCCGACTGCTTTGTCAGTCAGGAGCTAAGGATCAAAGAAGAGGAAGTATTATAAACTGTTATAACTGTTATTTCTGCCGAACGATCTGTTACCTGCAATTATATCACCACAGAGGTGGACAATTTGTAATGAAATAATATTTTAAAGAATGTAAACATCACTTTAAAAACAAAAGTCACGTTCTTATCTCAAGCAGTTTTACGATAAAAATGAATTGTTATATGCTATATTTTTATATGTTTGTTTTTCTGAATGTATGTGGTATTTAAATGTAATTTGTCGTATTAAATGCTTATGTGAAAACTTAAAATTAACCACGGTGTTAACTTTGTGTGTGTGTGTGTGTGTGTGTGCGCGCAATAAAGCACATCTGAACTTTAAAACTATTTTTTTTTTGCACACAATTTTGTTTAATTAACATGTTGTGACTAACAATCTCGGACGCTACAAAGGTACTTTAATATTAATGAAGCTTAAAAGAATTTGAATAGCGTTCCCCTATATTCAAAGAACGTAATCCAATCTCTCTCTCTCTCTCTCTCTCTCTCTCTCTCTCTCTCTCTCTCTCTCTCTGTCTCTCTCTCTCTCTCTCTCTCTCTTTTTTTCTCCAGTTTTTCCTTTCCAAGGGAAGCAAATAGGCCATAAAACATTGACGAATAGATTTTTGCGGTGTCTCTGTATCAGCCGTGTTAAGCAAGTTATTCTGTTATAAAAGACATGGACAGACACTGAATGGATGACAGAGGATTGGTAGGCTTGTCATGACGTTTTTATAGGCTAGTGCTGCTTAAAGAACTGAAGAAAAATGTTGAAAGGTATTTTTTATAATAAAAATACACAATCATGTTTTCAGGTCTGCTAACATTTTAGTACTTACTGTTTGTATACATTGTTTTTATTGGTGCATACCGTTACAAACTTTTATTTTTAAAGTTACACGCAAACAAAAGTTAAAATTGGAAAACAATTTTTTTTTAATTTTTTTTTAATTAATGAAAAATTACCCCGTTCAACCTCTGCTTACGTTATAATTAGGATATATAGTGTGTCTAATTCAAAATAATAATTTTGATTTTCGACATTTGAATATGCCATAATTTAAGCCATCCGATCAGTCCCAATCCGACCCAAGGTGCCCCACCTTTAAGGGGTGGGTTGGCTTGAGTGCTTTGATGATATTGTGAGCTACATCAGCGGGAGCTTTTGCTCCTGGTAGGTTCAAGCATGCTGAGCAGGTCAAAATGGAAGGGACAGACAAAGTGGGCACACCCCTTCCTCCAGGTTAAAGGAGGTTGGAGAACAGGGCTGACAACCCTACCGGAAAAACTTATTTGTCACAGAAACTGAAACAGTTGTGGAAAGAAATAAAAGCCATAGTCATGAAGAACTCTCACAAGATGGACGTTTGACGCAGAGACCTGATGAAAGCCAGTCATTGGAAGTCAGGCTGCCGACACCACTTCTAACGCCGAAGGCAAAAATTAGGATAGGCATCTGAAACATATGGACAATGCAGGAGGCCGGAAGAACAGCACAGGTAGCTGGAGAGATGAGACGATATGGAATGAAACTCTTAGGACTAGCAGAAACGAGAATAAATGGAACTGGTAAATTCACAACCAGTACAGGGCAAAATGTCATATATTCAGGACACGAGGATGAAGACCACACACACACAAATGGGGTTGCTATGATGATGTCCCAGGAAGCCAGAAAAGCACTAATATCACCCAGGATAATAAGGGCAAGATTCCAGGGAAAAGGAAGAAAAGTCATCATTATTCAATGTTATGCCTCTAAAAACAATGCAGATGAAGATACGAAGCAAGATTTCTGTGATGAACTCCAAGGAATATTGGCCAAAACACACAGGAGAGACATTAAGATAGTAATGGGAGATTTAAATGCAAAAGTAGAAATAGACAACAAAAACTGTAAACTAATCATGGGAAAGAATGGCAAAGGAAACTGAAATGAAAATGGAGAACTCCTTGTAAACTGTTGTGGTTTGAATGACCTGGTCATCGGAGGGACTATCTTCCCACACAAAGACATACACATGACCACATGGAACTCCCCAGATGGGCACACGCAAAATCAGATAGACCACTTCACCAGAGAAAGAAAATGGAGACGCTGCCTACAAGATGTTAGAGTAAAGAGAGGAGCTGACGTAGCGTCAGACCACCAATTTCTCCTAGCATCACTGAGGATAAAATTGAGGGCGCACAAAGACAGAGCAGAAAGAGCAAGCCCGAAATATAATACCCAGAACTTTATGAACAAAGACACAAGAGTTCAGTTCAACCTAATGTTGAGAAATAGATTTGAAGCACTGGAGAACATTGAAGAGGAAAGTATAGATAATCTTTGGTGCACACTTCAGGAATCATACAGGAATACATGTGAAAAAGTTCTTGGTAACAGAAATAAACAACAGAAGGAATGGCTCACAGAAAACACATGGAACCTCATAAGAGAAAGAAGAGACATCAGACAACAAGTAAACAACTGTACAGATACAGAACAGAAAACACAACTGCTAACAATATATCAGGAGCTAAACAGGAAAGTAAAAAAGAGTGCCTGGCAAGATAAAAGAGAATTTATTGAAAAAGTGACAGAGAAAGCCGATATTGCAACAAAAAAGGAGACATGAAAATATTATATAATACCACTATAACTTTATCTAAGAAAAAGCTAAACCACAATACAACAGTGAAGAGCAGAGAAGGACAAAACATTAGCAATGAAGAGAAACAAAGGGCCAGATGGGCTGAATATTTTAAGAAAATCCTAAACCGAAACCAACCAAAACAGCAAACCAGCAGAAGAGTCACTACAGTGCAACATGAACCCACCCACTAAACAAGAGATCTCTCGGGTAATAAAACAGCTAAAGAATGAGAAGGCTTCAGGACCAGATGGTATACCACCAGAAGCACTGAAGGCAGATATACCTTACACTACAGAGTTGCTACACCAGCTCTTCAAGAAAATCCGGGAAAAAGAGGCCACCCCAAAGAGCTGGAAGGAAGGCCACATTATCAAGGTGCCAAAGACAGGAAATTTGACTGTATGTGGCAACTGGAGGGGTATAACACTGCTAGCAGTGGCTGGAAAAATTTTGATCAGAGTTTTATTGGACCGTATTAAGAAGGCGGTGGATGACAAACTCAGAGAAGAACAGGCAAGATTTCGTGCAGGAAGATCATGTACAGACCAGATAGCAACACTCGGAATCATCATAGAACATTCAAACGAATGGCAGACCCCCTTATATATAAATTTTGTGGACTTAGAAAAAGCTTTAGATAGTATAGACCGTACTGTGATAAAGAAAATCCTGAGACATTATGGAATCCCAGAGAAATTAATTAAAATCATCCAAGATTTCTACTAGGAGGGTTCATGCAAAGTAGTGCACAAAGGAAAACTATCAGAGCCCTTCATAGTACACAGCGGGGTCAGACAGGGATGTATGCTATCACCAACAATTGTTCTCATGGTCATAGACTGGGTTATGAGACAAACAACAGAGGGAGAGAAAACAGGAATACAGTGAACATTCAACAAACAGCTGGAGGGTCTTGACTTTGCAGATGATTTGTGCCTTCTATCACATAGACAGCAGATATGCAGGAGAAAACAAATAGATTAGTGACAGAAGCAGCAAAGATGGGACTACACATAAATTTAAATAAAACAAAGAAATGAGGATAAATATAATAGGCAGATGGACTCGATGAAGATCAATGGTCAAGTTATTGAAGAAGTAGAAACATTTACATATCTGAGGAGTAACATTGACAAAGGAGGGGGAACCGTTGGTGAAGTCTGTTCTAAAAGCCAGATGCGCTTTTAATGCCCTTCGACCAATATGGAACTTCTCAGCTATATCCAGAGAGAACAAAATTAGAATCTGTAACTCAAATGTAATGTCAATCTTGCTGTATGGCTCAGAGACATGGCATGTCTCAAAGAGTATCACCTCCAAGCTACAGACATTTGTAAATAGATGTCTCCGACGGATCCTCCGTATAAGATGGCCAGATGTAATAAAAAATATAGAGCTAAGAAAAAGATGCGGGCAACAGCCAAGACAAATGGAAATTAAGGTAAGAAGGTGGGGATGAATAGGACATACACTCAGAAGATAACAACTTACACTCAGAAGAGAACAGTCAAGCACAGCCAGAGGTGCCCTTAACTGGAACCCACACGGGAAAAGAAGAGTGGGGAGGCCAAGGAGAACTTTGAGAAGAACAGTGGAAGAGGAGGCTAAGGAAATTGGAATGACTTGGGCACAGCTGAAAAACACAGGCCAGAATAGAAATCGATGGAGAGCAACTGTTTCAGCCCTATGTTCCACGGGGAACGGAAAGGAATGATGATGATGATCAGTCTCAATAGAGTCAATCAAAAGTGTCAAATTGTGTGCATGTGACTGTCCTCCTCTGTCCTAAACCGGCAGTCTTTTACACCTGTCCTGTTGTTAACGAGGGGGGGGGGGGGGGGGGGGCGAGGGGGGGAGGGGAGAGGAAGAAGAAGGTGGGAAAACCCTGAGTGTCTGGGATGACACCCAATTCACGATTCGTCTATTATCATCAGTATGCATTACGAGAACCTCACCAGACCCTCATTTTCTCGCCATATCCTAACCGATCCTTATATATTAATTTTTTTTTCTTGTAATAAACTGTTTTGCTACATTGTACAGTTCTCTCATCATCATCAGTTGCCATCTCCACAACGAAGGTTGGCTGTAATTGATCTCCAACGTTTTCTGTCTCTTGTCTTGGTGGGCACTCTGATAGACTCTTTCCTGTCCATCTCTTGATGTTATCTTCCCACTTATAGCGCTGTCTTCCCCTTGCACGTTTGCCTTCAACTCTCCCTTCTGTTATGGTCTTCTGCAAGGTGTTATGCCTTTTTATGTGGCCAAAGTATTTTAGCTGCCTCATTAGTCCCTCATTTTCATACCTAGATTTTCTAGGACCTCCTTATTTGTTTTCATCTCTTTCCATGAGATACGCCCCATTCTTCTATATATCCACATTTCAGGAGCCTCAATTCTTTCTTCCAAATGCTTATTCATCGTCCATGTTTCTGCACCATACAGAAATGCAGAATATATATAACACTTTATGATTCTCAGTTTTAATTTGTGAGATAACTGTTTGGATGTCAGTATATGTTTCGTGTTGTTGAATGTGGCTTTGGCCATTCCTATTCTCTTCTTGATTTCTGTTTCACATCTGCCATCTTCTGTTATTATATGACCAAGATATACGTAGCTCTTGACTTGTTCCAGGATTTTCCCATTTACGCTTATCTTTAATGTGGGTTTAATGTGACTTGGACACTCAATAAAACAGTTGCAAAAAAGATTACATCATTCGAAATGAAATGCTACAGAAGGATGTTGAGAATACCCTGGACAGAAAAAAAGACCAACAGAGAAGTACTGCACTCACTAAACGTACAGGAACATTGGCTCCTAAATACCATCGCAATAAGGAAGCTGACATTTTTCGGTCATATAAAAAGACATAATAGCCTGGAAAAAACAGTGATGGAAGGCATGGTCCCTGGAAAAAGGGGAAGGGGTCGACCTAGACGACGGTGGACCCAAGACATCACAGAGAGTCTGAACTTGTCTTTGGCTGATGCAGGTCGACTTGCCCAGAATCGTGATGCGTTCAGAGCAGCTGTAATGGAGACAACGTTCTGGAAAGAATACGTCACATGATGATCGTCTGTTTTGCTCACTAGTTCTTGTAACTCCTGTTCGCTTTCAGCTAACAACACGGTATCATCTGCATATCTAAGGTTGTTTATTGATCTTCCACTGATGTTCAGTCCTGGTATTTCCTGTATCTGTTTGAAAATTTTTTCGGTGTATAAATTAAATAGGCAGGGGGACAGCACACAACCTTGTCTGACACCTCTTTTTATGTCAATGTATGATGAATAATTCCTTCCAGATCTTACTGTGGCAGTTTGCTCCCAATAAAGGTTACTGAGTATTCTTATATCTTTTCCACCAATACCTATGTCTTCGAGGCATTCAATTATTTTCTCATGATGAACTCTGTCAAAAGCCTTCTTATAGTCAATGAAGCACATGTACACACTTTTTTGGACCTCTGTATATTTTTCTGCTAATATTCTTAGGCAAAATATTGCCTCTCTTGTTCCACTGTTACATCTAAAACCAAACTGTTCTTCTTGGATTTCGCTGTCTACCTTACTTTTTATTCCTTCCTGTATTATTTTGAGCAGTATCTTAATTGCATGACTCATCAGGCTGATTGTTCTAAAGTCTGAACATTCTGTTGCATTTGGTTTTTTGGGCAATGTTATAAAAAGTGATGTCTTCATGTCGTGTGGTATATATCCTGCATTGTATATATCGTTGCATAGATCTGTGATTGTATCTATACCAAAGCTCTCCAGAGCTTCTATCATTTCAATTTTTATGGTATCCATGCCTGCTGATTTTCCTTTTTGTATCATATGTATGGCATTCTCTACTTCTGATCTGAGAATGTTTGGGCCTTCATTAGAATCTGGTGATGGTTTTTTACCTCTGTTGTCCTCAAATAGTTCTTTTACGTATTCTGTCCATCTGTTTGATATGTCTTTCTCATCAAGTAATATTACACCATTTTTGTTCTTGACACAGCTTCCTCCTTGTGCAAACCGCGACCTATTTGATAATTTCTTTATTTCTTCATGCATATCTCTTGTCATGTGCTTTGCTTCCAAGTCTTCTATTTCCTTGCATTTTGTTTCTATCCACCGTTCTTTTGCTTGTCAACACATAGTACGTATGTCATTGTCTATTGTTTTATACTCTGGAATATTTTTTGCTTTCTTTCTTTCTGCCATTTTATTCAAGATGTCATCTGTCATCCAAATTTGATTTTTCTTAGACTCCTTTTTAGGTAAATTTGCATTTGCTGATCGTATGCTTGTTTTTAAGCATTCCCATTTTGCGGTTGCTTTTTCTTCTGGGTTTTCTCTTCTATACTGCTCCATGCTTTCTGTCAATAACTGTTGATATTTATTTTTGACGTCAATTAAATATTTCTATTTTATATCTGGTTGTTTCAGCGCTGATATTTCTATCTGTGGTTCCTCCTGTCTTCTGTTTCCTGCTCTTTTCAGCTTTATATTTACCTTGATGACGACTGGATTGTGATCTGAATTTATGTCGGCGCCAGGATGTGTCTTTGCACTTGTGACACTGTTCTTAAATCTATGTTTTATCATGATATAGTCAATTTGATTTCTTGTTACATCTCCTGGGCTTTTCCATGTGTATAATTTCCTTGGGTGGTGTTCAAAAAAGGTGTTACATATGACCAGCTGGTTTTCTTCACAGAACTGGATAAGTCTGTCTCCTCTATCATTTCTTGTCCCTAATCCATACTGTCCTACTATTTTCTTGTATTTTCCTTTTCCTACTTTTGCATTCATATCACCCATTACTATCAACACATCTGTAGATTTGACTGGTTTAAGTGTGTGTTGAAGCTATTCATAGTATTCTTCTATTTCTTCCTCGCTGTGATCTTTAGTTGGTGCATACGTTTGTAAGATTGATATGTCGAATGGCTTTGCTCTCATCTTTAGTAACATCATTCTGTCGTTGTGTGTTCAGTATCCACATACGTATTTTTCTAACTCCTTCTTTATTAACATTCCTACCCCTCTTTCATGTTTTTCTCCTCCTGAGTGTATAAGCGTGTACTGGTCTCTTTTTATGTAGCCTGTATCCAAGTCTTGACTCTGCTACTCCCAGTTCTCTAGGTCTATCTATTCTCAACACCTGTTCCACAGTTATGGATGAATTGCATGCCCGCAAATAATCTAATATAGGTTTTCTCTGTTGTTCATACTTCCTACGTTGTGAGCCAGCTCGGGAATTTTCACAGGAAGTGAGTAAAATGTAACTTGATTCTGGTGATACCACGCATTTAAATTAAACTTGAAGAACAACAAAAACCAAGAAGTTACAGCCTTTTATAAATGGGTGCTTGTGTAGAATAAAAGGATTGAAATGGTATGATAGGAGCACCGATTTCTAACTGATGACATGAACCAGACAAGTGCCGGTGGAATAAGAGATGAGAAGAAGATGCGAGTGATTGATAAGATACGCATTGAAGAAACTCGTTAAAGAACGAAAGAACAAACGAACGAACTTTATTTTCAAAGGGTTGAGAAATGGGAACGCAAGCCCGTCTGACATTCTGCCCTTCCTTTCTCTCACCTTTCATACTGAATTCATTTATTCTCACATGCATTTTACAAATCAATTTCAAGGAATCCAACGTTGTAAAGTAAAATAAAATAGCACACTCATTTTACAATTAACTACTTGTAAGCATGACAGCATTGCGAGACAGCCATAGTTCTGGAATCTCCATTGCTTGAGAGGTAGAGGAAGTCTGGACAACAGATTGGAGAAAACAGCTGAAGGCGGGAATGAAACTGATGAAGGACAGACGTGGGAAGACCTTGAACGGATGGCACATGACAGGAGGACATGGCACACATTGTTGTAGCCCTTGGGTAACTGAAGGTTGATGGATGAAATTAGAACAGTGCTAGGAGGTTTAACATTTTCGAAATCAGTTTGAGACTAGTGTGAGACTAGTTTGAGACTAGTGTGAGACTAGTGTGAGACTAGTGTGAGACTAGTTTGAGACTAGTGTGAGACTAGTGTGAGACTAGTTTGAGACTAGTGTGAGACTAGTGTGAGACTAGTGTGAGACTAGTGTGAGACTTGTGTGAGACTAGTTTGAGACTAGTGTGAGACTAGTGTGAGACTAGTGTGAGACTGGTGTGAGACTGGTGTGAGACTAGTGTGAGACTAGTTTGAGACTAGTGTGAGACTAGTGTGAGACTAGTGTGAGACTAGTGTGAGACTAGTTTGAGACTAGTGTGAGACTAGTTTGAGACTAGTTTGAGGCTAGTGTAGTGAATGACAGCAAATATTTTAGATCTGCTGAATTTTATTTTTTTGTGAAAATTATAATAAGACAATAACAGTAAATTATCTTTTTTATTAACAGTAAATTTAGGGGTCGGAGTGACTAAGAGCTGTGGCGTCCGTCTCTGATTATAAAGGTACTGGGTTCGGTTCCAGTACAGGGAATATAATTGATGGAAACTTTTTTTCAGAACCAGCAGTGCCTAATGATATCATCCCCCCCCCCCCACCCTCTCCGATTTCCTGGGTAGAGAGATCGGATGCCTAGCTTTCTGGGATAGTGGCGAAAAAAATAGGAGGTCCCTTGTGCAAGTTGCGCCCGTTGAAAGTCCCTCGGCAGTTGGAAATTGTAAAGAATAGGTTATACGGTCGCTGCCCTAGCAAAATTTAAAAATTAGGAAACCTACTCACCACAAAAATATTTATAGAATGTGTAATTCCTGTTTACACACATTGTGATCCTCGACGGTGGTACGGAGTTCGTGCACTGTGCTAAGATCCTCCGTGTGTGATCTCAGGGAGGAGGTCGGAGCACTGATGAAGTTGTCCGTGTGCAATGAAGATGATCCTTAAAAAAAAAACTGTAAATGTATGGCTGATTTTTTTTTTTTTAAGTAAGATCTGTGTTCCAAATAGTGTAAGAAATTTTGACCTCTGTTTCTGTATGTGCAAGAAATCAACAGTACTTAAGGAGTAAATTATTCGTCGTTTTTGCACCTGTGAGACGTTATTTTGTATTTTCGCCACACAAAAGCAAAAATGTGGGCTCTAACGATATGTTTTCGGTTTCTAATCACCTTTACGCACAATTTTCACTCTATCTTTTTGTGACACTTTGATTGGAATTGCCTGCCCTTTAATCTGCGTAGTCTACTCTGGTTTCTTTCTACTTTTGTCTAAGCCCACTTTCCTGTCATTTTTGCTCTTAATAGCCTTTGATTCTGTCAATCTCGTTAGAGCCAAGCTATGCCCACCCTTTCGCACATGCGAAGCGGCGTTTCTGTCTTTATCTTTTATTTAGAGATTCCTGGGGAAATCGGAGTCCCCCAGGCCCTTTGATATGGGAAACATGGAACGCTCTCTGTCCTTTGATTTCTATCATCCACGGACGAACGAAAGTGCTGCTGTTACGTCTAGTTTCTCATCGCAGCCGGAGCATCGCTCCTGTAAGTCTGTCGTCTGGTGTTGTTTTATTTCGAACACGTGCAGAAACATCCCCCCTTCCCCCCCATCCCTGCTACGCCACTTTCGTTTTATCTCGTGCACGGTCAGAGACCTCCTGGTGATTTTTCTTACTTACTTACTTAGTCGTTCCCCTTCTACCGTGAGGTGTAGAGGTTTGGAAGAGAGAGCGCCAGACCATTCTATCAGCTGTCTTCTTGGTGATTGTTCTTACTATATATAAGGGCAAATCTCTATCTCTCTTCACCAGACTTTTAAGGATTCCTTGCTGCCATGGAAATCATTATACGGTTGATAGCCTATAACCAGATTTATAGTGCGGAAATTGAATTCTTTTGCACGGTAAGCACACCTATGTTTTAAGTTTATTTATTGGGTTTCTAGCTTAAACAATATAAAGTCAAGGCCCGTGTTACTTTTACATTATCTTTAATATGTACTGGTATATATTTAATTCTTAAAGTGAAGTCTACTTATTGGGGAGCCGAGTTACTTTATAATATATATATAATACTTTAGGTAAAGTAATTTTTGTGTGTGACCTGGGATTTCTAATTTGTGGTAAGAAAACTACTAATTTTAGCCCCGCTTAAGAAATGCGGCCAAGACATAGATATATTTTATAAGACAGAAGAGAGAGAGAGAGTCTAATGTATATCATTGTTGTCACTTTGTTTTACATTTGAATATGTGTGTAATTTCTTATTCAAAGAGTTTTTTTTTTTTTTTTTTTTTTTGCTATCCATTTTGCTACTGTGGTATATCATCACCACATTAGTTTCATAACGCGTCCAGTGTAGTGCCTATTAGAGAAATTATCTCAAAGCCACTTTTACTTATCATTCGTGTTTGAATGGGGGGGGGGGGGGGGGGCAAAAATATAAGTATGTGTCTAGACGCGAGAGTCAATTAGAATCGCTCGCGCGGAGAGCGTTCACACATAGCTGAGTTACCTGCGTGAATAGCACAGCCGGAGAGTGGAAGAGATGGTTTATTGTTGATCTTTGTATCGACCGAATGAACGAAGGGGGTGCGTGTTTTAATCGAGTGAAAGAACGGCTGTAATTCACTGATTCGCCCGTGGAGTACCTGTCTCAGTCAGTGCGTGTTATTTTCTAGAGGAGTGGAGATTACCTGACAAGCTTTAGTGACCTTAGAGGACTGGCCGCTTTCATTGTTCGAGAGCTGGGGGCCTCACCCCTTTTAGTAAACTATAGTTTTATTTGTGTCAGGAAGAGTACGGGTGGAGGTGTGAAGTGAGGCGATTTTGCGTGTGTGTGCTTGAGTGAAGCCTGTTGTCATTCGTCCTTGTAGTTATTAATGTGTTACTTCTCTAGTCTTGCAAAGCTAGTGGAGGCATTCCTTTATTGTTTTCTTGCTGTGGGTTGTTTTTTGTGCGTTAATAAACATATTTACCTTTGCTAGTGGTCAGAAATCTCTTCTATGCTAACTGTCACTAGATGTTGTACTGTATGTTCTTACTGCATTTAGAATTAGTCTGTTTGTTCAGAGAGAACGGGCGAGGGATTGACTTAGTAAAAGTCAGTCGTAGGAGGCCGGAGAAATAGTCTTCTTACTCTCCAGAAGTCAGATTTCTTCCCATAATTTTCACTAGTGACTCTATTCTCAACTACTTTCACATTCATAATCTGTCTGAACTCAGACATAATCTATTCACGATTATCCCACCTACCACACTTGTGTACACACGTTGTACCACACTACAGATATAAACCCGTGTATCCAGTGGGTGCTTTATGATGAAGACAGTAAGATCATGTTCGGCCCCATCGTGTCGTTTATAAAAAGAATTATATTATTCTATGACTATATTTTCACCAAACTTGTGGTAAGAGGGAAGTTAATGTGAGGTTTTGCATGAGGCTGGCAACCCCACCATGTAAAGTAAATTGACACAGAAACAGCCACTGCAAGAGCACATACTTGCTTTGATGCCCACTTCCTGCATGCAAGAGCAACCTTTCTGCACCCAGGCCTGAATTACCCAGATGTCACTTGTTTGTCGGAAGCCAGACCAGTTCTAGTTGACACTCTCGTGAGAATCTAGCAGCTGCACTTATATTGGCATTGCTCCTATTGGTCATTGAAACAGACGGGCAGAGCCTCTCGTCTGGGTGGGAAACTAGAGTAGAGTTCTTCTTCTTCGTATACTCTCAGACGTCTACTTGAATATTTTCAACAAAGAAAAAAAAAAGCAGTGATCAGATTGAGGCTGTTTGTATCTTCATTGAGTTTTTCCAGGGATAGTCACAGCCTGAGGTGACTCCACTGGGTCAGCGCCATTCTGCTTACTTTTTAGTGACGTCATCATCAAGCGACGTACGTTGCACTGTTTCGTTAAACCTGTGCCCCAGTGCATCCGATTTCAACAAGCATTTATGTTGGGTTGACTTCCTTTGTCTTTGACTCTTCCCAGCCTACCTGCAAGGCAGCAAGAATTGTAACTGTTTGACTGGTCTTTACGAAAACGTAGAAATTCTTTGACGTTAATATTTTGTCGCCATCTTGGCAAAGAAAAGTTCATGTAATTTAAGACCAAGCTGTTCCTACATGCGTGCATATTACGATTTAAAAAAAATGTCATGAGGAGTAAATACCGTATTTCCCTCCATGTAAGACGTACACATAATTTAACGAGGTTTATTTTTGGAGAAAAAAAATACATATAGAAGAACTTATTTATTATATTGAACACATTATTCTGCTTTGATCCTTTTGAAAAAAAAAAAAAACATTTTATTACACATGTTAAACAGCTTTGCATTTTTATTGTTAAATAAAAGTATTTTATTACATATATGATTGGTTTATAATACCACACAATTCACTATCCAAAATATTTTAATCATTTGAAAGTTTAATTACAACAGGTAACAACACGCTTGTTTATGATAGCCATGATGATTCCATTATAAGATACATGGTGATTTTTTTTTTTTTTGTTGGTTAAGATATACTTCTTGAAGAAAGAAAAAAGTGCGTTTTATAACGCGAAATACGATATGTTATGCGGGCGCATTATTTAAAAATTCGCGCAAAGTGATACCACCCACAATACAACGGTGCACACATTCCTACCAAGTTTATGTATACAAAACTATTTTCACACTTATTATATACCCGACTGTTAACTGTAATGTAATGTCATGGCTGTGAAGATGATGGAGTATGCCCTCTCTCTCTTCTGTGTTGTGTACTTCAAACCCTAAGTAGAGAGTTGTTGGTGGTTATATCGTGCTGTAATGTTATATCGCGAATGGGTGGTATAAGTGTTCGCCAAGGTGGACATCCAGGTTGTAGTGGAGACATGTACCATAAGACGTAACGTACCAATATGTGTGTGTGTCGTTCATCATATTGACAGGAGTAGAGGTGGAGTGGATGTACAGTTGATGTAGGTAGTTCTTAAACATATCACAGGTATGAAGTCAATAATGTGAGTGAACAGCTGTGGACTTTTTCTACCATTTATTAAAGTCACAGTCACAAGACAATGTAGACACATCCATATAATCTTGACATCGAAACATGGCGGACATGAAGACAGTTCATTTCAAATGTATAAGTTGTAAATTATATCCATATTTATATATATGTCAGCAAGTTGCTGACTCCACATTATCCATCATTCCAAACTAGTAGCAACACCTACTACCTGTTCATCCTGACTTTGCAACGTCAGATACCTTCTTAAATATCTCTCCTTAAATCACTCTTCTTCAGTCGACCCCCAAACATGGCGGGTGACGAAGAATAACATAGTCCATCACTCTAATCGGACGTAGCGTAAAGATCTGTCCTTTCGACGATAGGCTTCTAGAACTCCCTCATGTATCAGGCGAGTTTCCTTTTACAACGTTATCGTAATAACAGCTTGTAAACCATCCGGTCTTCCACTCCAGACGGTCTTACATTAGGCCTCTGCGAACAGTAAACACTGTGAGTTTCCTCGTGTGCAGACATGGACGTTTGACTTCAAAAAACTATGCATATCGCTAATCATGCGAGTCTTTAGAATAATGTTATTCTGCTGGGTTTCTGTGCGTGCATATAGACTTAACAGTCTTAAATGGCTCCAACGAGCTTAATACATAGAAAATTCGTCCTTTCAACCACAGTGAGCACACCTCACCGGTTGACCCAACATTATGTTCAGTTTGCACTGAGAACAAGGAAGTGTAATTATATCAACTCTACCTTGACATAGAATCCGCACACCACTATATAATAACTATCGTCCTCCTGACGACCAGAAATAACACTGGGGAATTCTATACTATATGTGGAAGAAATTCCATCCCCGACACAATGCAGAAACGTCCAGACATTTTTCGTCTGACTAACCCAGGTCAAAACATGACGGCCTCCCTTGCCGGAAATCTGCTACACCCTACTTTTTTGTTTGCCCATGCGCAGTTCGCATCAACCTCTCCTATCCGTCAGCTGGTATATTCAATATAGGACTTCAGGAGCAGGTAACTAAATATTTACTTTTTCCAAAAGTCAATTTTAGGTATTCGCCCTTTAAATTAGGGTTCTAACAAAAATACTTTAGACCCGAAATATTGTTATAACATATTTTCATACATAACAAGCCTACAGACAAACTATATTGCTAGATAGCAAAGACTGCACGTAACAGTCTTACCACACCTCCCGGGAAAAAAAAATGGAACTTTTTTTTTTTTGAAATACATCTAGGAGCAACGTACAATAGGCTCACAACGCATGAATAATGCGCAGATGAAAATATCAGGAATAAATATAACTCCTAATATGAGGCTAAGTCTGATGAGAATATATCTCATAATCTGAGCGAAATTGTTTCTCTACGAATAAATGTTTCCAGGAAGGTGTCACCAACGTATACTACAATTCTGGCAATTACACAATGCATACAAAAATTTCATACCATAATTTCGTATAGTATCATTGTTTGATTAACGAAGAAGAAAAATCATCAAAGAACAGCGGTGAATTTACATCAATGAACCGCTAAATAGTGATACGATCATTATATTACAAATTACAAATGTGTACATATCTTGATATAGAAAAGAACTATTATAGACTTAGACGTATCAGGAAGTCCAAGACCTAACAGTTAGGTGGAATCATGTTGAGATCTACCATCACAACGAGATCTATCACTATCTCTATTAAGACCATTGCTTTTATTTGACCTCCAATTAGCATAGTTGCTATTGTTATCTTCTCTTTGATCAAAATATCTTCTCAATGGATTTTGTTGTCTCCAAGCAAAACCATTATAAGGTTGGTAACCTCTATCAAAGTTCTTATAGTCATTAGTACCAAAATGTTGAGGACCATTAAATTGCCTCCAGTTCTTTGAAGAAGAACTATTATCATATGGACGCTTTTGGTAATGTCCACAATCCCGATTATCTCTCTTAGCAAAATTGCTTTTATTTTTCCCTTTGGCACTGTGTTTGAAAGGAGCATCACACTGTCTGTGCTGAGTATGATGAGTAACAGGGATAATAGGGTTCTTATTGTTCCGAACATAATCGTTCTTATTTCGGGAACTAATACTAAAAGTTTTATTCCCAGATACAAATTTATCAGTAATTTGCGAAGTCGATGCTTGATTCGTTAGAGGAGCCTTATTATGACATTTTCCAGTGTTGTTACCCTGATGTAAAGGACTAACAATATGATTACTTTTGTTGGCCTGACGCCAACTCCCATTAGAGGCGGTATCGTTATCACGTGGGAAACCATATTTGCCACGAAAAAATTTGTTCACATATTGCTTAGTGTTACTATTAACATGTCGTTGACTCTTTGCACTAACATAGTGACCATCAGATTTGTGTTCAAATCTATTCACCTTATTATTAGACAACATCTTATTGTTCAAAACAATATCTAACAAACCGTCGACCCTCTTACGAAGTTTTGTAACTTCCACTTCTGCCAAAGCTTTCTCTCTAGAAAAAGCTTTCTGAGTTTTCTCATTAGTTCTCACTTCCCAGTTATAATCTAACTTTGTAACACGTAACTGAGATACAAGAGTTTTCTCTCTAGCAATACTATCTTTGAGATCTGTTCTCAACTCTGTCATCTGAGACGTAGTTTCTAGCACCTTAGTCTTTTCTTGAACAAGTTCAAGTTTCAGTGCTTCCATAGCACTATGATGAGTAGTCATCAGTTTATCAATCTTTTCATCATTTTCTTTCTTCGCTCTCAACTGTGTCAACTCCAGTTGCAGTGACTGAATCTCCATATCCTTCTTATTCTTAAACACCTTAATCTCCTCCTGAGATATTAAATTCTTTTCTTCTAGTTGGCGGCTTAGAAACACATTCTGACTCAATAGATTAGTGAGTTTATCATTATATATCTTCTTGTGTTTCTCAGCCTCCACTTTTAATTCATCATAGTCTCTTTTGACCTGTTCAAGCTCACTAATAAGAGCCTGTTCATTACATAGATATTTGTCTTTCATTGAGCTCATCTCATCTTCTAACTTTTTTTCCTCCTTTTCCAGTTGAGATTGTCTCAATTTATTCTCACTAGGAAGAGCTAATGTTTCTATTATCTTCCACAGTAGTTTTAAATCAAGCGTGGAAGAGTTCACCTTATCTACCTGATTATCCATCATCTGTTTTAATGAGGTAACTTCATCTTCTAACTCTTTTTTCTGTCTAAGAGAGAATTCACCAAATTTCCTATTATCAGCTATCAATTGAGTCACTTTACTCTTCAATGTAGCATTTTCATCATTCATTGCTGATAACTTATCAGTAAGAGCTTTCTTGTCACTTTGAAGCTCATTTATAGTTTCCTTTAATACATTCAACTCCAAAGCTAAGAGTTTTACTTCATCTTCCCTCTTCACTTTTCTCTCCTCGGTTTCTCTGTCTAATCTTTTCTCCTCAGCCTGTTTTTCTAATATTTTCTTCTCAGCTTCTCTTTGTAATCTCTTCTGTTCAGCTTCTCTTATTTGCTTTTCCATTTCCATTTTATCTTTTACGTATTCTCGTAATTCCCTAGTAGACATACGCATGGAACACGCCTTTTCAATGTAGTAATCCAAGAATTCGTTTACTTCCTCATTAGTCATTCCAAAGGAATTTCCCTGTTCACTGTAGGAATCTAAGAATTCTTCTATTTCCTTAGTAGTCATACGAAAGTATTCCTTTTCGACCCAAAAGTACAAACTAGACATTATGTCTGATAATCTGATCAGTAACCTGAAATAATAATATAATTTATTTCAAAGTAAATGATAGCAAGTTTTAATAAAACTTGACTAACCAGCTCCCTTTATCCCAATCTCTGTGGGAAGCAAGCCTTTAGTAAGGTCTTGTATAGTTATTTTATAATAACAATATTATCAGCGATTTATATCATAAATGTAATCACAATGTAAATAGTGTATGTCTAAGTATCTGTGCCAATAGAAAACAAAAACAATCAACAATAATACAAAGACAAATATTCAAGACACTACGATAACATTCGCAGAAGTCAACTAAACCAAAAAATTAAACTGAAGGAAATCTCACAAAGGATGTGATGATAACTGCGAAAATGTACACAAATAAATGACGTCACAGTGTATAAACATAAATGGTGTATAGAAATAAACGACAGAAAAGAGTAGACCTACAAATACAAACAAATTTAACCAAAACTAAAAAATAGAAAAAATGTTACAAAAACAACGAAGAAAATACCTCTCGTGACAACTAACTCAAATAGCAACGAATTGTCGCTAGCAAATTTTCAATCAAGAAAACTTGCACCTACAGAACACTAATCTAAGACCTCTATGACGTGGTATATCTCAGATCAGTCACACACCCAACCAGCCCGCAGACATATAAACTTATATAATATACAAACAAATAACATGTAACATGTAAACATAAATATATATAGCATATATGAAGGGTGTTGTAGAGAAGGCTTAATTACAGCTTAATTATAGTATAGAGTACTGTTTACAATACAGTTGCTGGTTACTTTTATTTCACAGTTTTCCAATATCTAATAATAGTCATTCATCCAGATGATGTTCCATCGATGAAAAAAATGTAGCATAGATCTTGATTCTTCAACTGTTGCGATGGTATACTCGGAACTTGTCCTTCGAAACAATACTACCAACGTTCAAGAATCTTGGCCTTCTAAATGTAAATTACTGTTAATACTGTGATTTGATGGGCAATGCCGGGTACTTTGAAATCTCATGAAAATGATGTCTGTTGTGAAAATCGAGGTTTCATATGCAACGCCGGGTACTTTGGAATCTGTGACAATGTGCAATGCCGGGTACTTTGTAAACTGAAGAAGATGACGTCTGTGTTCGAAAATCAGGGTCTCACCTTGCAAACCCACGTAGTTGGCACCACTGTTAACTGTAATGTAATGTCATGGCTGTGAAGATGATGGAGTATGTCCTCTCTCTCTTCTGTGTTGTGTACTTCAAACCCTAAGTAGAGAGTTGTTGGTGGTTATATCGTGCTGTAATGTTATATCGCGAATGGGTGGTATAAGTGTTCGCCAAGGTGGACATCCAGGTTGTAGTGGAGACATGTACCATAAGACGTAACGTACCAATATGTGTGTGTGTCGTTCATCATATTGACAGGAGTAGAGGTGGAGTGGATGTACAGTTGATGTAGGTAGTTCTTAAACATATCACAGGTATGAAGTCAATAATGTGAGTGAACAGCTGTGGACTTTTTCTACCATTTATTAAAGTCACAGTCACAAGACAATGTAGACACATCCATATAATCTTGACATCGAAACATGGCGGACATGAAGACAGTTCATTTCAAATGTATAAGTTGTAAATTATATCCATATTTATATATATGTCAGCAAGTTGCTGACTCCACATTATCCATCATTCCAAACTAGTAGCAACACCTACTACCTGTTCATCCTGACTTTGCAACGTCAGATACCTTCTTAAATATCTCTCCTTAAATCACTCTTCTTCAGTCGACCCCCAAACATGGCGGGTGACGAAGAATAACATAGTCCATCACTCTAATCGGACGTGGCGTGAAGATCTGTCCTTTCGACGATAGGCTTATAAAACTCCCTCATGTATCAGGCGAGTTTCCTTTTTCAACGTTATCGTAATAACAGCTTGTAAACCATCCGGTCTTCCACTCCAGACGGTCATACATTAGGCCTCTACGAACAGTAAACACTGTGAGTTCCCTCGTGTGCAGACATGGACGTTTAACTTCAAAAAACTATACATATCGCTAATCATGCGAGTCTTTAGAATAATGTTATTCTCCTGGGTTTCTGTGCGTGCATATAGACTTAACAGTCTTAAATGGCTCCAACGAGCTTAATACATAGAAAATTCGTCCTTTCAACCACAGTGAGCACACCTCACCGGTTGACCCAACATTATGTTCAGTTTGCACTGAGAACAAGGAAGTGTAATTATATCAACTCTACCTTGACATAGAATCCGCACACCACTATATAATAACTATCGTCCTCCTGACGACCAGAAATAACACTGGGGAATTCTATACTATATGTGGAAGAAATTCCATCCCCGACACAATGCAGAAACGTCCAGACATTTTTCGTCTGACTAACCCAGGTCAAAACATGACGGCCTCCCTTGCCGGAAATCTGCTACACCCTACTTTTTTGTTTGCCCATGCGCAGTTCGCATCAACCTCTCCTATCCGTCAGCTGGTATATTCAATATAGGACTTCAGGAGCAGGTAACTAAATATTTACTTTTTCCAAAAGTCAATTTTAGGTATTCGCCCTTTAAATTAGGGTTCTAACAAAAATACTTTAGACCCGAAATATTGTTATAACATATTTTCATACATAGCAAACAAGCCTACAGACCCATACAAACTATTTCAGGCCGCAAACAGCTCCTGGGTCGACCCAGCCACAATTTGGTACCAGAGCAACTCTGGGAAGGTTAAGACGGCCGGCGTGATGCTGACCACATCACCCCTAGTGTGCCGATGGTCAAGAAAATATGGGCCTAACACCATATTCCCAATATGCCTCAATGGGCGTGTAACGGGATCCTTTACCTTCCTTTACATACATGTCGTGACCCGAAAACTTATTTGTTTTCTCTCCAAAACAAAAACAAAAAGTTATTGTGAGAAAAAGGACATTGTGTGTTCATGGTTATCTTAAATTATAAGAGGTGAAACAAAGTTTAATTCTCGTACATCTTATCAGAGCGTAAAATTGATAGAGTGGGTAGAGCGCTGATCTGTCGCGGCAAAGGTGCTGGGAAGGGAGCTGGTCACCCCCACATCTCGGTGCTGGACCTAGAATAGTGAAGCCTCTAACACTTCACTTCCCTACGGCAGTATCTGCTAAGGGACTATCTTTACCTTTGTATATCTTATCAGGAAGTATAATCATCAATAACACGTTATATGGTAGATTTGTTATGCCCCTTTCCGTTTATGTGCTACACAAAAAACAAAACAAAAAGACAAGGAGTTAGAACAAACAAGCACTACGACGCGATATGTACGCCTTGCTTTGGTTTATGCATATAAACATATGTTTAAACAATCTAGTTAAAAAAAAATGCACGTAGTTTTCCACCACCCTGTATTGTTTTCAGTCACTGTGCTAACATTTCTAGTGCACTTACAGATATATAAAATAAACACAAACACTCAAAGGTTGTTCCACTGTCCCGGGTTACCTCCTCTTAGCTCTGCAGTAGTGGTCTAACAGTGGCCAAAACTCAAGAGTAACTAATGTGGGTCTTCAAAGGTGTATGACTTCAGGCCACTTATACCTTCACTTGTTCCAGAGATAGTACCCTCAGTTGGTACCACCGAGCCAATCTTTAGGCTCACAGACTGCTAGCTCAGAGAATTAGTTTAAGACAGCTTGACGATGCCTCTTACACGTAGTCTGGGGTGTTGTTATTTCAACAATAAGTTCCCACTTTGAATTTGTGTTACAGTTTCCTTAGGTTCCGGTTTTCCATGTTAAAATGGTAGAGTTGTCCTGGGCTATATAAGTCCTCAAGATGCTCAAACAAGTAAATGAAATCTGCTGCTATTCTTAACTCTGGCAAGATCTGGTTGTCTTCTTGGCGCGAGGTGAATTTTCACAGTGTTCTAAACTGGCTAAAGTCAGGTTATATTACACTTCGCTTCCCCCGCAGTACTTTGTTACGATTTAGGTAGGGTCCAATCAGGAATTTTGTTCTTCCTATGTTTCGGATGCCCTCCAATCGTTTCAAAACTTGTATGTTTTGGTGGGGTAATTCAAAATATTTCCACTAGGAAATTTCTGTGAGTTAAATCTACCAAATATGGAAGTGAGATTTCCGTACTATTTACACACACAACTCCTTATTTTTATCTAAAGACATATGTTCGCAATGAGTCGTACAGGAAGCGAGTATGTCATGTCGAGTCAGGCGGAAATTTGCCAGCATGCCGATAATTTATCGCCTGGCACTCACAGGTAAACACAATTTGTCGTATTACCATCTGGACGAGAAAGTCACACTCGCCTTATCAGCGATTAAACAAATTCGCTGGGCGATTTTTCTTGTGAAACAGGCGTTCTGGTATACGATAATATTTATCACAGGATTGTCGATTTATGTTGCATCATCCGCCTACTCTTAACAAGGTCAAGCAGCCAAACAAACATGACGACTTATTACTGTAGGGAGTGTACGATGATTTGAAAATACTAAATATCTGCTTGATAGCAGAGGAAAAAAAATGTGCCGACCACTGAAAATTCACGTAGTCAATACTCACAACAAATGTAACTGACCAGAGAGGAGAAGAGATCGACCCAATTATTCCGTCACATCCAGTCTGATTTACATGAAGGCATTTTTTTCCTGTTTAAGTCAGAAATATATCTATGTTTTCGTTTTCCACTCACCTTAGCACATATTTTTCTCTGTATCTTGTGTACACGCATTGTACACGCATTTTACAAATATAAATCCGTGTACCAACTGGGTGCTTTATGATGATGATAATAAGATAATGCCCTGCTCCTCGTATCATTTCTAAAAGTATCCCATGAACTGGTCCTGCTTCCATATTTTAGTATGTTAGAACACCCAAACACTCTAGATTGGCATTTCTTCAGCTTTATTTCACCTCACGCAGGATCCGCGTTACTAGGACTAATATTTATTGTTTTATGTAGGAGACTCTCAATATTTCTAAACAGTAGGTATGGAAAAGCACTTAGTAGTTAATATCAGTGTCACGGATTTGCCTCCCCAACTTTGCACTAGTAGTCCAACGGTGGCCAAAACTCAAGAGTATCTAATATGGGCCTTCAAAGGTGTCTACCTTTGCACAAGAGTACTCTTGGCACAGTTGTATATAGAAGGATAATGATGCTTCTATCTCGAGGTAGTATTCATAACATATTTCAGAAGTCAAGAACAATGCTGCGTTGGGCAGGGCAATTGTTAACTTGTATCTGATCCGCCGCCTTTTATGAAGAATTAAGCAATTATTTATTTCAGCTCGTTCAAGCCCCCACCCTGATTTACTCAGTGGAATTCTTCTTATTATGGTATAGCTCTGTTTAGAGTGTAATTAGTAAATTGACTGAGACAGACATGCAGTACATTCAAAATGACTTAATCGACGTTAAATTTGTATATTTACAAATAACAGATTTAATAATCATTTAGGTTTTAACAAGGTTTTAAAAAATGAATAATTATTTATAAAAAAAAGTTTATCATCACTGTTGTGATGTAATGGAAGTATGTAAAGGAGGTCACTTGGCAGCGTTTATGTGTTACTTAGCTGTCAGTGACGGTTCTGCTCCTTCTGATAATTTGGTTATTGGTAGACTGGGTAGAAGTGTCAGGTAGTGTCTACGAAGTTGATCCCTTGTCTTTAAGCCCCGTCTGATGATGGTATGTAGCTTCGACTTTAGGCCACTTGTTCCCTTCTTGTTCCAGAGATAATACCCTCAACTGGTACCACCAACTAGTATGGTAAAAGAATAGAAACAAATACCTTCTGAGTATTGAGTTTCCCGACACATAATTATGTGTCCCCTTCTTGCCATTCCACCATCCCATCTACCTCAGACTTTACCCTCGATGAAAATTAAGCTTAATCCCTCGAGAGAAAACTTTCTTTATATTTAAATGAAAAGCTTAATAGTATAGATAGAATATGTTTACATTTACATCTACACTGGGAGCCGCGCTAGCGTAGTGGTTACAACACCGCTCTGGCGACCGGGTGATACAGGATCAAACCCGGGCGACGGCATTTGAGGATTTTTCGTCGACCTGGATTTGGACTGGATTAACTCGAGACCTGGCGAGAACATTTGAAGGAGTGTCGTCGACCAAGGACTGGCGGCTCCTGAGCCGACCCAGCTGCAAAGGGTACCTCCGAAATCGGCGAGTATTTGCCTGAATGGCGAGGGACACCTGTCTCTGTACAAGAAATAAAGGGATACTCACGTAAAATCAATGTCAGGTTAGACATAAAATAATAACCTGAGATTTCGCCTCGAGTATTAGCGGGCGAACGCAAAAAAAAAAAAAAAAAAAAATCTACACTGGTTGAAAAATATTTACAATATAGATTTAATATGTTTTCAGTTACATCTACACTGGTTGAAAAATGTTCACGATATAGATAGAATATTTTTTCATTTACATCTACACTGGTTGAAAAGCTTCAAAACTGTCATTATTTTTAAAGTGAATATGTTTACATAGACACTTACACTGGTTTGAAAATGTAAATATTAAAATTAGAATGTACACCATTTCCTTCATCTTTGCCTCCCTGCTCCATATGCAATGGGACTACTTATATTTTTAGTTCTCTTTAAGAAACTAGCGATAAATCAGTCACCAGCCCTTGCAGTGGTGGTTCATGAAATCATCATTCTAAATGCTGAGGTTGCCAGCCTCAAATGACTTGGACATCCACTAGCATTTTTCACATATTAATATTCACATGGCGATATATACATATTAGTTCCCATGTTAGTATTGAAAAATATAGAATGTAAAATGTACAACTTACGCCAATCTTGGCTCACAGACTGTTTGCTCTGAGAAGTAGGTTAAGGCACTAGCAGATGCCTTGTTTTCACGTGTTCTTATGGGTCGTTACTTTAACAATAAATTCCCACTATGACTCCGTGTTTTCAGTTTCTTCAGAGCCCTGTTTTCGTTATTAAAATGATAGAGTTTTCCCGGGCTGTTTAATTCCTTCAAAATGCTCCAACAAAGTCCGGTCTGATAAATGGAATTCTGATTCTAGCATCTGGCAGTCTGGTGGTCGTCTTGGCAAGCCATTCCCACAGTGAACTAGACTTGCAAACAAATGTCATATTCGGCATCAACCGCAACTTCCTGTCTTCCCCCGCATTTGTTTGTTACGATGCTAAGCAGAGCGTCAATCGTTTCAAACATGCGTGTTTTGTGAGTTAATTCAAAATTATTTCTGCCTGAAATTATTTGCGTGATGCAAAAGGTCACTTCTTCCATCTTCTTCTTCTTTGATCCATAACCACTAACCGTCAAAGCAGTCAGCGGCCATCACGCCTGGTGGCGTCTTGTAGGGCAGCAGCAAATTGATTCCACTTTGCTCGGTCGGTGGCCATCCTTCGTACAGTACCCCAACTGTGGTTCATTCTTTGCATCTCAGCTTCCACAGTTCTCCACCAAGTTGTTTTTGGTCGGCCTCTCTTTCGCTTTCCCTCGGGGGTCCATAGCATAGCTGTTCTTGTGATGGTATCAGGGTCCCTTCTGAGGACGTGGCCAACCCAACTCCAGCGTCTGCCAGCTATGATGGTGTGCATGTCCTCCTGGTTACTCCGAATAAGTAGTTCTTGGTTGCTTATGGTGTTTGGCCAAAAGATTCGGAGAATTTTCCTTAGGCAGATTGTGTGGAAGGAGGACAGTTTCGACATTTCCTTCTCTGTTACTCTCCAACATTCCGCACCATAGAGAAGCACAGAAAGTACACAGCTCTCATACAGTCTTAATTTGGTGTTTGTGCTGTACTGGGAAGACTTCCAAATGTTGTTGAGAACAGCAAACGCTGTTCTCGCTTTATCATTCTGTTGTTAATGTCCGTGCTTGTTCCGCCGTTAGGTGTTACTGTGCATCCTAGGTAAGTAAATTTGTCTGTTTGTTCTAACTTCTGGTTCCTTACTGTTATTGGCTCAGGATTGCCCACATTTAGTGTCATGACCTCTGTCTTCTTCAAATTGATGTTCAGGCCAACCTGCTGGCCATACTTATTCAGTCTATCGGTTTTGTCTTGAATGTGTTGATGCGAATGCGCGAGTAGTGCAATGTCATCTGCATATCCCAGGTCTTCCGGTGTAGAAAACGTTGACCATCTAATTCCTCTTGGACTGCCCTCTGTTGTCGGGCGCATCACCCAATCTATGACTGTCAAAAATAATGTTGTTGATAAGGGGCATCCCTGTCGTACTCCTGTTTTTACTTCGAAAGTTACATAACTCGATCCAACACTGCACGTAAAGTTAGAATAGAGGCTTTTTATGATGGAAACAATGCGGCTGGGAATTCCATAAGCCCTCAGAATTTTCCATAGGCTGTCCATGTGTATGCTGTCGAAAGCCTTTTCAAAATCATTAAAGTTAATGTACAGCTGTCTATGCCATTCTGAGCACTGCTCTATAATGTTCCTGAGGGTAAATATATGATCTGCACATCTTCTGTTCTTTCTGAAGCCCGCTTGTTCTATCCTCAGTTTATGGTCAACTGCTTTTGAAAATCTCTTCCATATATGGCAATAAAACATCGGATCCTCTCTCGGCAATGTTTACAAATAACGTCTTACATCTGCTTGGACTATTACAATATTTCCGCTCAGGTGTACCCGACTGATAAGTGCGTGTCTGTAATCTGTCCACAGACGGGTAATTTATCGCCCGGCACACCTTATCAATGCTTAACTAAAGTCGCTGGGGCGATTTTAGTGTTAATCTGTAGTCTGATGTCGGCCACACCCGATATTAACCAACATGATTATCGGCTTTCTCAGCAGGGAGGAACGGGTAACCAAACAGACATGACGACTTAACATTGAGAGGAGTGTAAGAATGTTTGAAAATACAAAATATCTGCTACATAGCAAAGAAAGGAAAAGGTGCCGACCACGGAAAAGTACGCAGTTAGTCAGTACAACAAATGTCACAGAATTCGGCCGTAGTGGACAAGAGAGTGACCCAACAATTATGTGACAATCAGGCTTTGCTAAATGAACTTCTGCGAATAAGGTTTTCCTTGCTCCAGATAACAGAAAAGACACGACACGCTGAAGAATAATGGAGAAGCAGCAAGAGAGTAGGATGGAGGCCAAGAAGATGAGAAGGAGGCAGTCAAAACTGATAAGAGAAGGCTTGGCTAAACAGTAACTTCCTGAAGAAAACACTGTTTAAACAGAATTGCAGCTGATATGCTTTTAACAGGACACCCAGACTCAAAACGTAAACTGGCGTATCCTGTTCTTGGTATTGTTGAACAGAATCAACATAATTGCACTCTGGGCAAACCCATAGGTGCTCAGTCTCTTTCAGCATATGTCGAAGGGTATAAATGCTAACTGTTCCTGTTGCGAGCTGGTTGTATATACGACTGATGCATCCTCTCATGCTAGCCTTACGGTTGATGCCGAATTCCAGCAATTATAACCTTGTTGATGCATTTATTGCGGTGTCGTTCTCGAGCAGACGATCATTAATTATCCTCATTATCTCTCCTTTATTTATATCCAACGATACTTACCCTGACTTCGCGTAGAGATGAAGTAAATATGTACATTAAGAAATAAAACGGTATGAATCAGTTTAAACAAATTAACACTACATGGGAAACATGGGGCGTTATGGTGATGAAGGTCTGTTTCATGAAGTCTTGTTTCTGGTTAATGGTTGTTATTGTTTCTGGCTAAGTTGTCAACAGGCAGTCACTGCTTGCGAGGCGATAATGAAATCTAGTGGTTCCCAAGCGGCATTGTCTACAGGGGCTATCCATAAAAGACGTCCACAGGAGAGGGGGGAGGGAGGGGTATGTGAAAAGTTGACAACTGTGGACATGGGGTTAGGGGTACATAAGTTGAAAGTGGACGTCCAATTCACAAACCACATGGCAACTCTCACTCACATACAAATCTATCAAGAGTAACAAACTCTCTTATCTTCGAAAGCTTCTTACTGTCCAGTTAGACCCAAATAAACGTTCTTCAGATTTTGTCCCTCTTGTCAGGCCTTCCAATCCTTCTAGACTCAAAATCTCTAATGCGAAGAGGTTTTAACTTCTATGCTCCTGTTCTCTGGAACAAACAAACTTAGTATATTAACTCTCTGGGAACCGACATCACAATTATTGTGATTTCATAATTAGATTTTTAAGTTGTAAGTATAGGTAGGTGATTAAAAATTTAAGCTTATGTGTTTAATCAAGACTATATGGAGTGGACGTCCACAAGGGGTGAGGGGTCAATCAAGAGTGGACATGGGGGAGGGGAGGGTAAAAAAATGCTAGAATTTTGTGGACATCTTTTATGGATGGCCCCAGTCAACCCAACATTAAAAAAGAAAGAAAAAAAAAACAGCACGTTTTAGTGACACAAATGGTAATTTTACCTCAGCCATCCAAGTGCCGAAAAATCATGCGGTTTCTCATTCCGGAGCTAAGTACAGAGTTGATGTAGAAGTAATATTGATCTCATTATTACATATAATAATATCTTTTGCGAATTCTAGTTACAACTTGTTTACTGTCTTCCATTTTCGGAGTTTTTTTTCTCCTGGCACTGAGGATAGTTTTATTTCCTTGTTTATGGTCTGCCGCTTTTAGTATTAGAATAGGGTTTCTTAACTTGTGGTCCACGGACCATTGGGGGGGGGGGGGGGGGGAGCATGAATGGAGTCTAGGGTATCCATGTACGTAACATAACATTTATAATGTAAAATTTTTAATTATGTTTTATGTACATGGTTTTCCCAAGAAGGGGGTCCATAACCTTCATCGGACAATTCAGAGGGGTCCATAGCCTTCATCGGACAGTTCTTCAGAGGGGTCCATAGCCTTCATCGGACAGTTCTTCAGAGGGGTCCATAGCCTTCATCGGAACATTCAGAAGAGTCCATAGCCTTCATCGGATACTCGTAGGGGTCCATAGCCTTCATCGGACATTCGAAGGGGTCCGTAGCCTTCATCGGACAGTCGAAGGGGTCCATGACACAATAAAAAATATATAAACAAATATTTTAAACACAAGCTTTTAATGCACTAAACAGCCACAAATAATTTTTCAAGGAGTTTATAGCTTGCAGTCAAAAAATGTAACATCAAATTGACAAAAAGCGTGGGGCGCTTAAAGCTCTTATCATATATTTTATCCATAAGTGTGTAATGAAGTATAAAGCAGAAGTTAATTTCGTGTAGAATCAGCGCCCTAGGCTTTTTGTCAATTTGATGTAATATTTTTTATTTTCTTCTTTTTATAGTGTAATTTTTTTTTTTTAATTTAAGTTAAATGTAATGACATTATCAGTTTGCGATAAACGAGTCAAAGAGCACAGGATGCGGATTTCATTATTCAGTATATTACACAGAAAGTTAATATTTCTTAAATTTTGATAAGAGTTGTAAATTACATTTTTTTTAAATGTAGTTGTCAGTTGTGTGTATGTCTGTGCACGCGTTTGCGATAGTGTGTGTGTGGAAAGGGGGGAGGGAGAAATTTCAAAATGTATCTAAAAAGAGACAATCTTGTTGGAAAGAATAAACCTAGATTATTTGCAGTTATCGCCCATTTCACTGATGATACAATACAAACAAACAAAAATTAATATTAATTTTAACTTTATTCATTTTATTATTTTTACGACTGATTATTGTATTGTCATGGGGAATACACAACTATGCCAAGTTTCAGAGCTATTGCTCATCTGGAAGTGATTGAAAAATCGATTGCAAGATTTGAAGGTGACAAGAGAGTGACATACGTTGCAAGTTAAAGAAAAGCCTGTAAAAGAAAAGCCTGTAAAAGAAAAGCCTGTAAAAAAGGTTAAGAAACCCTGCATTAGAAAGACCAGTTTTCTGACCAGAAAGAAAATAGTGATCTAGTTAAAGAAAGCCTGATATACAGCCTGGGTCACCACACTGAATCTTCTTTGTTCTTGACCCATTTCTGCACCTGAAGGTTGAGACCACAGCTGCGTTTCAGTTAGTTGCAGGAGACCTGCACTAGTGACACGTCATTTACTTATGCTTTAGTGTTTCCTGTAGAAATTTGTTTTAGAATGTGAGATTGCTAGTCCCCTGCATAAACCTGCTTAATCGCCTTCAGTGAGATTGCTCTGTAGACTACAGTGGGCCTATTCTTTGCTGCCCACGTCGGGCGCCGGGATGCCCGGGATAAATGTCTTTCTTGGTCTTGGCACAAACATTGACGCAGCTCAGGGGATTACTTAAGCTGGAATGAATGCGAAAGTGGACCACTGCTTGACGTGGATATTGTTCATGTGGACGATATTCGCGGTGGTAATGTCGATGAATTTCCCACCTCTGTTAAGGTCATGGAGTCCGTTTTCGTGTGAGGCCGGGCTACGTTTGCGCGTTCTGTTGACACGTTCCTTATACTGCTCTTGTTAACTTCCGTCCTAACTCTAACGGACACATTTTTCGACGTCATCCACTTTGTCTGTCTAGACCAGTGGTCCCCACACTGGGAGGAGGAAGGGGTGGTGGGGCTACAAAGAAAGAAAAAAATTATCCGTCAAGAAGTAAATGTTAGCTTTTCATGTCCCGGATTCAGAATGTTATTTCTTGTTATTTGTATTCGATTTGTTGATAGCAATATAAGGCAGTCCTTGTTCGACAATTCCCCAGGGTAAGAGAGGCAGAGGTATAAAAAAAAACACACAAACACACACGGAGAAGAGAACTGGAAACAGCAATAAAAATGATGAGAAAGACTTGGGAAACCCTTGAGCGGATGGCACGTGACAGGAGGGACTTGGCGTGTGTTTATTGAAGGCCTGTGCTCCTGGGGGAGCTGAAGAATATTGATTTGTTGACTGATTTAATTCACAGCTAAGCTCTTCACCTTATTATGTAAGAATTCACATTGATAATTTAGTAAACATAACTACTTGCGCTAAGTCACAAATAGGCATCATATTCCCGTTGTCCTCCGTATGTCTGTGATTTAAACAAACATTTGTTAGCCTTACTAGTAGTAAAAATTAAAAAAAAAAAAAAAAAAAATATATATATATATATATATATATATATATATATATATATATATATATATATATATATATATATATATATATATATATATATATATATATATATATATATATATTTTAAACACACGCTTTTAATGCACTAAAACCCAAAAATAATTTTTCAAGGAGTTTATAGCTTGCAGTAAAAAAAATGTAACATCAAATTGACAAAAAGCGTGGAGCGCTTAAGCGCTTATCATATAATTTATCCATTAGTGTGTAATGAAGTATAAAGCAGAAGTTAATTTCATGCAGAATCAGCGCCCCACGCTTTTTGTCAATTTGATGTTACATTTTTTGACTGCAAGCTATAAACTCCTTGAAACGTTATTTTTGGGTTTTTGGTGCATTAGAAGCGTGTGTTTAAAATTTTTTTTTCTATTTTTTATTTTCTTCTTTTTAGTGTTAGAAAAATTATGACATACTAAAACATAAACAATATTTTTACTTACTGTAAATCTGGTCTAAAATTTCTTAAGCGATCCATTTCTTTTAGAGCGTCAATATTACATGGCTTTGTGCTGTTAATTTGGTGCAATAAATTTCTTCAATTTGAAGGCCATCTAGAGATCGAACTCGACTTTCCCTTGATTCATAATTTTATAATGTGGATTGTTTCCCTTGATTTAGCTAGACACTTGTTTGGGTACTGCCCTGTGTTACGCATAGAAAAAATAAAGCACACCACGTACTCTTGAATTTTTAATTAGCTTGATAATGGCCGCTGATTTGTTTACATTTCTTTACGAAACACTTTAATTACTCATAATGTCATAATTACAATATTACATTATTAAATAATTGACTGATTATTGTATTGTCATCGGGGAATATACAACTATGCCAAGTTTCAGAGCTATTGCTCATCTAGAAGTGATTGAAAAATCGAGTGCAAGATTTGAAAGTGACATGAAAGTGACATACGAGTGAAGTTAAATAAAAGCGCGTAAAATATGAAACAAGCGACATATAACACAAAAATGCGTCCAATATTTTTCTCTTTCACTCCTAGGTACTTAATTAGTGGTTCCTCTTTTACCCTGGGGTGTAGAGCTTAGCCAGAGAGACAGAGCGCTATGCTATCCTATAAGCAGTCTTCCTTTTGGCCAGGTTCATATCCATTCTTGGATCT
The DNA here is from genome assembly GCA_024509875.1 of Oreohelix idahoensis. Taxonomy (NCBI): domain Eukaryota; kingdom Metazoa; phylum Mollusca; class Gastropoda; order Stylommatophora; family Oreohelicidae; genus Oreohelix; species Oreohelix idahoensis. Next base: position 217,839 of record JAMPIV010009056.1, read on the forward strand.
TTCAGAGATTGTCTGATTGTGTCCACAACTAAGTAAAAGATTGAAAACTGGTAACTCTAGGGAGAAATCACACCCGATACTTCTGAACTCCTCGATGTAAATTTGATAAAGGACTGCTGTGTTTTTTAATGCACCTTCAATCAATACCACATGAACGAAGACCCATTGTCGGATCCAAGGGGGTGGCGACGGGGCGATCGCCCCTTTCTTGGGACTTTGAAAACCTCTATTTCATTTCAACCGCTCCAACATTTTGTCCCCCCACTTGGGACTAAGTAATCGTTAGGTCGGTGGACGGACGAAATAAAACATGTCTAGTACTGGACAATGGCAAGTACGAACAACGAAAAACACACGGAGAAGAGACATGGAGGCAGAAATGAAAGGGATAAAGACAATATAGAAAGATATTGAGCAGACGGTACAGAACAGGAGAACCCTTGTCAACATTTGTTGAAGGCGTATGCTCCTTGGGGAGCTAAAGCTTAGTAAATGAACAACTGTATATTTTAGTCCTTGGTTTCAACTCAGTACTTACTTACTTAGTCGTTCCCCTTCTACCGTGAGGTGTAGAGGTTTGGAAGAGAGAGCGCCAGACTATCCTATCAGCTGTCTTCCTCCTGGCCTGGTTCCATTCTAGTCCTCGGTCCTTCAAAGATTGTCTAATGTTGTCCTCCCAGCGGACTCTGGGTCGTCCTGGGGGTCTGGATCCCTGGCTCTTTGTTTCCCATGCTTGTCGTGGTAGCCGATCTTCTCCCATTCTGCAGACATGGCCAAACCATCTTAGTTGGGACTGTTCTACTTGGGTCTGCAGGGGGTGGGATTTTAGGCCTTGACGTATTGTCTGGTTGCGGACCATGTCTCTTCTTGTTACTTCAACCACCTTCCTCAGATACCTCATTTGTGAGGTTTGGATCTGGCTTTTGTGGGTTGTAGTCATTGCCCATGACTCGCATCCATATGTCAAGACTGGGACATAGGTGGAGTGGTATACAGCCATCTTCGTTTTCTTACCAACCTCTCTCTTGCTGAGGAATCCTCGATTTATGGCCTGAAAAAGTCTCCCAGCTGCTGCTTTTCGAGTGGCCAATTCTTCTTTGATGCCTCCCTTTCGGTCTATAATAGCTCCGAGATATTTTAAGTGGTCGACCTGCTCCATGACCTCAGTTAGTACTAATATTAATAAACTATACTCTGTGTTCAAATGTATTAAAACTGTTTTACGTTTATATTTCCTTAACAGTGCACTGAGAAGTTTACAGTAATATTTTACACGCTTGGGTTAACTATGAGTATTCAGAAAAGCATTATTTACGGTAAATGGCATTGTTTTTTTAAACAGACAGTTTGAAAAGCAAAGCTCCAACATGCTTGCTTTCTTCTCTAATATTGTCTGTGTGATCGTCGGTGATGGGCCAGAAATATCATCAAGTGTAAGGTCTTTCCATCTCTTCATCGTCACTTTCATCTGTTACCAGTTATCTTCCCCATATGATCTTCGATGTGCCTGTACTTCGTATACCATGGAAACAAGCACTGCCTGGTAATGCCGTTATGCTGGTTTTCTCAGTTTGACATTGCTTTTCTAAATTAATAGTTATTTAAATGTAATTTCCCGTATACAAGGCTTACATGAAAAACTCATAGTTAACCTCAGTGTTAACTTTTTTGTTCGCTTTAAAGCATATCTAAACTTGTAAACTTTTCTTTTTGCACATAATTTTTTTTTTAAATTAGCATGTTGTCACTAAAAATCTCGGACGAAACGAAGATACTTGAATATTAATGAAGTGTAAAAGAATTTGAATATTGCTCCCCTCTTTTCAAGGGATTTAATTTTTCCCCCACAGCTTGTCCTTTTTAAGGGAAGCAACTGTGCCTGAAAAACATCCACGAATAGCTTTTTTTTTTTTTTTTCACTTAACTACAGATAGTTCTTTGTTTACGCGATATATGCGTTCCCGAGACTCTCGCGCAAACAAAAATCTCGTAAATGGAACAGGATTTTATCATTCAAGCACATGTAAATTAATTATCGTTCCACTAATGCCGTACATTCATTCATTCATAACCCTCCACTCCCAAAGGAGCATAGGCCTTCAACAAACACATGCCAAGTCCTCCTGTCACGTGCCATCATCTCAAGTTCTTTCCATGTTCTCCTCATCATTTTCACCTCTGTTTCCAACTCTCTTCTCCACGTACTTCTTGGTCTTCCTCTGCCTCTCTTGCCCTGGGGGTTCCAGAACAAGGACTGCCTTGTAATGCTATCAACAGGTTTCCTCAGTGTGTGTCCTATCCATCGCCATCGTCTTCTTCTCATCTCTTGTTCCACTGGCACTTGTCCAGTTCTTGTCATCAGTTCCACATTGGTAACCTTGTCATACCATTTTAATCCCTCTATTCTACGCAAGCACCCATTTATGAAAGTCTGTAGCTTTTTGGTTGTTGTCTTTGTTGTTCTCCATGTCTCAGAGCCATACAATAGGACTGACTTCACATTTGAGTTGAAGATTCTTATTTTCGTGTTGGATCCTATTTCTCTTGATCTCCATATATTTCCCAATGCAATGAAAGCTCCTCTTGCCTTTTGTATTCTTATTTTGATATCGCTGTCTGTCCCTCCAACTTTGTCTATATTACTGCCAAGATATGTGTATGATTCTACATCTTGTATTGGTGTTTCTTCAAGTTCAACCCTGTTTTCATTACCTGCATTTATTCGCATTATTTTTGTCTTTTCCCTGTGTATTTTCAGACCCAATTGCTGTGACCTCTCATCGAGTGTTTTCAATTTGTCCTGCATCTGATTACGGTTATGGGACAGGAGAGCCAAGTCATCAGCAAAATCCAGATCATCCAACTGCTTAGTCAGAGTCCACTGGATTCCATTTCTGTTGTGTGTTGTCGATGATCTCATAACCCAATCTATTGCCAGCAAGAAAAGAAATGGAGACAAGAGGCATCCCTGTCGCACTCCTGTTCTTATCCCAAATGGTTCTGTAAGCTGTCCTTCATGAAGAACTCTGCACGTCATGTCTTCATAGGTTTTCTTTATTAAATTAATGATCTTCAGGGGAACTCCATAATGCCTCATCAATTTCCAAAGTGATTCTCTGTCCACACTGTCAAATGCTTTTTCGTAGTCCACAAATCCGATGTATAGTGGTGAATTCCATTCCAGACTTTGTTCAACTATTATTCTCAAAGTGGCTATCTGGTCTGTACATGATCTGTTTTGTCGAAAACCTGCTTGTTCATCTCTCAATTTCTTGTCCATGGACTCCTTTAATCTCTCAAGGATAATCCTGTTCAATACCTTTCCTGGCACTGATAGTAACATTATTCCTCTATAATTTGTGCACTCTTGTAGATTTCCCTTCTTAGGCAACTTAACCAGATATCCTTCCTTCCATTCTGCTGGTATCTCTTCTTTTTCCCAGACTTTACCAAGTAATTTATATAACATCTCTGTAGCCGTGTCGATATCTGCTTTGATGGCCTCTGCTGGAATGCCATCAGGTCCAGACGCTTTTCCATCTCTTAGAAGCTTTATGGCTTTCTTTATTTCTTCCTTCGTTGGTCTTTCACCGTTAATTTGTAGCTCTTCTTCTGCTGGCTGGATGTCCGGCGGGTTTTGTGGAGCTGGTCTATTGAGAAGGTCCCCAAAATATTCCGTCCACCTCTTCATTTGCTCTTGTATATTGCTGAGCAGTTTCCCATTCTTATCTTTAATGAGGCAACTTGTTTGCTTGTATTTCCCTGTTAGCTTCTTTGTGCTGCTATACAGTTCTCTCATATTTCCTTTGGCTGCAGCATCTTCTGCCTCTCTTGCCAACTCCTCAATATACTTTCTCTTGTCTCTTTTGATACTTCTTTTTACTTCTTTGTTTGCTTCTGTGTACACTTCTTGAGCCTTGGCTTTGGAACTTCTGGTTTTGCTTGTGTTTAACTCTGCTTTCTTGTTTTTTCTATCTTTTATCTTATTGATGGTTTCTGTTGTTATCCATGCTTTTTGTTGTCTTTCCCTTTTCCCCAGTATTTCTTCACATGTCTCCTTCCATACCGTTTTGACCTGCTGCCAATAGTCTTCTGTATTCTCTACATCTTCCAACTGTTGGAGCACTTGGAATTTGTTGGATACTGTGACCGCAAATTTGTCTCTTGTTTCTTGATTTCTTAGCTGTCCTACATTAAACTGTTGTCTATAATTTTGCATTGTTGCATATCTCTTGAGTTTCATTTTTACTTTGGCTATCAGAAGATGGTGATCTGATGCCACATCTGCTCCTCTATATACCTTTACATCCTGCAATGATGATCTAAACTTCTTCTTTATGCATATATGATCGATCTGATTTTCTGTTCTATGGTCTGGTGATATCCATGTTGCCTTGTGTATTCTCTTATGTGGAAACATGCTTCCTCCTATAGCCAGTTGATTTGAAGCACAGAAGTTTGCGAATAGTTCTCCATTTTCATTCATTACTCCTAGCCCATGTTTTCCCATGACTTCTTCAAATCCGGTATTGACTGTACCTATCTTTGCATTCATGTCACCCATCAAAATTATGATGTCTCTTCTTTTTACTTTATCCATAATTTCCTGTAGTTTAGTATAAAATACTTCTTTCACAGACTCTTCTTTGTCATTAGTTGGTGCATAACATTGGATGACATTGACATGAATTTTCTTTTTAGCTGTTTTGAAAATAGCTGTTATTATTCTGGGTCCCACAGCTTCCCATTCAATGAGTGCTTTCTGTGCTTCTTTAGATAACATAAGAGCTACCCCTTCACTGTGGTATGAACTTTCATCTTCGTGTCCTGAGGACAGCACCAATTCACCTGTGATGAGTTTCTTCCTGTCTACCCCCTTCCACTTTGTTTCACACATTCCCAGAACCTCGATTTTGTATTCCCTCATTTCTGCTGCTACTTGTGCCACTTTCCCTTGTTCGTTCAATGTCCGAACATTCCAGGTGCCAAATCTGGAAGTTCTCCTAGAAGAAAGAAGGTTAGTCAGCAACACAGATTCCTTTCGGCTTTCTCTGTGTTGCATCATACGCCTCCCCGCGAGAGGACCTTCCCCTGTCTTGGATGGCTGTGTTTTATTTTCTTTATTTGACTTGTCCATATTTGTTGAAGTTTTTTGTGGTTTAAATTTTTTTTACAGGATGGGGTAACCGGCTCCATGCCCAACCCTCCTTAGTCGCCTTCTACGACATGCTTGGTAGGGGACAGTGTTACTATTCTTTGCTCCCCTTTCGGGCCCCGGTAACACACGGGTGAATGCCGTACATAATAATAATAAAAATAAGTACATGTAATAATAAACAGTTGAATTTAACATATACCATTCATATTAGATATGTGTATGGAAGACAACAGTGACAGAGTCTGGACCATTACCTTCTTCATCTTCACCCACTTCTGTTTCAACGAAGGGATTTCTTGGTACGGAGCAGCACATTCCATCATTTTTCCCCTGACCAAAAGCTCCTGTCCAGGTTTGAATCATCTTGTTCAAAGATCATAAGGCAGGATTCAAGAAGTTGGAAGGCCTCCTTTAATCGTTTCAGTATAAGTTTTCGGCCTGGTGGTTGTTGCTGGCTGGTGTAAAGTTGCTGCGTCTTCTTCTTCTTCCTTGATGATCTTCTCCAGCGCCAGCAACTCTTCCCTGCTCAGATATATTTTCTGAGATTCAAGCAAATTTTCAATTTCCTTTTTCGTTAACTTTATCTGAGTCAACTGTTAAGGCCATTCTGATACTAAATCTTTAGCAGCTGTGATACAATAGTCATAACAATAAAGCCTTCACAGTCATGATAGAATTGAGGGCACATTTTTTTTCCACACACCTTTATTCTGTTCATGCATCGACGCGGAACTTCTTTTTTTCCTCTCTCGCCCTCAGACTTCTACATTAATGACTCTAATAAAGGCTGCATTCAGCTCAATGTTCCTGAGATCTCCAAACAGTTTTTCATGGAGAGCAGTGGTTTGTTGTCTTATGCTACTCCATTCACTGCTGTATTTTGGGCTTGGCTGCAGATGTTCGGCTGTCATGAGGCTGATGCCACAGGTGCAGAGATCTGTTGTATCAATCCTGTACTTGTGGTATAAATGGTACCTCAGCCTGTTGTGTGCAGTGATTAAGCGGAAAATGATGATCAGGTCTCGCAGTCTTGATTAGCGAAAGTGCATCTGCAATAGTGAATGAAAAATCCCTCCAAAAAAGTTGTCAGCATCTTGTTTTCGCGCTCCCGTTGGCGCGCAGATAAAATACCGTAAACATGTCTAAACAACGAGCAACTTCTAGTTTGGTGCGTAAATAAAACAGATATGCCTAAAAATTGGTGCGCGTATGTTCGAATTCGCGTAAATGAAACACGCGTAAAGAGATAACTAGCTGTATGTCTAAATATCGGTCGTGTTAAGTAATTAATTCTGATAGAACAGACATGGAAAGATCTTGAACGAATAGCAGAGGACCGAATGGCTTGGCATGATATTGTGGAAGGCCAGTTGTCACGTAGGGTTTATATTCATTTAATTTCCTACATCTTCTTCCTATTCGTTCACCCAAATTCTCTCTTTTATTATCTCTGTACATTCTCACCGAGCGCGCGAGTTTCTTCTCGGCATTAGTCCGAACTTCTAGACTTCCAGAAATATTTTCAGCATTTTTATTCTTAAGTTGTGCGACTACCTGTAATTCTGTGGTTGAGGTAATTAATATGATAGATATATAGATTTTGTGAGTGTTAAAGTGTTAAATCGCTTAATTCATTTTAATCTATTTCTTTAGCGCAGAAGAGAAATAAAGTGGTAGGCTATTATATTTTCTAGGGAAGCATTCAGTGGAAAGCAGAATAAAATTTAAATTTCTAGCTTATAACGGCAATTGTAGCTATTTATAAATTTAATTTAACTGCTAATACTCAGTCGAGTGTATTTTTCTAAACTAACGTATAAACTCTAGAATCCAGCCTCATGAATGGTGACGGGATACGCACGTGTTCCTAATTTATGAGGATTGCTGATTTTTAAATATAACTTACGTCACGGGAAGTTTAAATGATAAGCAAAGCTCTCTGCTTGCAAGTTTAAATGTAAGTTATAACTAGTTCAGATTCTGTTTATTATATTATATGTGTTATTTTTCCTCCACACAGTGAAAGTTTTGGGGTGACCCTAACTTTACCAGCACCTAGTAGTAGTTTCCATACTTGTGAAGAAATAGACAGTCCTTATTTTGAACCACGTGGGTTTTCTCAAGTAACACTGATCTGACGGGGCAAGTTAGACAGAAATACTAATATCCCTATAACGGGTTTTCAAAGACTGTAATGATAAATACTGGACCTTGGAGCCAGCACTTAATTTCTTCTAGAAACTCTATATATTTTGCTGCCTGGTGGCGTGAATATTAACAATCATTTCCCGACTAGATTATATCTTGTGGACAAATCTGTGGTGTGACTAAAGTGAATCCTATACTGAGGGAAGGCACCGACCTGACATTCATCATTTTTTAGAAACCTACGCTATTGACACTGTGCTCTGCTAACTCCCGCGCCTGGAATAATTGTTAGGTGACTTAATCAGACATTTGAACAAATTTGCATACCCAAGTAGTCGTTCCCGGAGACTCCGAGTTAAATACGTCTTTTGGAACTGGGGACTTCTTGGCAGAAGACTGCATTTTTTTTTGAGTCTGTGTAAAGATCTAAAATCAGTGTGTTCCAAGAGGCAGCGAGCAAAGTCGTGAGTACCTGAATTAGAAGCCATGGCGGAATGAATGAGTGTACGCTGGTCTGAGTGATATTTTCACTATTATATCTTTGACACCCTGTTGCTGTCCTAATTTTTTTTTTCCAATCTGCATAATTTGTTGCTAAGGCTAGAGTTCTTGTGTTTTTGTCTTAGGTTAAATCAGATTTTTTTTCAAACTCTGTGCATATAATTACGAGATAAAACAAAGAAAAACTCTTAGACTCAAACCCTATGTATCTGTGACTCGGGCGCCATCATCTGTTCTCTTAACGGGGCCGGGCTAAACCTAGAGTTAACACTATAACGGGGCTATCATCCTTGCAACATTTCCTTGATTTTTTATGACTATGTGTATATGTATTTTCCTTGATGTACTTTCTTTGATGTTGTGAGCCGATTTTTCCTGATAATAAAATCGCTCTTGAACTTAATAGTCGTGTTTGGTCAGCTCGTTCTAGATAATATATATATCATTGTTATAGTTTTCCCACGTCTGTGTGTTTACCTGTCGTCACGTGTATGTGCGTGCCTGTGAGTGATAGAAATATACGTAATATGTATATTGGTGTAGTCTGTCTGACGCGGTAACAACTGTTGTAGAAGATAGGTGAGAGAGAGAAGAATTCTTTTCGCTTTCAGAGACAGCCACTATATCAAATCTATCATCTCACGTGTGTGGAAATTCTATTACCTTTCACTAACTCTCACTGAGTCTATCACCTATTCAAACCTATTCAGAAGGGACCAAACCTAGTCTTAATTCTCCTATCGGAAATCTACGACAAATGAGGGCTCGTTTCCGGTCTTTGAACTTAGAATAGGAAGACGAGTACGACAAACGTGGACTCGTCTATCTGGATTTTGTATTTTAGATTCTGTATTCTGATATAGAGTAAGAGTGTGATGTCCTGTGAGTTGTTATATCTTTAAATAATTACCCCCTAGACTAACGATCTGTTTACGGGCGTGCTGACCACACAAACTAATAAGTTTTTTTTTCCACAGCATCTTTGAATAATATACATTTTGGTTACAGGTTGATTTTGTCGGGATATATGTTAACTGCTGATTGTAATACTAAATGCTGGTAAAGTGGTGAGTGTATAACATTCACTGGGTACTGAGGCAGAACGGCGTTTGAACTAAGTTAAGGAGTGTGTTTCGGACTTTTTGTCCAGATTAATTCCCTCCCTTACCCGATCTGACTTCAGGGGCGAACTTATAGTGGATTTTAAAATTAAGGGGATTTTTTTTTTCTCCGAAATTTTTTTTTGCAATAATTATTTTGCTTTTCCACTGTAACTACTTATTTTTCAGTTGTAATCTTAACTACCATTTATTTGGCGTAGTCGTGTTTTGCATTAAGTGCTTTATTGCCGATAATAGCAGCGATAGTTAGATTTTACTTTGGAGGAGGTATCCCAGGGTTAAGGATATCATCTTTTGAATTTTTGGTTTTTTTTTCTCGTAAGTGGTAGGAACCAGGTTATTCTTTTTCCTATTTTCTATCTCCACGTGTCTCAGTCACTGACATAATATGGCCGAGAGGGCAAAGCTTAGACAACTCCTCAGGGACGAAGCGAGAGAGGAGGGACTGGAAGGAGAGGAAGCGAAAGCTTTTGTCAGAGACGAACTGGAGAGATATGATGCGGAGAGGAAAGCAGCTGAAGCTTTACAGCAGAAGAAAATGGACGAGGAAATGGAAATTCGCAGGATGCAGCATGAGGAAAGAGAGAAGGAAAGACAGCAGGAGGAAAGAGAGAAACAGAGACAGCACGAGTTGGCGCTTAAAACTCTTGAGTTCCAAAGTCGTGGTGCTGCCTCTACCTCCAGCAATGGAGAGTCTTCTCATTCTTCCTTAACTGACCCTGCTAACACTCAATCTCTTCAACTAAATGCTATGTCTTTCACTCTTGAATCTTTTCCTTGTCCAAATGAGAAGATTGACACATGGTTAGAAAAATTTGAGAAAATTGCAACTCTGTACGGGTTAGAGAGGTCGCGTTGGAATATGAAACTTTCCCAGGCCCTAAAAGGTTCTGCTTATGATGTTTATTCTAAGCTGGAAAGTAGCCAACAAGACGACTACGATGTGTTGAAGAAAGCGTTACTGGAGCGCTTTGAAATGAACGCTCGCAAGTTTTTGCAACTGTTTCGCAACAGCCGGAAAGAGAATTCTGAAACTTTTCACCAGTTCTCATCACGTCTTAAGGGATATCTAACAAAGTGCCTTGAGCTTTCGCAGCTCCCCTCTACCTATGAAGGTCTTGAGGAACTTGTTCTAACTGAACAAATAAAGAACACTTTGTCTGCTGATACCCGGAGATTTCTCGCTGAGCAGGGGGCAGAAAAACTTGAAGACATTTTGGAAAAGTCTGAGCGTTATCACAATGCGCTGGCTGAACTACCGGCCACAAAGCGGAAACCGAGAGAGGAGCATTTTCGAAAACATAACCTAGAGCAATCTTCTCAGGCTTCTAACCAAAATAACCACAGAGAAACTGGACCTCAAAACCCCCCTCCTGAAAAATCCAAGTTCTACAAGAACAAGTACCCCAACCACCCCAAACAGTCTGATCAACCCGACCGCCCTACATGGCAGCGTAGCCAGAAAGGACAAGGTGGCAAAGGGAGAACCCCTGAGCACGGGACATATGATCAGAGCGAGCACACCGAGCCGAAACGCATCGGATGCTTATTGACAGTCTCGCAAGGCGGAATTGTTGACAGTGATTCCAAACCTGTTGGGGATAGACCCTCAACGCGAGGTACTGTTACTTTGAACGGTTCTCAAACTTCTTGCTTATTTGACACGGGGCTTTCTTACGATTGCATTGTTGCCAGAAACCTGGTCAAACCCGGTCAAGAGAGACAGCAGAGACCGTCCAACTTTGTGGAGTTCGTAAGAGTGAGGCACCTACAGCGCTTCCCATCGCATTGGTGGAGATACACTCTGACTTTGTCAGAGGTGTGATCAAAGCGGCTGTTATGGATGATCCCATCTACCCAGTCATACTTGGCGGGAGATACGTGTGTATTGGGAAACCGGAAGAGCCGATTGTGGCAGCTGTAACTACAAGAGGGCAAACCAAGAAGGAACGGGAGCCTGCGCCAAATTTGTTACCTATGGAACTTAAAGAAGCGCAATACAAGGACCCGACTTTGGCACCCTGCTTTAGGAAACTGCCCATGGCGAAGGAACCAAACAGCACGGGGACATTTTTTCTAAGGATGGCGTACTTTATCGGAGAACGGGCAAGCCTGACCAAGGTTACAACCAGCTCCTAGTACCGAAACAGTACAGAAGCCAAATCCTAGAAATGGGGCACTCTCTTCCCTTCAGCGGACATATGGGACAGAACGCCACAAACCAACGTATAACCACTCATTATTGGTGGCCAGGAGTAAACACTGATATTATCAGGTACGTCAAATCCTGTGCCCAGTGCAAACGGGTACCACCCAAGCAACGGACACCCCCAGTCCACATGGGTGAAATGCCAATAATGGGAACACCATTCGAACGGGTTGTGATCGACATTTTAGGGCCTTTCGAAAGGACTAAAAGAAGGAACAGGTTCATCCTGACCTTAGTCGATACATGCACTTTATGGGCAGAAGCTATCCCGCTAACATGCGCAGATGCCAAGCATGTCGCAGAAGCCCTCGTGCAGATTTTCACTCGGTTGGGATTCCCTCAGCAAGTGTTGACGGATAATGGATCTCCATACCGAAACCTGTTGATGGATGAGATCGTTAAGATCTTGAGGACCCAACACATCCACACTAAGCCATATACTCCGGCGGGAAATGGGCTCGTGGAACGTGCTAATGGAAACCTCACCATGATGCTAAGTAAGCTGGCACAAGTGAAACCTGAAGATTGGGATCTCTGTATTCCTGCAGCATTATTTGGCTACAGAGAATCTCCTCATACTTCCACAGGATTTCCGCCAGCTACACTCTTATTTGGCAGACCCATTAAGGGCCCGCTTGAAGCCTTACTTCAGTCTCTGACAGACGAGAAGGCGGATGAGACAGTCGTCTCAGCAAGTAAATATGTGTCGGTTTTAAAGGAAAGGTTGAAACTAGGGTGGGACCTAGCAACGACTAACTTTAAGCGAGCTCGCACAAAGCACGCTAACCGATACAGGAAAGTCGCGGAAGAGAGAGAACTGGAAGCAGGAGAGAAAGTTTTGGTGTTGCTCCCTACCGAGAACAACCAACTGAAGATCGGATGGCAAGGGCCGTTTACCGTCCTGAAAAAGATTTCTAAGGCTAACTACCAGATCTCTATTGAAGGAAAGGAGAAGGTTTTCCATTTAAATCTCTTAAAGAGATACTTGGAAAAACCAGTGCCAACCTCCGACCATCTCCTGACGATCGCCAAAACTGACGAAGATGACGATAGTGGCAGGGATATTCCACCGCTATCACAGGAAATCTTTCAAAAATGTCAGAAGCGGCGACGCTCTTTCAAGCGCGCATATGAGACATTCCAGGGGAAGGAAACTTTGAGGAGTGGACTTGAGTAGGAATTGGACAGAGATGGAGGGGGAAGAGGAGAGGGAAGAAGACAGACACCCCGAAGCTACGGTTATAGGAAATTAAACTCCATAACGTAGACATGGAGTGCTTCCATATCTTAAAGGGGGGAGGCTCTGTCACGTAGGGTTTATATTCATTTAATTTCCTACATCTTCTTCCTATTCGTTCACCCAAATTCTCTCTTTTATTATCTCTGTATTTCATTTTTCCTGTATATTTTTCATCCATTCGTTTTGCGAATATTATTTTCATATAATTCGCAAACTTTACCTGTTTTCCTTTCTCTTAAACTGAGAATCGCGCTAGGACGATATTACGTAGATGTCAGGGCTGCAGGGCGTCAGAAGGCGTGATAAGTCGGTTCGCTGAACATAGGACGTAGCAAATCGTCTACATTCTCACCGAGCGCGCGAGTTTCTTCTCGGCATTAGTCCCGGTGAGGTGTGATACTTTACATCTGCACCGGTCAGTATCCAGACATTTGTCTGGAAAATCCCAAACTGACACGGCGCTCACTTGGGCCATGGTCAGCTGTAGTGTGAAAACTGCCCTGCAATGGAGTCAGGCTGTCTGGGATTTGAAACTGACACGCGTACATCGTGGTCAGTAGGTGACAGTTACGACACGCGTTAAGCGGACGTAAATGTTGGGAGTAGGGGAGATAATTTCGCTTGGCGAAGTAAGTTTGGGCCCTTTGTCTGATTTTAAGATATTGGCCAAGTTTGAAACTTTAATTTCATTCTCGCTCATAGACTCCACAGTAGATAGGTCGCTCGAAAACAGAATAGCTGTTAGCGAAGATCTCAGTTTGTTTCGGCAATTTGTCGAACTTCTAGACTTCCAGAAATATTTTCAGCATTTTTATTCTTAAGTTGTGCGACTACCTGTAATTCTGTGGTTGAGGTAATTAATATGATAGATATATAGATTTTGTGAGTGTTAAAGTGTTAAATCGCTTAATTCATTTTAATCTATTTCTTTAGCGCAGAAGAGAAATAAAGTGGTAGGCTATTATATTTTCTAGGGAAGCATTCAGTGGAAAGCAGAATAAAATTTAAATTTCTAGCTTATAACGGCAATTGTAGCTATTTATAAATTTAATTTAACTGCTAATACTCAGTCGAGTGTATTTTTCTAAACTAACGTATAAACTCTAGAATCCAGCCTCATGAATGGTGACGGGATACGCACGTGTTCCTAATTTATGAGGATTGCTGATTTTTAAATATAACTTACGTCACGGGAAGTTTAAATGATAAGCAAAGCTCTCTGCTTGCAAGTTTAAATGTAAGTTATAACCAGTTCAGATTCTGTTTATTATATTATATGTGTTATTTTTCCTCCACACAGTGAAAGTTTTGGGGTGACCCTAACTTTACCAGCACCTAGTAGTAGTTTCCATACTTGTGAAGAAATAGACAGTCCTTATTTTGAACCACGTGGGTTTTCTCAAGTAACACTGATCTGACGGGGCAAGTTAGACAGAAATACTAATATCCCTATAACGGGTTTTCAAAGACTGTAATGATAAATACTGGACCTTGGAGCCAGCACTTAATTTCTTCTAGAAACTCTATATAATTTGCTGCCTGGTGGCGTGAATATTAACAATCATTTCCCGACTAGATTATATCTTGTGGACAAATCTGTGGTGTGAATAAAGTGAATCTTATACTGAGGGAAGGCACCGACCTGACATTCATCATTTTTTAGAAACCTACGCTATTGACACTGTGCTCTGCTAACTCCCGCGCCTGGAATAATTGTTAGGTGACTTAATCAGACATTTGAACAAATTTGCATACCCAAGTAGTCGTTCCCGGAGACTCCGAGTTAAATACGTCTTTTGGAACTGGGGACTTCTTGGCAGAAGACTGCATTTTTTTTTTGAGTCTGTGTAAAGATCTAAAATCAGTGTGTTCCAAGAGGCAGCGAGCAAAGTCGTGAGTACCTGAATTAGAAGCCATGGCGGAATGAATGAGTGTACGCTGGTCTGAGTGATATTTTCACTATTATATCTTTGACACCCTGTTGCTGTCCTAATTTTTTTTTCCAATCTGCATAATTTGTTGCTAAGGCTAGAGTTCTTGTGTTTTTGTCTTAGGTTAAATCAGATTTTTTTCAAACTCTGTGCATATAATTACGAGATAAAACAAAGAAAAACTCTTAGACTCAAACCCTATGTATCTGTGACTCGGGCGCCATCATCTGTTCTCTTAACGGGGCCGGGCTAAACCTAGAGTTAACACTATAACGGGGCTATCATCCTTGCAACATTTCCTTGATTTTTTATGACTATGTGTATATGTATTTTCCTTGATGTACTTTCTTTGATGTTGTGAGCCGATTTTTCCTGATAATAAAATCGCTCTTGAACTTAATAGTCGTGTTTGGTCAGCTCGTTCTAGATAATATATATATCATTGTTATAGTTTTCCCACGTCTGTGTGTTTACCTGTCGTCACGTGTATGTGCGTGCCTGTGAGTGATAGAAATATACGTAATATGTATATTGGTGTAGTCTGTCTGACGCGGTAACAACTGTTGTAGAAGATAGGTGAGAGAGAGAAGAATTCTTTTCGCTTTCAGAGACAGCCACTATATCAAATCTATCATCTCACGTGTGTGGAAATTCTATTACCTTTCACTAACTCTCACTGAGTCTATCACCTATTCAAACCTATTCAGAAGGGACCAAACCTAGTCTTAATTCTCCTATCGGAAATCTACGACACCAGTGCTCCTTAGTGAAGTAAACAATAATGAATGAGTGTATTTTTAATAACAAATATACACCATCTGTCTTCAGGTGTACCAATATTTTACAGTTTACTGTCTGTACATTAACCTTACTGGTAAGCACCGTTACAAACAAACAAATGTAACAAAATTGAAAAACCAAAAAAGTTTTGAGATAAGAGACGTGGAATCTGAAGGTTAAATAGAATATCTGACTAATTATTATTAGTGGCTATATGGCAAGAAATGTTTGGCGCTCGGTTTTTAATCTAAAGACTGGCGGATCGAGCCCACATAGTGACGCAATTTTTTTTTAAAAATCAGCTTTCTAATGAGGAACAAACATCCGAAATAAATATCATGCGAAAATGACGAAAACGTAATCCAAAAATATAACTATTTTGTATGGAATGTAACTTTAGTTTAGTACTTAGTAATTGTTACAGAGTATGTGAAGGTGCTGAGTAGATGCGTGATGCTTTCAAAAACTCAGAAGGGGTGGGGACGTGCGGCATTCTGAAATTTCAGAACGTACCATGAGATTGAAAAGTTTAGGAACCCCTGGTCTAGACAGCTCCAATGAAACCATATTTCCTTTCAAGGACAGCTGAACACGTTTGTCGGGCAGGAGTGAATGCGACCCAGTTAGGTCCAAAATTGGAGAGAATTTCTCGTTTATCTGAAGGGATTTTAAAAGATGACAGTATATGGCAGAGGTGATAGTAAATGACAAGAGGCGACGATATATGATAAAGGTGGCGGTATGTGATCAAGGTGACGGTATATTACAAAAGTGATAGTATATGACAAAGGTGACAATATGTGACAAAAGTGACAGTAAATGGCAGAGGTGACAGTACATGACAAAGCTGTACATTAATATTTAGAAGAGTCACTGCATATTTTAAAGTGATAATGGTAATTTCTCAATAGGTTTCTGGAAATAAAAATGACCTTCGTTATAACAAGATGATCATGATTATAATAATATAAAACCATTTTGGAAATAATACAAATAAAACCAGTTTTTTTTTCTATTTTTAACTTGTGAATGATCACGTTGGTTCTCTACTTGTACATAAACTTGTGCTGCAGTAGTGTCAGACCATTCATGCTAAAAGGTATAAAATATAAGCAGTTGCCGTCTGTATATCAGTGGTCTGGGGTTGAGGAACGGCAGTTCGAACCTAGAGAGTGTCTCTCTCCTTCTATTATATCAAAGCCCAATAGCCAGTCCAAAAATAACCTATTCAAACTCTAAGGCACAGTTTATAAATACCAAACCCTGAAAAGAACCACTAATTTCTATCAGCAATCGTGATGAATCCTTTATAAGGGCTAGTCCTGAAAAGGACTGCTAGCTACGCCGGCGGCCAGCAAGTTACTATGGTGGCTTCAAATATCTAGTCCTGCAGCGCTTTGTATACCAGAGCCCAGAAATCGATCTTCTTTGCCGTTGTATCGAGGATCAGACTAGATCTTTAGGTTGACGTTGTGTTGCGGTGATAGAGCGAGATAACAAAGATTTGCTTGGCTTTGACAATACTTGTCCTTGTTGGCGATGACAATTACAACTCTGAGAATTGTTATCAGTTCTTGAATTTGCTTGTGGGGATTCGTGTATAAACCGCTCATTTGCTGTTGTTTCTCATTCCCTGATTCTGCCTCTCCCTCCTTTTCTCTCCGTCTTATCAATTGTTTCCTTTATGCCTTCCTAATTTCGTTTCAGGAAGCTTTTCCTCTCTCTTTCCTCCCTCCATTATCAGTTCTCGTTTCATTCGTCTCATCACACTGTTCACTTAACCGTTCCCTCCTTATCTGACATCTGTATTCCCTTCTCTCCTTTCTCTTTTACCCTGTATCATGTCCCTATCATCACGTCCCCCCGTCCCCCCCTTTGAATCTACATTGCCCTTTTGTTATAATTTAGTGCTTTCTCGTTCACCCCAAACTCCTCTCCGTCAAGACTACTGACATTTTTTTAAAATTAATTTTGAAACTTCTTTATTTTCATCTTCATTTTTTTTCTTTCTTTATTATCATCATTCATTTTCCTTTCTGCTCTTTTTGGAGCACGGATCCACCGTTACAGCTGGTCCACTTGCAGTGATGGCTTGTGTAGCAATGTATTTGTTTTACACGATGAAGTTGCCATCCCCCCATGCACATCTTCACATTAGTCTCTTTATACGACATGCCTGAGTGTGCAGTACCGTATTCCTATTCTTTGGTTTGTCTCTTTTCGCTTATCTGATGTGTGCGTACGCGCGCGCGCGCGTGCATTTTGTATACAAGCCACTTACTAGAACTCTTACCTAGCCTTTTAGCATAAGCAAGAACCTTGTTTTTTTTCCCCTGCCTTTTTAAATTTTATTTTGCTGAAGTCATGCATGAAACACCCTTTCTCTCTCCCCCCTCCCCTCCCCTCGAAACCTTTTTTTAGACATTCCCCCCTTTAAACGATTGGATTGCATGTGTTATTAAGTTTTCCACTTTAGAGTTTCATGAATTGTTAACGGTCTTTTGTAGATTAGTTATTAATGAGGCACTTTAGTATTGCTTGTTATTGTCGATAGAATTTAACGATCTATAATGGTCTTTAGTGTAGAAGAGGGTCCACAAGTGTTATGTTCTGTATAACTAAATCTGGTCTGTTCTTCAGGTTTGTTGTTACAAGACGACTAATATGAGGTTGTTGTATGAGGCTGGCACACCTCATTATGTCAAAGGAAGTGCCACAGAAACCACCGCTGTAAGACCACATGAAAGTTTGGTGCAGGTTGTTGTTCGAGGAGAGACTAGTTGCAAGGGGTGGCTTCATGCTGCATAAGGAGTGACAAGGAAATTGATGAAAACTGTTGTGTAGATGTGAATGATAGACACTGACTACGCAAACTGAAAATAAATACTGTACTTCTTCATTACCTTTCAACCCCCCGAGGAGCATAGGCCTTCAATAAACTTATGCCACGTCTTCTTGTACCGTGCCGTCTGCTCACGGTCTTTCTATGTCTTCTTCGTCCACATTCGTTGTCTGTCTTCAGTTCTCTTTTCCATGTCTTCTTTGGTCCTCCACTACCTCTGTTGTTCTTTCGTCCTCCACTACCTCTGTTGTTCTTTGGTCCTCCACTACCTCTGTTGTTCTTTGGTCCTCCACTACCTCTGTTGTTCTTTGGTCCTCCACTACCTCTCTTGTTCTTTGGTCCTCCACTACCTCTATTGTTCTTTGGTCCTCCACTACCTCTGTTGTTCTTTCTTTGGTCCTCCACTACCTCTGTTGTTCTTTCTTTGGTCCTCCACTACCTCTGTTGTTCTTTCTTTGGTCCTCCACTACCTCTGTTGTTCTTTCTTTGGTCCTCCACTACCTCTGTTGTTCTTTCTTTGGTCCTCCACTACCTCTATTGTTCTTTCTTTGGTCCTCCACTACCTCTGTTGTTCTTTGGTCCTCCACTACCTCTGTTGTTCTTTCTTTGGTCCTCCACTACCTCTGTTGTTCTTTCTTTGGTCCTCCACTACCTCTGTTGTTCTTTCTTTCGTCCTCCACTACCTCTGTTGTTCTTTCTTTGGTCCTCCACTACCTCTGTTGTTCTTTGGTCCTCCACTACCTCTGTTGTTTTTTCTTTGGTCCTCTACTACCTCTGTTGTTCTTTGGTCCTCCACTACCTCTGTTGTTCTTTCTTTTGTCCTCCACTACCTCTGTTGTTCTTTCTTTGGTCCTCCCCTACCTCTGTTGTTCTTTCTTTCGTCCTCCACTACCTCTGTTGTTCTTTGCTCCTCCACTTCCTCTGTTGTTGTTTGGTCCTCCACTACCTCTGTTGTTCTTTGGTCCTCCACTACCTCTGTTGTTCTTTCTTTGGTCCTCCACTACCTCTGTTGTTCTTTCTTTGGTCCTCCACTACCTCTGTTGTTCTTTGGTCCTCCACTACCTCTGTTGTTCTTTCTTTGGTCCTCCACTACCTCTGTTGTTCTTTCTTTGGTCCTCCACTACCTCTGTTGTTCTTTCTTTGGTCCTCCACTACCTTTGTTGTTCTGTGGTCCTCCACTACCTCTGTTGTTTTTTCTTTGGTCCTCTACTACCTCTGTTGTTCTTTGGTCCTCCACTACCTCTGTTGTTCTTTCTTTCGTCCTCCACTACCTCTGTTGTTCTTTGCTCCTCCATTTCCTCTGTTGTTGTTTGGTCCTCCACTACCTCTGTTGTTCTTTGGTCCTCCACTACCTCTGTTGTTCTTTCTTTGGTCTTCCACTACCTCTGTTGTTCTTTCTTTGGTCCTCCACTACCTCTGTTGTTCTTTCTTTGGTTCTCCACTACCTCTGTTGTTCTTTCTTTGGTCCTCCACTACCTCTGTTGTTCTTTCTTTGGTCCTCCACTACCTCTGTTGTTCTTTCTTTGGTCCTCTACCGCCTCTGTTGTTCTTTGGTCCTCCACAACCTCTGTTGTTCTTTCTTTGGTCCTCCACTACCTCTGTTGTTCTTTCTTTGGTCCTCCACTACCTCTGTTGTTCTTTCTTTCGTCCTCCACTACCTCTGTTGTTCTTTCTTTGGTCCTCCACTACCTCTGTTGTTCTTTGGTCCTCCACTACATCTGTTGTTTTTTCTTTGGTCCTCTACTACCTCTGTTGTTCTTTGATCCTCCACTACCTCTGTTGTTCTTTCTTTGGTCCTCCACTACCTCTGTTGTTCTTTCTTTGGTCCTCCACTACCTCTGTTGTTCTTTCTTTCGTCCTCCACTACCTCTGTTGTTCTTTCTTTGGTCCTCCACTACCTCTGTTGTTCTTTCTTTGGTCCTCCACTACCTCTGTTGTTCTTTCTTTGGTCCTCCACTACCTCTGTTGTTCTTTGGTCCTCCACTACCTCTGTTGTTCTTTGGTCCTCCACTACCTCTGTTGTTCTTACTTTGGTCCTCCACTACCTCTGTTGTTCTTTGGTACTCCACTACCTCTGTTGTTCTTTGGTCCTCCACTACCTCTGTTGTTCTTTCTTTGGTCCTCCACTACCTCTGTTGTTCTTTGGTCCTCCACTATCTCTGTTGTTCTTTGGTCCTCCACTACCTCTGTTGTTCTTTGGTCCTCCACTACCTCCTCTGTTGTTCTTTGGTCCTCCACTACCTCTGTTGTTCTTTCGTCCTCCACTACCTCTGTTGTTCTTTCGTCCTCCACTACCTCTGTTGTTATTTCGTCCTCCACTACCTCTGTTGTTCTTTCGTCCTCCACTACCTCTGTTGTTCTTTCGTCCTCCACTACCTCTGTTGTTCTGTGGTCCTCCACTACCTCTGTTGTTCTTTGGTCCTCCACTACCTCTGTTGTTCTTTCGTCCTCCACTACCTCTGTTGTTCTTTGGTCCTCCACTACCTCTGTTACCCAGGGGATTCCAAAAACAAGGGGCTGCCTGCTGATGCTATCAACAGGTTTCCTCAATGTGTGTCCTGTCCATCTCCAGTGTTTTCTTCTTATCTCTTGTTCCACTAGCACTTGTCTGGTTCTTGTCATCAGTTCCATATTAGTGATCTTGTCATACCACTTCAGTCCTTATAATCTATGCAAGCATCCATTTATAAAAGTCTAGCTTTTCGGTTCTTGTTTTTGTTGGTTCTCCACTTAGGACTGACTTGACATTTGAATTAAACATTGTGATTTTTGTGTTGGACCTCATTTCTTGTGATCTTCATATATTTCTCAAAACAGTGAAAGGCACCTCTAGCGTTTTTTTGCCAGAGGACAATCTCCTGTCTTGGATGGCTGAGTTTTATTTTCAATAGTTGACCTGTCCATGTTGTTTGTTGAAGTTTTTGTTGTTTTACAATTTCTACAAGATGGGGTAACCGACCACATGTCCAAACCCTCCTTAGTCGTCTTTTACGACATGCATGGTAGATCACAATGTTACTATTCTTTGCTTCCTTTTCAGGCCCCGGTAATACATTAAATAATTAGTTACTTACTTACTTACGTAGTCGTTCCCCTTCTACCGTGAGGTGTAGAGATTTGGAAGAGAGAGCGCCAAACTATCCTATCGGCTGTCTTCCTCCTGGCCTGGTTCCATTCTAGTCCTCGGTCCTTCAAAGATTGTCTAATGTTGTCCTCCCAGCGGACTCTGGGTCGTCCTGGGGGTCTGGATCCTTGGCTCTTTGTTTCCCATGCTTGTCATGGTAGCCGATCTTCTCCCATTCTGCAGACATGGCCAAACCATCTTAGTTGGGACTGTTCTACTTGGGTCTGCAGGGGGTGGGATTTTAGGCCTTGACGTATCGTCTGGTTGCGGACCATGTCTCTGCTTGTTACTTCAACCACCTTCCTCAGATACCTCATTTCTGAGGTTTGGATCTGGCTTTTGTGGGTTGTAGTCATTGCCCATGACTCGAATCCATATGTCAAGCCTTCTTCGTTTTTTTTACCAACCTCTCTCTTGCTGAGGAATCCTCGATTTATGGCCTGAAAAAGTCTCCCAGCTGCTGCTTTTCGAGTGGCCAACTCTTCTTTGATTGCTCCCTTTCGGTCTATAATAGCTCCGATGTATTTAAAGTGGTCGACCTGCTCCAGGACCTGTTCTCCCAGCTTAATCTGATGTCTTTTTTCTTCTCGTGATATCACCATGGATTTTGTTTTAGAGCTGCTTATGACCATCCCTCTCTTCTCCAGCTCTTCCTTCCAGACTTGCAGGTTGGATTGGAGATGTGCCTCTGATTTAGCAATCAGGGCAACATCATCAGCAAATGCCAGCTCTGAAATACATACCTGTCTCATCTTCCAGTACCCCACTGAATACTTTCTTGTTCTCTCCTTACATGCCTTGATGACATCGTCCATGAGGAGTATGTAAAGATAAGGTGACAGGATATCACCTTGTCTTACACCAATGGTGGTCCTGAACTATTCTGACTTATGGTTTGCTGTTCTCACATAATTTCTGCAAGACTTGTAGAAGCTCTGTATAGCATAAATCAGAGGTGCTGGAATGTTCTTCCTTGCCAAACAGTCCCAAAGTTTGCTCCAAGGAACCCTGTCAAATGCCTTTTCCAGATCTTTGAAACAAAGATGGATCTCACTCTTATACTCAAGGGCCTTTTCACTCAGCTGTCTGAGTGTGAAGATTAGGTCTTGAGTACTTCGGTTTGCTCGGAATCCGCACTGGACCTCATCCAATTGTTGCTCAGCTAGGCGTCGGAGTCTCTGCTCTAGGATTCTAGAGTAGATTTTACCAGGGACACTGAGAAGGGACATGCCTCTATGGTTTCCACATTGTCGATTGTCACCCTTTTTGAAAATTGGTGCCATTAGGCAATCTCCCAATCCTTTGGAATGGTCTTGTTGCACCACGCTGCCTGTAGGACCCTTAAAAGTAATAGGTCGCCTGATACTCCCATGTACTTAACCATTTCTGGTGTTATACCATCATGCCCTGCTGCTTTGCCCATCTTGATTTTCTCCAGTGCTGCCTTCAGTTCTTCCATCTTTATGCCATCTTCACCATCATTGGTTTTCTCTTCTGTGCTAGTGGTTATCATTTCTGATGCTTCACCATGCTCACCATCCAGGAGTTCTGAGAAATATTCTTTCCATCTCTCCATTACTTCCTTCGGGGCAGTAAGCAATTTGCCTTGCTTGTCCTTTATAAATTTGAGAGGGCATTGTTTTTCCTTCCTCATGTTCTTTAGGGTCTTATAGAACAATTTCTGGTTTTCTTGCGCATCTTTTTTCTAGCTTTTCTCCAAATTCTTCCCAGGACTTCTGTTTTGCTGCTAGCACCTTGTTCTTTGCTTCTGTTCTGAGTGTCACATATTCTCTATATTTCTTCATTTGTCCTGTTGTGTTTTTTAGCTCCTAAGTATTGTTTCCATGCCATTTTCTTCTCTCTTATTTTCTCTTTGACTTCCTCTGTCCACCAAGGTGTCCTCTTTCTCTTGTTCCCAAGTCGGACTTCACCACATGCTTCTGCAGCAGCTGTCTTTATGATGTCCTTAAATTTAAGCCAGAGGGTTTCCAAGTCATCAGGTTGTTCTTCTGTGTTGCTCACCGCTGCAGCAATAAGCCCCTGATATCTGGTCTTAATTTCTGGCTCTCTCAGCTTGTATGTCTTAATGTTCGTTTACTTAGTTTCTTGCGTGATGTTGGGCAGTTCCTAGGCTGAGCAACTCTTTCAGTTGTTCTTTTGATTGTAAGCAGGTAGTGATCACTTCCAATCTCTGGCCCCCTCCAGACTCTAGCATCCCGAACATATTTGAATGAGCTTCTCCTAACAATGGCATAGTCGATCACTGACTTCTCATTCTTTGTTGGTTCACATCTAGTGTATGCGTGTATGCGCTTATGGGGGAACTTTGTGTTTGTAATGATCAGATTCTGCTCACTGCAGAATCTAAGGAGTCGCTTTCCATTGTCATTGAGAGTATCTTCTCCAATATCTTCCGTTAACTCCTCCCCATCTAGCATGGTCATTTCCAACTCTGGCATTAAAATCTCCGAGCATGATAATTTCATCTAGGCAGTCATC
Source organism: Oreohelix idahoensis (assembly GCA_024509875.1). Taxonomy (NCBI): domain Eukaryota; kingdom Metazoa; phylum Mollusca; class Gastropoda; order Stylommatophora; family Oreohelicidae; genus Oreohelix; species Oreohelix idahoensis. The sequence continues at coordinate 241,392 of JAMPIV010009056.1, forward strand.
CACTGTCCTTTGAAGCAGCTCGAAGAATTCTTCCTTGACCTCTGCTCTCTCATCCTCATTTGGCCCATACACTATGACCAGGTTGACTATGGTTTCTCCTTCTTTTAGTTTTACAACCATAATGCGCTCCGACTCCGAGACAAAGTTCCATCCCTTGATACTATCTTTTTGGTTTTTGGTCACAATGCAACCCACGCCCCCTTTAGCTCTTTCAGATGTGGGTACACCACTGTAGAGCAGCGTGTTGCCATCGAGATCCATGACTCCTTGTCCTTTTTTCTTTGTTTCCGTTATAGCTAGGATTTCTAGTTTTGCTTTCCTCATCTCTTCCACCAGCTCCTCTTCTTTCCCATCTATACTTCTTGTGTTCCAAGTTCCATAAGTCGTAGTCCGTAATCCGTTCCAGTTCGTCGCCTTTAGAATCAGTCCGGTTTTCTCTCTTGTAGTTCTCATAATCAAAAGTTTAAAGCAAACAGGTGATTGGCCTGTTGTGCCTTTGCATGGTGGAGGGGCTGCCTCCTTACGGCCTCCATGCAGGTCACCCTCCTCCTTTTTTCAGCCGGGCTTGGGACCGGCCTAAGGCGGAGTTCATTAAATAATTAGTTACAGTGCCAGAAATGTCGTTCCTGGGGAAAGTCTACACCAAGCATAGACAGCTGTGAAATAAAGTGGGGGGGGGGGGGGGGGGACGATTTTTACAAGATTATTTCTTACAAACGTAACAAAAATGCAAGAAAAACTCAAGGGCCACTTAGAAATCAGTGTCTGGGGAAATGTGAAGACAGCAGGAAAGATCGAGACACGTAGAAGCAGTGGAAGACAAGAAACAGGATGGGATGTATTTTTTATTTCCTTTCCGTCACTATTTAATCGATCTTTTCTTGTAGTTTTTTGTTTCTTCACAATTCACTGTTAAAGGCTGTATCATCAACCTAACACTAGTTGTTTACATTATGTCTTTCAATGTATATAACTGGTATATCTATATGTATAAAAGGCAGTGCATGTCTGGTCTTTATATATTTCCACACGCTTTGACTTACTAGCACTAAACTTTTAAACAAATAAAGAGGGGAAACCTGAGGCCTGTAAACAGTAAATCAATAAATATTACACACATAAAGGTATGTTTCAAACACTCTTGATAAATAAAGACGTAGAAAACTAGACAACAGAAAAACAACAGAAATGAGTGGCTTACCAGAGAATCGAACCCAGGACCTTCTGAACGGCACCACCGCCTACTACGGAAGCGAATCACCCTATCCTGTGGTGTCTAGTTGGCAGGGAGGATAGTGTGATTTGCTTCCGTAGCTAGGTGGTGGTGCCGTTCGGAAGGTCTTGGGTTCGATTCTCCGGTAAGACACTCACTTCTGTTGTTTTTCTGTTGTCTAGTTTTCTACTTCTTTATTGCTCACGAGTGCCTGGTACATACCTTTATGTGTGTAATATTTATCACTAAACTTTTCAGAGTTAATCATTATGATTGGGCGGGTAACGCCGTGTATGTTTGAGCTCAGTTTTAATTGCCTCACAGATAGAAAAAAGTTACCGAGTCTATCTTCTTAAAATCATTTGGTTATATATATATATATATATATATATATATATATATATATATATATATATATATATATATATATATATATATATATATATATATATATATATATATATATATATATATATATATATATATATATATAGTGTTGCATAACGAGAGTGTAGTTACTTTTCAAAAGTGGATTCTCATTCGATATGACGATTTATAAAATTGTAACACTAACTGGTCATGCTTAAATCAACATTATAGTAGATAACAAAATTTATGTGTTAGAACATGCATTCTAAAATCTTCTTCATCATACACTGTCAGATGTCAACTTAACTCTTTGACTCCAGACCAACGCTCTGAGCGTTGCAAAATTCAACGCGCCGTGCCAGAACAACGCTCAGAGCGTGGTTTTTAGTTTATCACACATAAACCCTAAAAATCGTCCGTTTAATGCAGTTCATATATTAAAACTCGTAGAATGACTTCCGCTACTATCTAAACAACTAATTTGACCATAGTTAATCAGCACATGTGCGTGTTTTGATGTTATTATCACAATTTTTGTGAAGATTCGCGTGTTTGCGTTTTTCGTTGTTATTGCTAGAGAAATATGTCACGCTTTATATTTACATTTTCTAAGTCTCCTAAGCAAATAATTGTGTCAAACTACTTTGAAACATTGCTAACATTGATGATGATTGTTTGGTAGTCACAGTTTGTTGTCAAAATACGGAATCTGTGCAGAAAAGCTAGACACACTAGATTTAGTTGATGAGTGGGCGTAGTCATATTCTGGCCGATCAAAAAGCAACAAAATTAGACCTACCCTAACAACTAATCACTAGTTCTTGGTAGAAGATGAAGCTAGGGATACAACTAAAACATTAAACAAGAGTAAAAAAGTTTTTATATGACGTTATTCTTCTTTATTTGTTTGAAAATTACGTAATGCACGATTGCATAATTTATTTTTTTCTTACAAAGGATCACGGAAAAACTGGTGTGAATAACACTAAATGTACTAATTGTGGCCATAAGCATGTTTTTTTTTTACTTTGTATATTGAGTAACTTGATGTTTGAAGACTAAAAAGAAAGTTTTATTGTCTACAACAGTAATTTGTCTTTGGTAAGATCGTATTCTACAGTCAACTTTTTAGCGTTTTTCAATTTTACATGCAAAATGTTTTAAGTATACCGAACATACTTGTGTTAATACTGTACTACCAAAGACATTATATATTACAATTTGCTGTCCATTTCCCTACAGTTTGGTATATAATAAGTACATGTTCAAAGGAAAATTCAAAAAAAAATTTAGACTGAAAGATGAACACTTCACTCTGTAAAATTCTGCCCACAAAAAAGTCTGGCACAGCGTGCAAAATAACTCTGGAATGAAAGAGTTAAATAAGTTTTTAAACAACGGAGGTCAGCCTAATGTTGTTTGTATCATAAATAGAGTTTGTCCAGGAGTGGTATTGACGACAGCCATACGTGATTTCTCTGTACTTCCTATGTTGTGCATTTTTGCAGCAGATGTTCGTCACTTATTGTATTGGCGTCACAGTTACCCGCATCAGTAGTTCCTATCTTTAACTTGTTTAATAGATGTTATCGCAGTCTTTTGTGGCCTGTGCGGAATCTGAAGATTGCCACGTGTTCACTTCTGTTAAGCTGGTAATATGCTTCGTTCTTCTGGTGGCCTGGATGGTGTAGCGAGATGAATGTTAGATAGAAAAAAAGATATAGTTCCCAGAAATGGAGAAGAGAACTGGTGAACAAGCTGTAAGGATGGCACAGGACAAGCCAGGTAGTTAACTGCACAGTTCTAGATGGTAGCTCAGGTAGTTAACTGCACAGTTCTAGATGGTAGCTCAGGTAGTTAACTGCACAGTTCTAGATGGTAGCTCAGGTAGTTAACTGCACAGTTCTAGATGGTAGCTCAGGTAGTCTGCACAGTTCTAGATGGTAGCTCAGGTAGTTAACTGCACAGTTCTAGATGGTAGCTCAGGTAGTTAGCTGCACAGTTCTAGATGGTAGCTCAGGTAGTTAACTGCACAGTTCTAGATGGTAGCTTAGGTAGTTAACTGCACAGTTCTAGATGGTAGCTCAGGTAGTTAACTGCACAGTTCTAGATGGTAGCTCAGGTAGTTAACTGCACAGTTCTAGATGGTAGCTCAGGTAGTTAACTGCACAGTTCTAGATGGTAGCTCAGGTAGTTAACTGCACAGTTCTAGATGGTAGCTCAGGTAGTTAACTGCACAGTTCTAGATGGTAGCTCAGGTAGTTAACTGCACAGTTCTAGATGGTAGCTCAGGTAGTTAACTGCACAGTTCTAGATGGTAGCTCAGGTAGTTAACTGCACAGTTCTAGATGGTAGCTCAGGTAGTTAACTGCACAGTTCTAGATGGTAGCTGTAGGAGAGAGCTGTGAAGTAAGTCACCTTCTCGCTAGACATATCCTGTGCTCCAAATGTGTCTCTATTAATAGTTAGTGTGAAATGCAGCTCGTTAATTATCCCTGCACATTAAAAAATATTAAATAATTCTCTAAATTTCCCACACAATAACAGTATTTCGAACAGAAACTTGAATTTAAACTAAATCAATCAACTAAGATTTTAAAAATCTATCTGTACATTTATTAATTAAAATAAAAGTTTGGTAAAGATTGCAAATATGCATTTACACAACTCACAAGTTGGAAAATTACGTGTCAGTATCTTAGTTCATCTTTTTGGGCAGTTGGTGACTTCTGGATCTTGTTTCTTCAAAGTAATGAGTACTTATCTAATTCAGGTTTTTTCACCGCAGACACTTCTCGTCATACATCAGGTGTTGATGTCTAAGGGATACTTCATTCACCTAGACAGGTAGCCACGATGCTACTATCCAGCGATTGCAGAGGTGGTCCTTGAATCACACACTGCAGTCTTGTATGCTTCTTCCTGACATGATTTCTAGCTGCTTCATGCTGTTCAGGATTGTTCAGGTTATATTCTGTTTGGAAACCAATTTCGGTTATCAGCACAGGGTTTAGAGTACCAAGATTTAGATATCAGCAGGTAATTCAAAGTCAGTGCTAACATTAAATATTACAGCAATTTACATAACACCAAAATACTTGTAACCCAACGATTAATACACGTTAAACATACCCTTCAGACACAGTATTACGGATCTGAGCTTATCACTTATGCAAGTCTGCTCACAAGCAGGTCAGCTTTGCTTTTCTCAGTTATGGCCTGTGGCTATAGGGCTTCGACAAGCGTGTGTCACTCCGCTGGACGTCTTTTCAATTATGAAATTTTGAGAGTCCAGAATTGAATCTGAGTAGGCTTATATACCTAATATCAAGTCTAACCCTTGTTTTCTCAGAGGTTCGCGTCGGTATTCACCTTTCCTCTTGTAACTTCCGTGGATTTCAATGCTGTTATGTGATTTTTCCATTTCCTCGTCGATTACCAAGGATAAATATTTCCCACTACCATAATTACATGTATAGTTGCTGTTCAAATCCCAAAAAGAATCTTTTCGTTCGGGGCATTAACGATAAAGTTATAGCATAATTTTCTGGTGTACGATTCATAATTTATCATAAAGACACTAGTTTACGTGGCAATTCCAATAATAACAGATGAATGGAAAGCAGAATGGGATAAAAATCTGAAAGGAAGACATGCATATAAGATGTTCAATGCACCAACAAAAAAATGTCAGATATCTAGGGAAGTGAAAATTCCCAGTAATACGAAACTTCTCAGACTACAGCTGGGAAAAGGCTATTTCAGAATAGAAGAACCTTACTGTGCAGGATGTCTTCAAGACAATAATATAGAACATTTCTTGTTAAAATGTAAGAGGTATGAACAAATGAGAATCCCAATATTAGATTATTTGCAGGCATCAAATTTACCTATAAATATAGAAGAGGTGTTAAGAATAGACAGACCTAGGGAACTGCATAATTTAGTCAAACAGTATTTAACAAGAACAAAAGTTAATATATAGTAATTGGGAAGGTGAAGGTCTGATGATGTTCTTACAATACATATGACTTATGACAAGTGAAAGTCCGTTAAATATCTAACTGGAAACAACAGGCCTTTATACCCCTTCCTCTGAATATTATTTTTGTTTGGTTTTGTTTTCTTTTATCTCGTTTTTGTTTGTTTGGGGTTTTTTTAAACATACAAACAAAATTGGTAATTTTGATTTGCCATATTTACAATGATGTGACAGATGTGATGACTCTTTCCCGTATCGGCAGTTGTTCATCTTACTTGGAAATGAAAACACTATATATCCTAATTATAACCCATCAGAGGTTGAACGGGATATTTTTCATCATTTAAAAAAAAGAAAAAAGTGGCCAGTCCGGTGGGTGTGTCTTGCCCGTGTCGCTACAGATGCCCTGCTTTCCATTTATTTCTGTATCTGCTTCTGATAAAACTCCTGTCCTCTTCATAAGTTATTTGTCTTTCAGGCTGAGGTAGCTTTCCATTTTCCTTTGCCAATCTGTGAGCCTCTTCATTGTCAGGAATTTTGTAATGTGATGGGATTCATTGTATTGAATAGCTGACTTTGTTTTTAGCGTATTAAACTTAGTTCACTTAGGTCTGCATTGTCTTAACTCCTCAGAGCTGTAAGTATTAAAAGCACATTAGTTATGAAAGCTATTTGTCTCTGTGCTTTCCTCAGCCATTAGGACTTCTGCTGCAGTTTTGAATGTCTCTGCTTCTGCTCTGGTTACTTCAGAATTTTCCTGTTGTCACTGTTAACTGTTTCATTCTATTGTTGCTCAAACTCGGAAAGATTCCACCACATCCATTCTCTGTTGCATTAGGTGCTGAGCCGCCTGTGTATGCGTGGGTCGAGGTGTGGCTTGGGTAATGTTTCTCTAAGTATTTTATGGTCAGGGCTCTTCTTTCTATTACTGACTGGCTGATCTTTCTTTCAGTATCAGGAATGTTTTCTATAATTTCAGAGAAGCTCTGTTGCTTCCAAACAGGAAGCTTGTGTTCAGTGCAGATGGCTTTGGTTGTTGATTTGACATTTATTGGGTCTGTTCTCATCTTAGTTTTTGGTAATTCTACAAAGTTGCTTTGTTTTAGTCTTCCCTTTCCAAGACCATTTATTGTCTTGTATATTGAGTGGTCTGCATTCTAATATAAGCGACTAATTTTGTGTGAAGGTGAACACAGCTCACCTCACCAAAAGTAGGCAGAAGTCCTAATGGAAAAAAAACCATGCAGTTCACCCAGACACAGCTGAATGCTATAGCTTCCGGTTATTGCTGCAGAAGTGGACATTTCGGAAACCTATAGTCAACTTGATTAATGACGTAGATGAAGTAAAATGGCAGAAATACTTATCTGACTGGGGTTCCAATGATCATATCACCACCTGGTGAAATGCTGTACCAATCTATGAGTAGTTTTTACAATTTTTGATATAGAGAGCTGAATAAAATATGAAGTTGTACCCGATGTCTGTCTTCAACAGATGCAGAAAATTACAAAGGACAAGTGCTTGGAAATTATCGACAGATTTGAACCATCAGCTGAAGGTCGCTTGAAGGGTCACCTGGGCATTGATGGTAAGCATTTCATATATTTTTTAAGAGTTAATTTTGGAGTGCCACTTGGCTTACCAGTTGTTCTGATACTTCAGAAATATGGTATTTCTTTCTGATATTACACTCTAATGGTGTTTCGTTTTCTTCTTTCACCTGTCATCTCCCCATGCAGTATAGGCTTTCAACAAACTTATGCCAAATCTACCTGTTACGTGCCATCAGCTCAAGATCTTTCCATGTCTTCTTCATCCCCTTCAAGTCTATCTCCAGTTCTCTTCTCTATGTGTTCTTTGGTCTTCCTCTACCTCTCTTATCCTGGGGATTCCAGAACAAGGACTGTCTAGTGATGCTATCAACATGTTTTCTCAGTGTTTATGATATTTGGTAATGTCATATTAGTAGTAGTAGCGGAAATAGCTATATTGTTATTTGTAACAGCTGCACTGTCTGTAACAACTTGGTTCTAGTTTATGATATGACAACATCGAAGCTGTGCTAGCAGTAGAGATAGCAATAGCACAAATTGTGGTCTTAGCTGCTTTACTTGTGATAATTTGAGAATCTACATCATTTTGATTGTCGTTGTTTGTTGAATTTCTTGCATTGACATTTCTTTCTTTCTGGTTTTGTTTTTTTTTACTTACTTATTTGTTGTGCCTTTTCCTTCTTTCACCTGTTGTTTATTTTTTCATCTGCCTGTATCACCAGTGATCTTGTCATACCATTTCAATCCTCTTTGCAAGCAGGGCCGGATTAAGATCTCTGGAGGCCCTAGGCTATTAAGATGTTTTGGGGCCCCTCTCTAATCTTCTAAAAGGTAAAACTAGAAAAAAAACTAATGGATTTCAGATAAATGTTTTTATTCATATATAATAAATGGGACCTAAGACGCGTCAACAGTGAGGAATGCAGTTAGCGGTGCTGAAGTCGGATGTGTCGGCCGAAAGGCGCAAATATCGCAACTTCGCTGTAAACGGACACAACGCAACCAACGTCCTTTTCAGGACGAACGAAGAAGAAGAAGAAAAAATATAATAATGTTTTAAAAAAAGTGTTCATTACAACCGCTAGATTTTAGTAAAGGTAGTGGGGCCCCTGCAAAGAAAATATAATTAAAAAAGGAAAAAGCGGGGGTGGAAGTAACTAATAACCTAACTGTTGTACATATACTATTACCTGCACGCACGAGCGTACTATCGTGCATGTGCCGTTACTGTAGAGCTCTATGCATTATGACACTGTTGCTTTTTTCTCAGGGGTCCTTGTAAGCCTAGGGCCCTAGGCCCGTGTCTAGTAGGCCTAATGAATAATCCGGCGCTGTTGGCAAGGATTCATTTATGTCAGTCTGTAACTTCCTGGTTGTCATTTTGGTGCTCTTCATGTTTCAGAACCAGACAATGAGACTGCTTTGACATCTAAGTCTGATTGGTTATGTTGGTCTTGATTTCCATATATTTTCCAATGTAGTGAAAGCTCATCTTACCTTTTTTAAATTCTTATTTAAATATCATTATCTGTTCCCACAACTTATTTTACATTGATGACAAGATATATGTTAGAGTCCACATCTTGTGCGGATGTTCTCCCAAGTGCATTCTTGCTATGATCTGCAGCATTTACTCTCATAATCTGTGTCTTTGCTGTGTGTATTTTCAGACCCAATATATCTAGCATCATATATCATGGAACAGTTTTACATATTCACAAATATTATACAACAAACATTACAGCAGCAAAGGTTTTCAGTAGAGATTAAGAGATATTATTATGGTACACATGGCTAACAAATAAATCCAAAAAACGTTGATGTTCTTTAAGCCCACGTTTCTCCATACGTGGTGGCCTGTTTACTCTTCTTCTTTCTTTGGTCCTTGGTAGCTGACTGACAAAGCAATCAGCAACCATCATGCCTATTGGCGTCTTGTAGGGCGGCAACAAACTGTCTCCACTTTGCTCGGTCGACAGCCATCCTTCGTGTCATGCCCCAGCTTTGGTTCATGCTTAGCATCTCCGCTTCCACAGTTCTCCGCCAAGTGGCTCTTGGCTGTCCTTGCTTTCACTTTCCTTCTGGAGTCCATAACCATAGCGAGGCAGTTCTAATGATGGTGTCAGGATCTCATCTGAGGATGTGGCCATCCCAATTCCAGCATCTACCCGCTATTACTTATTAGTAAACCTGTTTACTATTGCATCATTATTACTTAAGTGTTGCCTTTTAATTAAACATCAGACATACTTTTTCAGCAGACATTCTCTCTCAACACACTTGACATATCAAAGCTGTATAATTATCACTTCATGTCTTATTCAAAAGCGGTGCCTGCTTTCTCTCCAGTAATCAACCATTTCATAATTTCAGTCTCCTTTCTCCCTCTCTGTTTTACAGGGTTCACAGCTTACCTCTTGTCAGAAGAATGTGACCTGTTTGATCCAGAACATCTGGTCGTGTGTCAGGACATGACGCACACACTTAGTCATTATTTCATTGCAAGCTCACACAATACGTAAGTACATGACGATTGGTACAGGCCATAGTCACCACCATAACATTTTTGCTTCTTCTGCATTCTCCAGTGGGTGTCCTACTTACAACTCTTAAATTCAGGCTAGCATCATCATTGTCTCCCTTTTCACTAAATATGGAGCTTTGGGCCACCACTGCAGTTGGCTCCCTTGAGGAAACCAAGACCAGAGCACAAACTCTTCCAGCTGTGGTTTCTGTAGTGGTTTGTTTTACATGATGAGGTTTCCAGCTCCATGTATAACCTAATATTAGTCACCTTTTACAACATACATGAGGGAGCCGTGGTTGTATTCTTGTTTGCTAGCGTACTGTTTTGTTTATCTCCCTTACCTCATTAGCAAATTCTACAACTTTTCTTGTGTTTAAAGTCTCTTTTTTTTTTTTTTTGAGGCTGCATGCTCCATAAAAAGCGGAAAAGAAAATGATAATGATGATGATGTTTATGACAGACAGTTTCAGACTGTGACATGAGTTGAGAAATATAGCAACAAGGTAGGGAGGTGCTCAAAATTACAAAATAGCTGGGGGAGGCGATATGATGCAGTGCAGTATTGACATTTTTTCCTCATGTACATACCAGAACCCGCAATTTAGGAGCGTAGAATAAGACCACCACACCCATTTTAGCATGTTTATTGTTAGGAAAGGTGACAAATGATGGTTGTGTATTGGGGGGGGGGGGGGGGGTAGCATCCTTATAATGTAAAACAGATTCCTGCAGAAACTACCAGTGCAAGTCTACATGAATTGCTTTGGCACAGCTTGTAAGACTGTTAATTGGCAATGGTAGCTGCATGTTTCCAGAACATAAATGACTGAAATAAGGTTATATGAAATTTAGGCAATGCTGTACCTGTCAAAAGATAGCAGGAATTTTGTGGCTACGGAGTCCGTAGAGTGAATTTATATTTGTGGCTGGAGGATAAGGTCGATCTCAAAATCAGAAAGTTGGACACGTGTGGATGTTTGTAATTTACATAAGCATATTCATGATAATAATAAATCAAGCACAAATCAGTAGCCAAACTAATGTTTTTCAGTCAAGTATTTTGTTATTACAAATGTTCTATTTGGTTTCAGTTTGCTTCATTATTCCAGCGTGATGCTGACCACATCACCCCTAGTGTGCCGATGGCGAAGAAATTATGTGCCTAACACTATATTCCCAATATGCCTCAATGGGCGTGTAACGGGATCCTTTTTATCCCTCCTTTGCTTCATTATTGGGGGGAAGGGAGTGGGAGGAGCAGAGGAGAGGGGAATGTTGATTTACATAATGCATTTCATATTACATACTGATTGTCTTTTCTAGCTATTTGTTAGAAGACCAGCTGAAAGGACCATCAAGTGTAGAAGGCTACATTCAGGCACTGAAAAAGGGCTGTCGTTTTATAGAATGTAAGTGTAATCAAACAGAAATTTGAACTGAATTAGAGCATCCTCTGATAGGTCCAACAGACATATGCTTTGTTACATTCCTTTTGAGATTCAATCCTGTATACCTAATTACACAGTTATAGAGATATTTGATTGAGTCTTCCAAGCCCCTGCAGCGTTGTACTATATATGGAGCCTAAGTGTTGTTTTATATATTTGTATAAGTGAAGAGTTTGTGGTTGCTAGACTATGCATCCACTGGAGCCAAGAGTATTGGTTGACTGAGGGGGTTCCTTGTTGCCTGTAAGATTTCCCAGTCAGTCAGTGTTGCTAATTTTTTTCTTCAATTTTCTCTTCTAGTAAGATATAGGTTGCTCCTTATTAAAGATGGGCCAGAACAAATAAAAATACAAGAGAACAGGACACTTTATCAATATGGTGAAAAATGGCTAAGTCAGTCAGTCAGCCAATTTTAACATTTTTATTTTCAGAATAAATAGAATTATAGAGAGTAAATTGGGAAAAAGAGGTTGTAACTCAATAAAAAATAATCAAAACAATATTGTTTGTAAAACAAGGTGACAATGTTTAATTATTTTCAATTATTATTTACTCCCCACGAAGACATGGATTATAATAAAGATAATAATACAATATTCTAGTGAAGGTACTTGTTGTTGCTGTTTTTATTAACACATATTAGTTTTTCTGTTGTCAAGCCTAGGGATATGAAGTGTTATATCCTGCAATAGTAACACAGAACTTCTCTGTGTGTTGCAGTTTTTTGTTGTTGTTGTTGTAGATTTTGTTTATGCTTCTCATAATTTATTCTCTGGTTCTTGCCAGTGGACTATGTTGTTATTGAAAATGATGTTTGTTTATTTACATTCAACTGTTGTTAGAGCCACTGAATGAATTTTTTCTGTACCTATTGTTTCATATTCTGGATGTGGACTTCTACTGTCAATTATTAATTTGTCTTCAAGTGGTCAGTAGACCTCTTATTGGTATTAATTATTTCTTTCCATATTTTGGGCAATGGACTATGATGATAGGGAACTCTGTAGAGAGCATTACAACAGGATGCAATCTGATCATCAGAAGTGGTTCCCCCCCCCCCCTCCCCAGCCATACAAGTGTTTTGGCTCATTATCTACTTTAAACTCTAAAGGACTCCCAAGTGTCCACCTCCTGTTGTATTTTCCCGCCTGCGCTGGGAATTGAACCCCTTCCACCTTGGTTGCGATTTTCAACTTCAACCATGGTTTTCCAGGATTTATTACTGGTTACTTCTTCTTTTGCTCCCTACGAAGCATAGAGTCACCACTGTAGCGTGTCTCTTTGCAGGAAGCCTGTCTGATAGCATTCAGGTGCCCTAGCAGTGGTGACTTCTATAGCAATGTGTTTTATATGATGAAGTTGCCAGTCCCACACACAACTTCATATTAGTCACTTCTTATAACAGTCGTATTCTTTCCTTCTCTCTTCAGGGACCACCGAGAATTAAAAAGGGCAATTATTGATAAATGTCAATTATTTCTTATATTTTCCCCTCATTCAGTGGATAGCTGTTGTTTGTGTTCATATTTTACAGCCATTTTCTTTCATCTTCCTCTTTCTCGTGTCTCACTTGTTAATTAGCAAGAGGACAGAACTGCGTTTATCTTGCAGGAAGTTTGCTCCAAAGCACTTCATATGCCCTTGCATTGCATTGGTTTTGTAGCAGCTTGTTTTATATGAAGAAGTTTCCAGCCTCATAAACAGGTTCAGCATCATCACCTGTTACTACATGCTTAAGGAAATGTTGATCCTATTCTTTCTGTGTCTCCTCCCAAGAACCACATGAGACGTACTGAGCTAAGGACCATTATTGTTGTTGATTCTTCTTCTACTTTTCCCTATTTGCTCCTTTTGGAGCATGGAATCACCACTGCAGATAGTCCCCCTTGCAGGAAGCCTGCATCAAAGCATTCATGTTTTATATGTTAAGTTTGCCAGCACTGTGCACCACTTCATATCTTTTGCCTTTTATGACATGTCTGATGGTGAATTTGTCCTATTATTTCTGTGTCTCCTCAGAGACCCCTGGGAGACCACACGGGGAAAACTTCTTTTTGCTGTTGATTATTTAATGTCATAGCCTTTACAATGAATCATTGTTACTGTTATAACTGCTTTTTTTTAAAAACTGATTAGTGGATGAACTGTGATTATCTTTGTTGTTTATTGACTGTTAGTTTTCAGACAGTCAACTGTTATTAATTATTTTTTATTTCTTTATTATTATCATCACTATTTAAAAAAAGACTGTTGTGCTTAGAATTATATATTTTGATGTTGTTGCAATTGTTATTGCTTATGATTATTTGTTTCATTCTTTCTGGACAGTGGACTGCTGGGATGGGCCCAATGATGAGCCAATCATCTACCATGGCCACACTCTTACATCCAAAATATCTTTCAAGTCAGTCATTGAAGTGATCAACGAACACGCATTTACACATTCTGAGTAAGCATGTAGCTTTTATGTTTTTAAACTTCCTCCTGTGCACAAACTAGTTTCATGTTGGCAGCTGTAAAATCATTGTCAGCTTTTCGTAACATCATACTTTTTTTTTTGTTTCTAATTGTTTGTAGCAGTCTCCTGCTCTTGTGTGTAATCTCTTAGTGTTGGTTCATTGTCTCTTCTTATACTGTTAGTTGTTTGTTAAGTTTTTACTGTTTATAATGGCTTAGTCTTTGTTATTTGCTAACTAACATTGTTATGTGTCCTCCATGTAATGGCTTTGTCTTTGTTATATGCTAACTAACATTGTTATATGCCCCCATGTAATGGCTTTGTCTTTGTTATATGCTAACTAACATTGTTATGTGGCCCCCATGTAATTGCTTTGTCTTTGTTATATGCTAACTAACATTGTTATATGGCCCCCATGTAATGGCTTTGTCTTTGTTATTTGCTAACTAATATTGTTATGTGGCCCCTTGTAGTGCCCCGGGAACCCTCTGAGGGGATAAACAAAGAATACGACTGCTGTTTCCTCAAGCATGTCATAAGAGGAGACTAACATGAGGTCATGCATGGGGCTGACAACATCATAATGTCAAACTAATTGCTACATAAACCACGACTGGAAGGGCACATGAAGCCTTTAGTGGTGCAGTACTTCCTGCAATGGTGGCTCCATGCTTTAAAAGGAGCAAAAAAGGTCAACGATGATTATTGTTGTATGCAATTATGTCTTATTGTGTGCAGTCTCATTCTGTTATTTCTGATTCCATACTGTTTGTTTTGCTTCTGACATTATGTAACCTGTTTGTTAGCTGGTGGTATTTTTTGGTTATGTGTTATGTCATGCTGTTTATCATTTCATGCTGTTTATCATTTCATGCTGTTTTACGTATACCCTAATGCTCATTTTTTTCTTTCTTTTTTTCCTTCTCTTTTTTTGTTTTTTTTTAAACTCAAATGTCATTAAGCATTTGTAAGTCAAATATTGAGCACCCAAGTCAAAGTGGTTAGAGCATTGGTTCGATTCATGGTATCAACATGCTCCAGTCTACCCAGCTGTACATGGGTACCTGACTTTGCTCTTGAGTTAAGAAAGGAAAGGCAGTGAGGAAGGGAACAGGTCACCCCCCCCCACCTCTCGATGCTGGACCTAGTATTGTGAAGTCTCTAACACCTCACTCCCCTACTGCAGTATCTGCTATGGGACTACATTTAACTTTTTTTAAGGTCAAATATTGTCACCATCATCATCATTCTTCCTTTAAAATCCCAATGGAACATAGGACTACAACTGTAACTTGCTACCAGTTTATAATTTTGTCTATCTTCTTTAGTTGTGGAAGTAGTTCTAGTTGCTGCACTGGCTCCCTCTTCTAAATTTCTTTTCCATGCTCCTTTTAATGTCACGATTCTTCTTTTCTCTAGTGGTTTCCAGTCTAGGTTATGGGTGGTTTTTTTAGGGGGCGGGGGGGGGGGGGGGGGGGGTCTCTTGTGATGTCATAAAGAGTAATCTCTAAGAAAAAAGGCCAGAAGGGAAATTATTCCTGCCATGTCTGCCTGTATCATTCAGTTTCCATACAAGCTATTTGCTTGGTGTAATTCTCAACAACGACTTGCTGTTAATTTGCATGATGACCATGCATGTCAAGTAGGCAGGTCGTGAGGCTTATTACTGATTCTGGTATTGGTTGGTAGGAGGACTTGCAATCACATCTATACTGGTCGGGGTCATTTCACTTTTACTCTAGCATGGGGTTACTATGGTCATGTCAAATGATTCATATGCACATCACTTAATTCTTTTTCATGATTTGTTTACACATCCCCACGGCGACCGTTGCCTCAATTGGCTGTGTGTGGTGTACCCGGAAATGGGGCCTCCCAGTACTGAGGCACAGTTAAGTCCCCGATGTCACTTATCGGTGCAGAGTTGAGAGAGATGGCTGAGCATCACAATCCCCCCTGTGTTGCAGCATGATGAGAACCCAGCATTGCACACTGAGCTTGGGGGGATCACTTGGGCACCAGACTTAATACTGGCTCTTGACTGGATGGCCGCATGCAGGAGATTTCTACAATGGAGGGTTGGCAGGTGGTGGGTATCTGGAAGTGGCTCTGTGCAGGACGTGAGGATTCCTTGGGAGAGCCCAGAACCAGAGCACAGCATTGTGCAAGCTCTGCATAGTTGGAGAGCCCCCTGGATGACGGGGAATGCACAGTGTGCTACCCCACCTATCCCCAACTGCTAACTTAGAACCAGAAGTGGGGTCCTCTGTATGCGTGTCAGGCCAGGATAAAATGCCTGGGAAAGAGACTGGAGCTCAGAACTCCCTAACTCAAAGTTGCAGGATGGCAGAAAAGCCATGGGAAAGACAGGGCTATTTTGAAGATAACGCAACCATATTTTCACCATACGAGCTCGGACACCACCTCGGTAAACAAGGTCCGCGCAGAGCAGTGACACCCCCAGGCTGCTTGCGAATAGTCTACTACTGGGAACATAAACAGATTAGGGATGAGCCCACTCTCCCGTTGAACAGGTGCTAAAGTCATAGATACTGAGCCAGAAGGCGCACCGGAAACCACAGTATCACGCAACTCGCTTTTTTTTTTCTATGGAGAGTACACCGTCAAATAAATCTCGTACTGGTGCTCGCCCTGTGGAGCTCCACCAGGCAGGTGCAGTGCCGGGCTCTGAGCCTCGACAGAGCCCACCCTCAGCTACTGGAGGACCCTCTAGACCGTCTTGTGGAGTCAGCAGACGGCGGAGGAGAACTACTGACCAAAACAAAACAGAAAAAGAGAAACCCAGAGTGCCACTTGTCATGATGCACTGGAATGCAGAGGGAGTGAACAGCAAGCAGGCTGGATACAGCAAAAAGACAGAGCTGGAAAACATCTTGTATGAGAAGCAAGTCAGTGTTTGCTGTATCCAAGAGACTCACTTGAAAGCAGATCAAACCTTTAAAATAAGGGGATATCAATGCTTCAGATACGACAGAAAAGATAGACAAAAAGGAGGAGTACTTACTCTTGTAAGGAATAACATTCCTGCACACGAAAGGAAAACCTTCATGGATGGAGCAGAATATCAGCTGTTGCAGATAAAGGTAGACAAGATGGAAATAGAACTCCTGAACTATTACTGTCCGACAACAAACCCCTGAGTCTCAGCTCTATACAGGTACCAGCCACCAACTTTATAGCAGTTGGAGACTTTAATAGCCACTCCCAGAGCTGGGGCTATAACCATCTGGATCACAGAGGTGAAGAGGTTGAAACTTGGCAAGATGATCACTCCCTAATCCTAGTCAATAATGCCACAGATACTCCTACCTTCTACTCCAGAGGATGGCACACAACTTCAACACCAGATCTTGCCTTCTCCACACCAGATATAGCTGGATCTATTAGTAGAGAAGTAGGAGACCAACTAGGGGGAAGCGACCATCGCCCAATCTTTCTTACTGTCCAGAGTGCAACTCTCAGTACAGGCCCAGCCATTACAAGATGGAACTACAAAAAAGCCAACTGGGGTTTATTCAGGCATCAGATGAACACGCTGCTGTCTACCCTCAAGGTACAGAACAGAGACATTAATGAAGTGGTAAAAGACTTCAACAGATGCATACTACAAGCTGCAAAAGAAACCATTCCCAAAGGATGCCGGCGTAACTACATACCATACTGGTCCAGCACACTCCAAGAACGTCAGGAAGCTATGGACAGGGCTAGAAAGGACGCAGAGTCTCAGCCTTCACTTGAAACTCACAACAAATGGAAAAAGGCTGTAGCAGAGTTTCAGAGAACAAAGCTAGAAGAAAAACGGAAAAGCTGGAGAACTAAAACGGCATCGCTGAACCTTGAGAAAGACGGCAGGAAACTTTGGAGATTAGTCAAGTCTCTAAATGAAGAGCGTTCCTCACCTAGGCAGACTATCACATTGGATGAAGGTGGCAAACTTTTCAGAGGAAAACAAGCTGCAGACTTGTTTGCTAGAAGATACAGTTCAGAAAGCAACTTACCCATTAACATAGATCATCAGAGAGAGATAAGAAAAGAAATACTGGCAACCATGGGACAGACAGATACTCCTGCCCCAATGAGGGAACCCATCACACTAGGAGAACTACAGAAGACTATTTCCAAGCTTAAGTTTCAAAAGTCACCCGGCCCAGACAAAATCAGCAACGAAATGCTAGTAAATCTGAGCTCAGCAGCAAAGACAAAACTGCTTGAGATATTCAACCACAGCTGGTTGAAAGGAACGGTACCCCAAGTATGGAGAGAAGCCATCACAATACCCATACTAAAGAAAGGGAAATGTAAGACCGAGGCTGCAAGTTACCGGCCAATCAGTCTCACAAGCTGTGTTGGGAAGACTATGGAGCGAATAGTCAACCACAGATTGAAATGGTATTTAGAGTCTGAGCATATCCTGGTGCCGGAACAAGCTGGATTTAGAGAATGCTACAGTATAGAAGACCAAGTTACTTACTTGTCTCAAGCAATAGAAGATGCCTTCCAGGAGAAGAAAAAGGTCCTAACGATCTGGGTCGACTTCAAGCAGGCCTTTGACAAGGTGTGGAAAGATGGCCTCATTGCAAAACTTAGGAGAAGTGGAATCCAAGGCAACATGATGAAATGGATCCAGTCATACTTGCATAACAGGAGAAACTAGAGTCACTCTTGACGGTCTGCAGAGCAGAAAAGTGTTGCTCCATCAGGGGGTACCTCAAGGAGGAGTAATTTCCCCAACACTCTTCCTTGTTTACATCAATGACCTGGTGAAAGATCTCCCTGCAGGAGTTAAAGCTGCCTTATATGCAGATGACCTAGTACTCTGGTGTGCTGATGAAAATGTCACCACAGCAAATTATAGAATGCAGCGGGCAGCAGACATGCTAGTGTCATGGGCAGAGAAATGGCTTATCACAATAAACACAGACAAAACCTCCACAACACTGTTCTCCCTTGCCCCCAAGGACAAATCAGCTAACATACACCTAGGGACAACCGTGATCAAGGAAGAAAGCTACCCCACCTATCTTGGGGTGACATTTGACCAAAGGCTTACATGAAATAAGCATATTGAAAATGCAGAAGGAAAGGCCCGAAGACGACTAGGCATACTCAGAAAATTAGCAGGTACCAAATGGGGAGCAAATGAACGAAATCTAAAGAAGATTTATAATGGAGTAATAAGACCACACTTAGAGTTTAGCTCAGCAGCGTGGTCATCAGCTGCTAACTCACATCTGCAGTCTTTGGACAAGGTGCAAAATCAAACTCTCAGGCTCATTACAGGAGCCATGAAAACTACACCAATAACAGAGATGCAGAAGGTTGCTGGATTACAGACATTGTCCCATAGAAGAGACACAAAAACCATGATCCAGATGGAAAAGTACAACAGTATGCCAATGCACCCAATGAAGGCAAGACTAGATGATCTGGCATTGGGACGTCTAAAGCGTAGCAGCTTTGTGCATCGGGGGAAGGGACTTGTAAGACAGCATCAAGAAGACCTATCCATGAAGACAACACCACTGAAGCCCACCCTATACCCTGTACCATGGGAGCAGGCCAGCAGTGCCCTCCAAATTAATACATCAGTCGGTGGTCTCACAAGTGGATGTGAGTATAATGATCTGCAAAAACGAACTGCTACATTGAGTATGATCCAAGAAAGCTATCCCGATCAATCATGGATACATGCCTATACAGATGGATCAGCAACTAATGCTGTTAGGAATGGAGGTGCCGGTATCTTTATCTCATATCCTGACAACCACTATGAGACTAGGCACATTCCCACTGGTAAATTCTGTTCCAACTATACAGCTGAGGTTCAAGCTCTAGAGCAAGCTGCAAATATGATTTATAACACCAACTCTGACTGCCACCAGGTAGTCATCCTCACAGATGCACTGTCTGTCCTGCAAGCTCTCAAGGGTGGTAAACTCCCGCATCTGAGAAATGAACTAAACAAGGTAGCTGCCAAAAAGAGAACCATACTTCAGTGGGTACCATCTCATTGTGGTGTACCCGGAAATGAAAAGGCAGATAAACTTGCAAAAAAGGGAGGAGAATGTGAACAAGAAGATAATGAAGTCACATACTTTGAGAAAAAGAGAGCTATCCAGACTATCAGAAGAGAACAGAACCAACCCAAAGACGACTATCACACTCTCGACCGGCAGGGACAGATAACTATTTTTCGACTCAGGACAGGGCATAACAAACTGAATAAACACATGCACAAGCTACGATTGTCTGCTTCACCACTGTGCACATGTGGATTAAACGAACAAACTGCTGAGCATGTTCTACAGGACTGTCCTCTGTATGACCAGTTAAGAAAGATATACTGGCCCAATGACTCAACACTAAACTCAAAGCTATATGGAGTTAAAGAGGAACTTCAAACAACAGTCGAATTCATCATGAGAACTCGTCTGACGGTGTAATCATCAAAGATGCGATCGCAAGAAGAAGAAGAAGAAGTTTACACATCCTAGCAACATCGTTTCTGCAATTATTTCCCTTCTGGCCCTTTTTCTGAGAGATTACTCTTTATGATGTCATGAGAGACCACCACCACCCTCCCCCCACTAAACATATCATAAGTGTCCCTGTGACAATAACCCAACACCACATTTCTCTCTGTAATCTCCAAATGGATTGTTTGTTGTTTGTTCACATTCATGGCTGTTAGCTTGTCATTACTTCAGGCTATATGATAGACAGGAAATGAAAAAAAGATGTTTCCTCTATTCGTCTTATCCTGGGGGTTCCAGATCATAACGACATGGCAGTTGTGAGAGACTGTTTTTGTTTTGTTGTTTTTGTTTTGTTTTTTGTATATTTTGGAATACACATATACACTAACACAATTTTACATTTTTGATTAACAATTTTTTTACAGAGTGGAGTGAGGAGATCATACCATATTTTGATATTGGAAATCAGAATCAATTGGTATCTCGAATTAACTACACAATATATCATAATTATGACCCATCAAAGGTTGAACAATATATTTATTCTTTAAAAAAAAAAAAAAATCAGGAACTGCCTTGTAATGCTATCAACTGGTTGTCTTGATATGTGTCATATCCCCCAAAACCAGCATCTCATTCTCACCAGGGACATGACAATCATCTGTGCTAACCAAGACTGAATTTTCCAGTTCTTAAACTTAACAACAACTGTAGATGATACAAGAAGATGAAAGTTCAAACAGAAATTAGTGACACAAATCGTTGTTTTCTTGACTTCCATTTCAGGTATCCTGTGATATTATCCATTGAGAATCACTGCAGTGTCAAACAGCAGCAAATGATGGCACATGTCATGAAATCTATTTTTGGGGACAAACTGTTCGCTGACAATGTAGATCAGAATGAGACAGAACTACCTTCTCCAGAGTACCTCAGAGGCAAAATACTGATAAAAGTAGGTCATAACAGTTTTTTTTCTTTTGGCATGTCCTCTTGCTAGATTTGTGTATGATAATTATGAGATACCTTTACATACATGAAATGGTATGACAAAGTCAGGAACGTGGAATTGATGACAAGAACCAGACAAGTGCCAGTGGAACAAGAGTTGACAAGAAGACGCTGGCGATGGATAGGACACACATTGAGGAAACCTGTTGATAGCATTACAAGACAGCCCTTGTTCTGGAATCCACAGGGAAAGAGAGGCAGAGGTAGACCAAAAAAACACATGGAAAAGAGAACTGGATACGGAGGTGAAAATGATGAGGAAAACACGGAAAGAACTTGAGCAGATGGCACAGGACAAGAAGATTTGGCATGTGTTTGTTGAAGGCCTATGCTCCTCGGGAAGCTAAAGGGTATTAATTGATTTACATCATCATTTTCCTGTTTGCTCCCTGTGGAGTATGGAGTCACTACTACAGCTGGTCCAAGTGCAGGAAGCCTGTACACATTATTAACATGCTCTTGCAGTTGTAGTTTCTGTAACAGTTTGTTTGACATGATGAGGTTGCCAGCCTTACGTACAAACCTCGTATTAGTTGTCTGGTACGGCATGTCTGGGGGTAGCAGTAGTCCTACTACTTCTTTATCTCTTCTGGGACCCACGGAAACGTCTACTGCTTCCTCAGGCACGTCATAACAGGCAACTAATGTGAGGTGCATGGTGCATACAACATCATGTACAACAAATTGCTGCACAAACCACCAAAGCTGGAGTTTAAAAAAAAAAAAAAAAATCTTGGCGAGGCGCGGCTCGTTCAACCTAGTCAGTTATATTAGCGCACATGTCCAAATATAAAAGATCTTTAGGTCTTGATATAGCTGACTAGCTGGAGTTTGTGGCTGAGGTGCTCAAAAAGAAAAATAGTAGCCCCCAATAAGATTGAGACTGACTGCATACATCATGGCAAGCAATGCAGACATAGTTGGAGGACTGGACACTGGTAGTAACATAAAGATGCACAAAGTTTTCATCTTACTGGGAAAATATGTGGAAATAAAAGAGATCAAGTCTAAAACAGAAATAACAGTTTTCAGCTCACATGACAAGACTATCCTGTTGAATGGCACTGCATGAATTTTTTTTTAATTTTTTTTTTTAATTTGATGATGAGAAAGGGAACAGGGAACAGTCAAAGGTAAACGGAGAAGAGGAAAGCAAAGAAAATCCTGGGCTGATAACATCAAAGAATGGGCAGGACACGGTTTTTCCACACTTGTACGCATTGCTGAGGACAGAGAGCAGTGGAGGACCCTGTCTGCTGATGCTTCCACCATGGCACCCCTATGACCCATGACGGGTTACAGGTTGAGATGAGATGATGATGAGAAATATCCTGTTCAACCTCTGGTGGGTTATAATTAGGATATATATTGTTTTCAATTCCAAATAATATGAACAACTGCCGATATGGGAAGGTGGCATCACACCTGTCAAATCATTGCAAAAATGGCAAATCAAATTTATTAATTTTGCATGTATGTAAACAAAACAAAAAACAAACAAAAACACAATAAAACAAAACCACACCAAACAAAAATAATATTAAGCGGGAGGGTTGTAAAGGCGTGCTGTTTCCAGTTAGATATTTAATTGACTTTCACTTGTTATAAGTCATATATATAAGTCATATGTAAGAACATCATCAGACCTTCACCTTCCCAATTACTATATATTAACTTTTGTTCTTGTTAAATACTGTTTGACTGTATTATGCAGTTCCCTAGTCTGTCTATTCTTAACACCTGTTCTATATTTATAGGTAAATTTGATGCCTACAAACGCATTGAGAGTATCAAATGCAGAACCGAAAAAATCACAAACTATCATAAACAGGAGCTTGTTCTGAATAGAAGGATTAAAATGGTGTGACAAGATCATGAGACTTGAATTGATGGAAAGAACAAGAAAATACTAGTTGAAAACGATGTGAAGAAAAGACTGTGCGGTAGTCACTAAAAATATTAAGGAAATCAGCCAAAAGCATCACAGACCCATTCTTGTACTAGAATTCCTAAATTTAAAGGAAATACAGGAATATCCAGAAACATATTTAGAAGAGTACTGGTGACAGACAAAAAAAAAGCAAAGAAGGCATGGAAAAATTTAACTGATGATGCAAGACAAAAGGGCTTGATGTGAACAAACTCCTGTTCTCCGCAGGGAGGTGAGGTGCAGAGAAGAATGTATATTCTGATTTTATTCTGGCCTGTTCCACCCTTCTTATTTAGTGTTATGCGTTAAAAACTTATGTACACTTGTCTGTTATATTCTTTTAGTTCTTTTAGTACTTAAAATTAATCTAGGTTCTTATGTTTCAGATTTTGATTCTTCAAATCCAAATGGGACGCATCCTCACAAAGTCAGTAAAATGTGGCCATTTTGTCTGATTTAGAGAAAAATATGAAAAAAAAATCATTAAATTGATCAAATATTGAGTTTGAAAATATGTAAATCTTATGAAGCTTCAGATTCTCAGTTATCAGACAGTGAAAATAAAATGTAAAAAAACGATCTTTAAAAAAATGATATTTAAAATATTTTGGTCATGTGAAAAGACATCTTGCCAAACACCATAATGGAAGGAAAAGATGAAGGCAAACATACAAGATGTAGACAATGCTATAAGTGAGAGAGATGGACAGGAAAGAGTTTATCAGAATATACCCTCAAAACAAGGGACAGAACATATCAGAGATCTTAGCAGTCAACCTTGGATGTGAAGATGGCAGCTGATCAGAATAGATTTTAAATGCATTTGAAAGTGGTGACTTATTCTGAAAAATTAGACTGACACCGAAGGCTAAACTTTCATTTCTGAGATCATGATATTTTAAATATAAAATAGTCAAACATGTATAATCTTTCTCTAAATTTGTATGTTTTAACTTTTTTTTTCACCAATGTGTGGTCTTAGAAAGACCTTTCTTCTAATTATATCACTATCACAGCGTCTCAAACATTTGACTGATTTTGTGAGGATGTGCCAAATATGTATCATTGTTACTGGTCCTAAGTTGTGTACTTCTACATACAGGTTTTAAGTACGGCTGAACACAGCCAGAAATAGCATGCATGCACAGAGAAAAATCACACATTTCTTTTCTTTTTTTTTTGACATCAGCTATGAAGAATTTGCATTTTAACATTTTCAACAAATTGCTGGAATTTGAAAAACCTGTTATTGGCTTGCCAGGTCTGTTGTAACATTGGTAGTATGAAACATAATATGTGTCCTGCCAAACATACTGTAGGGCTGAAAACAGTAACATAACCGAGCTATCATACCTGACAAGTTCTAACCCTTGAACAAAATGAGGCAAAGACATTCATAAAACCATACTTCCATTTCTCCACACATCCATACTTGAACAGTTTATGCAACACGTAGTTCTGCAAAAGGACAGAAGTCTTGTAACATGCATTTTTAAAACTTAATAAATCAGTTCATACGAAAAGATATAGGAAGGGGTAGCTGGCCTCATGTCCAACCCTCCTCCTTAGCCGTCCGCTATGATGTGCTTGGTAGACCACAGTGTTACTATCCTTTGCACCCCTTTCAGCCCCCAGAAACACTTCTTAATCTTTTCCAGGTACTATGCGTGATAGCATAGGCGATCAATGTCTCTCCACAGCTTCCTGTCCCCAGAGCTGTTTATCACTTCTATTGTTGGCATCTTTCCATGCTGTGATGTCAGACTGTTTAGTATCTTCTCTCTTTGTTGTGCTGTCTCTCTTTTCTTTAGTCTATCCTGTTGTTGCGATTTAATCCACTTTTCTTCTTCTTATAACATGTCCAAGGAAAGTGGATTGCTTCCGTCTGTTTTGAGTACATACTACGTTTCCTTTGTCAATGAGTTTTCAGAACATTCTCATTACTTTTCTCAGCTGTCAATGTACTTAATACTGTAGATAAAAATGTGAGTATACATTATGTCCGCATATTATTCTTCTTCTCTCAGTGTCTTGGTCTGTCAGTAATTCTGAAATTATGTTTTCAGCTTGCAAGGTTTATTCACACAGCCTGCCTGTATTAAAATTCATGTTGTCACCAGTTTGTCACTTTCTATTCTAGGGCAAAAAGTTACCGCTAAACTCTCAAGCTGCTGAAGGCTACGTCACCGATGAGGACGAGGGGGCAGAACCAGAGAAAAAGAAAAACAGCAAAAGGGTGAGTTAGTTCTCTTTTTTTTTTTTTTTACAGGGGAAGTAATGTTAATTATGAAATGCGCGGTTGCTTTTCTTGAACATATAATTTTTTTTTTTTTATGAGAGTATCTGTCTGTAAGAACCTATGGTGATTTGAGACTAGGGGTCCCACATGGTATAAAGCCACTCTTGAATCTGCCATAAAGAGGTGGCTAATCAACATAGCCTTTTAGCTCTGTATGAAACACGGAACTTTAACAAATACCTTCCAAGCCTTCTTGTCCTGCTCCAACCGCTCAGGGTAATTCCGTGTCTGCTTTATTCCTTTTATTTCTGTCTCCAGTTCTCTTCACATTGTGTTTTGTTTAGTCTCCCTCTACTTCACTTACTCAGAGGACTCCAGAACAAGGACTGCCTTGTAATGCTATAAAAAAGTTTTCCTCAGTATATATCCTATCCATCATAAGTGTTTGCTTGACATCTGCTGTCCTACTGGCACCTGTCTGGTTCTTGTCATCTGCTGTCCCACTGGCACCTGTCTGGTTCTTGTCATCTGCTGTCCCACTGGCACCTGTCTGGTTCTTGTCATCTGCTGTCCCACTGGCACCTGTCTGGTTCTTGTCATCTGCTGTCCCACTGGCACCTGTCTGGTTCTTGTCATCAGTTCTACATAGATGATCTTGGCGAACTATTTCAATCCTTCTGTTCTGTGCAAGCACCCTTTGAAAGTCAGTAACATTCTTTGTTGTTGTTTTTAAGTTGTTCTCCATGTTTCAGAGCCATACAATAAGACTGACTTCACATTTGAGTTTTTTATGTTGGATTTAGTTTCTTTTGCACGTTTTGTAGGGGTGTTTTCTTCAAGTGCAATCTTATTAACATTTGCTGCTTTTATTATCATAATCTTTGTGTATTTTCAAACCCAGTTGCTTTAACCTCTCATCAAGTATTTTCATTTTGTCTTGCATCTGTTATGGAACAGAAGAGCCAGGTCATCAGCAAAAGCTAGATTGTCAAACTGTTTTGTTGAAGAGAAAGGTAATGTGTATGAAAATCAGTAGTGTGAGTCATATTAGGATAAAGGACAAAAAAAGACTTATAGTATAAATAGGAGGTCTTCATCTGTGACAAGATTATGAGAACAAAAGAGATAAGAAAGTGAGAACTAATCTAAATGCACAAACATTAAAACAAAGAACATTACTTACTTACCCTGGATAAGACAGGTAGAGGTAGATCAAGAAGCACATAGAGAAGAGAACTGGAGACAGACATGAAGGGAATGAAGAAGCCAAGGAAAGACCTTGAGCTGATGGCACAGGACAGGAAGACTTGGCATTAGATTGTTGAAGGCCTATGCTCCTTGAGGGGCTGAAGGGTGATGAATCCGTGAAAATGATTGCTGTCGTGACTCTGGTAAATCCATGTTGGCAAAACTAAACTGGAAATGAGAAACAGTAGAAACAAGAATAAAATAAAAAGGGAATGAGGCAGGTAGAAAATAAAATTGGTGGCAGAATGGGAGAAGATCGGCTACCACAACAAGCATGGGAAACAAAGAGCCAGGGATCCAGACCCCCAGTACGACCCACAGTCTCTGCTGGGAGGACAACATTAGACAATCTTTGAAGGACCGAGGACTAGAATGGAACCAGGCTAGGAGGAAGACAGCCGATAGGATAGTCTGGCGCTCTCTCTTCCAAACCTCACGGTAGAAGGGGAACGACTAAGTAAGGTGGCAAAAAAAAAAAAATAGAGATGAAGAATACAAGCATACTTTGGTGCAAGCTACTTGCAGGAGTGGGGGTGTAACTTCAGTGGTCTTTACATGTTCTTTTATGTCATAGTAAAACAAATGCCATCCAGTTTGGTGATTGTGGGGAAGGAGTTGTTATTGTTGTTGATCAGAATCGATATCAATGTGCTCTGGGCAAACCCATAGGTGCTCAGTTTCCCTCAGCAAATGTTAAAGAAAGATAGAAAAATGCCCGATGTAATTTCCACGGTATCTGAAAAGACAGAATGAATAAGACATCACCTGGTCCCTCAATCATGTCCGGTGAGGCATCTAATATGTGGTTATGTAGGAATGCTGTGTGGGAAAAATAATTAATGCCAAGGTGTTATTATACTTATTTGTGTATTTCAATAAATGTATTCATGTAAGAAGTCTTGTTACCTTACTGTTTAAAATTCTCTTCTGCTTCATAACATGAACTGATCTTGGGTTGTCATTTAACGGAAGACATTCTAAAATGTTGCAGGAGGGGTCCATAAAAAAACATAGGCTGGCCAAGGAATTATCAGACCTTGTTTCTTACTGCGTGGCTCGCAGATTTGAGGACTTTCAGATTTCACAGCAGAGCCGTAAGCCATTTTTATTTTGTTGTGTATTGTGTTTTTGTTTATTGTGTACTTTTCTGTACAAGTCTGTTAACAGGTTTTTTTTATTTTTATAACGTATCCCGTTCAACCCTTGATGGGTTATAATTAGGACAGATGGTGAACTAATTCAAGAAAATAGTCAGATTTCCATTATCCAAAAATATAGTCCCTTCTTCCCCCCTCCACTCAGTCTAAATAGAGTAAATGTTAACAAATGTAATTGTTCAAACTGCTTGTCAATTTGTTCTTGAAAGTCTTCCTGCTGCTTTTGTTTTTGATTATATTTATCATTTATTCCTGAAGTAACTTCAAGATCCATCATGTAAACTCTAGGGTTAACTGCATCACTGCAGGTTCCATGACATCTTATGCACTTTATAAAGGCAGCTGTAAACTGCTTTAACATTGAAGAAGCAGGCTTCTACTCTTTCACCAAGTAATTTTTGTTCTTCTAAGTGGGTGAAAAGTTGTGAAACAACAACTCAGTAAACTTATGCAGCAGGCAGGAAAACTGCAAATCTTGATAAAATAGCTCTGCAGCATAAATGTGTGACCTTTATTTAACACGTCTAAAAGTAACGACAGTGAGCAACTGTAACAGTAAAGTCTGTACTGATAAATCATTGACCATTTTGCTGTCTTATGTAGACACCACTGCAGCTGGTTCCTTCGCAGGAAGCCTGCATCAAAGAATTCATGTGCGCGTGCAGCAGTGGTCTATGTGGCAGTTTGTTTTACATAATGTTGTTAGCACCAGGCACAGCCTCGTGTTAGTTGCTTCTTATGACATGCATTTAGAGAGACCAGTGTCCCTACGTTTGTCCTTGTCACCTCAGACAGACAGACAGGAACTACACAGGGCTTCTGATGATTATTTTTACAAGTAATACCATGATGATCCTGATGTCTTTATGGTGTACTGCCGCCTTTGTTGGCTTTTGGAGGAAGCTTTATATGTATATACAGTGCAGTCCACTTAATTTCTGAATGTTCCAGCCAAATGTCGTCTTTGTTAAAAAAAACTCCAGTTAAGTCGAATTTTGATTACTCAAATTATCAAATAAGTCGAGGTAGTTTGTCTGTCCCAACTCAAATTTGGACTCACATAAGCAGAAGTTTTCCTTCATCACCTAAGTTACAGTACAGCGTGGCCGTACATAATTTTCGTGTATATGAAAATTTAAAATCAAAATACTTGTTTCTGAATGGTTAAAATAATTGTTTCATGATTTTACCTCTTATTCTGACATAAACATCCATCTAAGAGCAGAATTCTGATAAAAGTAGAATCTCAGATAAGTAGAAGTATTTTAGATGGTCCTAGCAACTTCTGATTATCCAAACAGAAACTGTATTTGGTACTTTACTATAATTATCAAGTTTCTTGATAAGTCTTAGTGCACATGGAATAATTACAATCAATTTTAGGAAGTAATACTGTTTCTTTAAAAATCTATACCTTGAAGTTAAAGGTTTTGTATTATAATAAATGTTTCAGTATTGCATTTCTTGATTTTACAGTTTTGACATACTGAAAGATATTTTGTTACTATCTTTTTATATTTGTTAACAAGTGTTATAAATATTCTTCATTATTCCATGGTGTAAAAACATGGACAATGAACAAGGTTCTCGAGACGGGGATATATAGACGAATGGGGCGCATCTCATGGAAAGAGAAAACAAATAAAGAGGTCGTAGGTATCAAAAGAGAATTAATGAAGGAGATCAGAATTAGACAGCTAAAATATGTTGGCCGTATAAAAAGACATAACACCTTGCAGAATATCATAATAGAAGAAAGAGTTGAAAGCAAACGTGCAAGGGGAAGACAGTGCTATAACTGGGAAGATAACATCAAGAGATGGACAGGAAAGAGTCTATTAGAGTGCACTATCTGTCGCAAAATTGGTTTCAAGTCATTGCAAACGTCTTCAGGTAGATTTATAAACATCGATTGACCGCTTTCAAAATGGCAGCGTATCAGCGAAATGTGTATCAGACAGAGGAAATCGCCAAGGATATATAAAAGCAGACGGGAATCAGTATGAAAAGGATTTTACATTTCAGTACAGGGAAGGATTGTGTATAACTGCAGATAAGAAGGAACGGTAGGAAGTTCTCATTTTCGGAGATATATGCGTATTTCGGCTGCCCACAGTTACGCTAACAGCTGGTAAACCCACTTCTGTTCGAAATATTAAAATCAACAAATAACAGTTTGGGAATTTACATGGATAGGAAGATAGAGTTTTATCAGCTGTATAAAACTAGATAAGATGGAACAATATGGATATTATATATGCCGAGAATGAGAAAGGAAAAATTTCCGTCGACGCACAGATCGGCCGAAATCACTGTTCGGGAAGGATTTTTTAGGTCTAGGTCTAAGCTGTGACGTCGGTACTCTCCGATACGTCCGCGCTATCGTATATAAAGCGTACCGGTAAACTGAGACACAGACAACGAAAAAGGTTTGAGACAGACTGGAGGCAGAGTTTCGCCACTATCCATGAATTGTGAGCGGATCGCCAGAAACATTTTAAAGTCCAGTATCGGAAGTCTGAGGGTTCCATGAAATACCGCAAACCAGACTGTCCAGAATCAGAAGCCGGTGTCACTCATCAGAGGCAATCCCACAAAAGTGCAGGACCCCAAAGAGTGAACTTCAACTGGTCATTGGCATCCCTACTGTTGGGCCTACCAAGTCTGATATCAGCACAGGACAGTTCCGTGTCAGCAGTATCAAGTTGAACAGATAAGTGTCACTTAGGACACTGACTACCACAATATATGAAACACAATAAATAGTCAAGTGATGACATTTATCAGAGGACTAAAAACCGTGATATATTTAAAATGAATGAAGTCTAAACAGACAATAATAGTAATTGTGTGAATACTGTTATATATATAGATGTGTATGCTCTCTTCCAACTAGTAGAAATAGAATATTAGTGTAATTATTAAACTATTTTAACTATACCTGAGGATTTATTCACTTTTTCCATTTTGTGGGTTCAGTGAATGTACATTTTACTTATCCCCTAGAATATAAGTAATCATAAGATAGTCACAGGGAGGAGACGCCTTAAATCCTGGTACTACTTCTTACCAACTGGGCCAGGGTTTTCACAGTCTGACTATTTTTATGATAACAATACACCAGTGCTTATTTCTAAGACTGGGGTATTACTTGTAAGGTCAGAACTCTGTACTGGCATACTCTTACACATATAATAATTTTAAATAACCTCCCGCTACAGTGGGGGCTCGTACGGGATATATCTTTGATATTCCTGAGCCAACTTTCTATTTCTACTGTGTAGAAAATTTTTTTTTTATTTTTTTTGAAAATTTTTGGAAAGAGTTAACATAGTAGGAAATAAATAATTTTTTAGGAGTACCATTGAGTACAGATAAAGAAAGCTGTTTCATATATGGTGAAGTCAGTTTAATTAACTTTAATTTTAACTAAGTTAATTATATTGTAGTAAATTAGTTTGAGTAAGATCGCTTGCCCTACTAGACTACTGTGATGGGGCCAAAAAGGAGACGCCCGCCCCCTACCTGTTTCTAGGCAGATTTATCGCCCATATTTTAGAAGTGCGCCTAGTATGTAAAAATTCTGACGAGATAAGGAAGATTGATGAAAAGGCCACAATAATGCCTTTAAATTTAAGTTGTGGTGTAGAATTGTGTTATATTAAATAGCTGTAGGTTTTATTTGTGTTTTCGCTATTCCTAAGCGATAATCGCGTGTGATATTTAAGTAGTCAAGATTAATACGCCTAGCGCAGTAAAGTGAGTGATTAGCCTAGTGCCTATAAAAAGAGATAGCGAGCTACCAGCGGACCTTTCCTAGTATCAGCCGCGAGAGAGAACAGACGACAGAGCCAAACTGTAAATGCCTTGAGCACATTAGCATCGGGCACTGTTGGGTGTTTTGTTTTGTTTTGTTGGGTTTTGTGATGTTCGCTAGTTTATTTGTTTAATGTTTGCTTTGTCACTGAATGGGCTGTAAAAATAAATATAGCCCTTGCCTCTAGAATCAAGAGTTTTATTGTTGTTCGGGTCGGTGCGAGTGTGACAAGAGAGTGATATCACACATCACAACATAATCATCATCATCATCTCGCCCGCCCTATCACAATTGGCGTCGTCGGTAGGATAAGGCAGACAGTGACACCGAGCAAACAGCGAACGAACAAATATTGTAAACACCCAGCAGTGCATTCCTGCAGCAAGATGGCTAATGCGCATATGAAGATACTGTACGTGGAGGAGCCAGAGATAAGGTTGTTTAGTGGAGAGGGGAGGCCCACTTGGCAAGAGTTTGTGGGAGATGTGGAAGCCGCGTGGAAGGTGGCGCCTTTTTGTGCAGAAGACAAGTTAGACATGATATGGAACAACGTTACGAAATGGGTATCTAGAGAATTACGGATACATGGCGGAGCCAAGGCCAGCCCTGAGCAGTTACTGGAAATTGTCAAAAAAGCCTATAGCGAGAAACCACAAGTCAGTGAGGTGAACAGGAATTTCCCTTGGGAATATGCTGTTTATGGTGAAAGTAAAAAGCCTGAGACACGGGTCCAGATAGCAAGTGCAGAAGTTAAGAAGGAGGAGGAGGCACTCAGGGCAGAATTATCCTTCCTAAAGTCCCAGATAGCACAGATGTCAGAGTCCAGTTCGCCAGCACAAGAGGAGGTGCAGAGAAAGAGAGCACCATGCCAGCCGCGGGAACAGCCAACGCAAGACAAGGAGGTGTGTCCGCGGGAACAGCCAAAGCACGACGAGGAGGTGCATGTTCTGGTATGTGAGAGTCAAGCTGTTGTTAACGAAAGCAGTGAGCTGACAGTACCGACCAGTGCAGCTGCACCGACAAGGTGAAAAGGAGTTTGCAAGTGGTACAGTGTCCGCAGGGGATGGGGATTCATCACGCCAGATGATGGAGGTATTGATGTATTCGTACATCAGACCAAGATCTACAGAAAGGGATTCCGGAGTCTGGCGAGGAATGAGAGAGTAGAGTTTGACAGCAAACCATCGGTCCAGGGAATGGAAGCAATTTATGTATGCGGCATTGGCGGTCAAGAGTGTAAGGGCAGCAGAAAGCGACCCATGGCACAGAGGAAGCCCAGAAAGATAAGATGCTACAATTGTGGAGACCTGTCAGACCACATGGCAGCCAAGTGCCCTCAAGGCCCGCTTCCGAAGAGAGATGTTTTCGATGCAAGTCAAACTGAACATTTGATAGCCGCCTGTCCCTCAAAGAGCTCTTTCCGAGACGTGCTACCACAACCAGGTTTCCTTCCGGGTGCAAGCCAAGAGATGACCGTGACAACTGTCACCCTAAGGGCGCCGAGAAGATTGGTAGTCGGTTAGGGGAGGAAACTCGTCTTAAGCAGAGAGGAGGGAGTGCAAGTCAAGGTTCAGAGGAGGAGACACATCAAAAGCACATAGTGGGGAATGTTGGCCACCGTCCACGCAAAACGAGTGTCAAGCACGTCAGGAGCAATCCCCCTACAGATTCGACAGCTGCAGCACTGACAGGCAGATGTCACGGGCAGGGCAGCGACGCGCGGCACCGGTGCGCGAGGCTTCAAGACCACAGCAACTGACAGCCCGGCAACGTACAACTGGAGACATGACGACCAAGAGTGGCTCCAGCCAAGTTGTACCGAATACAGAATCTGAGCCCAACACATCGCCGCTGAGAAATAACCAAACGCCGCACCACCGATCTAAGAGGATTCGACAGAAGTGCCTGAGGAAGTGATCTTGTCGGGACGACAACAAAATCAGGAGGGAGATGTGTGATGGGGCCGAAAAGGAGACACCCGCCCCCTACCTGTTTCTAGGCAGATTTATCGCCCATATTTTAGAAGTGCGCCTAGTATGTAAAAATTCTGACGAGATAAGGAAGATTGATGAAAAGGCCACAATAATGCCTTTAAATTTAAGTTGTGGTGTAGAATTGTGTTATATTAAATAGCTGTAGGTTTTATTTGTGTTTTCGCTATTCCTAAGCGATAATCGCGTGTGATATTTAAGTAGTCAAGATTAATACGCCTAGCGCAGTAAAGTGAGTGATTAGCCTAGTGCCTATAAAAAGAGATAGCGAGCTACCAGCGGACCTTTCCTAGTATCAGCCGCGAGAGAGAACAGACGACAGAGCCAAACTGTAAATGCCTTGAGCACATTAGCATCGGGCACTGTTGGGTGTTTTGTTTTGTTTTGTTGGGTTTTGTGATGTTCGCTAGTTTATTTGTTTAATGTTTGCTTTGTCACTGAATGGGCTGTAAAAATAAATATAGCCCCTGCCTCTAGAATCAAGAGTTTTATTGTTGTTCGGGTCGGTGCGAGTGTGACAAGAGAGTGATATCACACATCACAACATAATCATCATCATCATCTCGCCCGCCCTATCACACTACAGATACATCATGGCCGACTTAGTCAAATTTAGGTCTGCTACACTGCAGGTGGGAAAAGAGCTTGGCATGGATGGTGACGCTCTGATCCGGTATGTCACGACGGAATGTGAAAAGTACACCGAGAGAGAAGCAAAGCAATTAGAAGCAGAGAGAGAAGCCAAGAAATTAGAAGCAGAGAGAGAAGCCAAGAAATTAGAATTAGAAGCAGAGAGAGAAGCCAAGAAATTAAAAGCGGAGAGAGAAGCCAAGAAATTAGAAGCTGAGAGAGAAGAAAGGAGGTTACAAGCAGAGAGAGACCATGAGCTGAAAATGAGACAGCTTGATCTTGAACTTCAGGCTGGGACTATCACCCATGGTAATAGCTCACCTCATTCTGCGAATAGCTCTTTTCAGAACACAGCAAATGGGGCCATGAACTTCCACCTAGATCCATTTGTTGAAAAGGAGGACGCAATTGAGTCATACCTGGATAGGTATGAAAGGCTAGCCTCTACATATGGACTGGAAAAGGAAAAATGGAGTCTAACGTTATCCCAGGGATTGAGAGGTATTGCATATGATGTGTTTCTGAAACTCCCCAAAGAAGATCAGGAAAATTATGAGATACTAAAGCAAGCCTTACTGATCCGCTATGAAAAGAACTCAGAGGCATATAGGAAGAAATTTAGAACATCTAAACCTATACCTGGAGAAACATATAACCAGTTCTCAGCTAGGCTAGAAACGTATTTGTTGAAATGGAGTAGTTTAGGTAAGTATCAGAAAACCTACGAGGATCTGAAAGAAATGGTTATGTTAGAGCAAGTGAAAGATTCCATGTCTCAAGAAATGAGGAAATTCCTTATGGAACAAGGAGCAGAGAGGCTGGAAGACATTTTGAAATGTGCAGAGAGATACCAAGCAGCTCAAGCTGAATTGGTAGGAACAAAAAGGAAGCAGGTAGAAGGATATAAACCACCACCGCAGAATACCGAGTTTGACCAGATGGATCAACCATACAGATACAAGCAAAGATTTGATAATAAGGACAAGAACCCTCAGACTCAGGAAAAGAAACCCTATAAACAGGGAGATAAGTGGTGCAAATTTTGTAAGATGAGCAACCACAACACTGATGAATGTGGGAGGAAAAAACCCCTTCATCATGCTGCATGTCTACAGGTGCGGACTTCTGTTAGGAAGGAACTGACTGTGTGTCAGAATAGCCTCCATCACCCACCTACCCAGGAGATAGTGACTGTGAATGGCAAACAAGTCACAGGAATGTATGACACAGGTTTGTCCTATGACGCAGTCGTGTGTGCATCTCTGGTGTGCCCTGAACAAATCACCACAGAAACAGTAGACATTCAAGGGCCACTAAAAGGAACATCACCCCTTACTTTACCCATAGCAAAGATTCATGTCAGTTGTCGCTATGTGGAAGGGGAGATAAATGCAGCAGTGTTAGACGATCCCTTTTACCCCCTAATGTTGGGGCGTAAATATGTTTTCTTGGGAGACCCTGTAAAACCTATGGTTATGGCAGAAACCCAGACCAGGTCTGACTCCAGGAACATAGAGAGGGACACCAACTTAAAATTTCATTCGACTGAAATGAAACGGGCTCAAGAAGCAGACAGCACATTGAAGCCTTGTTTTGGCAAATTGTCAAAGACACATAACACACCAAGGAAAGGACACTTCTATAGGGAACATGGACTCTTGTACAGGAAAGCTGGCAGAGGGACGAAAAGTCATGGTCAAATTGTTGTACCATCCACCTATAGGAATAAGGTTATAGGCTGGGGACACATATCAACTTTGAGTGAACACCTGGGTAATGGTGCCACAAAACAAAGAATAGCCACCCAGTTCTACTGGCCAGGTATTACGGAAGACATAAATCAGTATGTAAATTCCTGTCCAGAGTGCACCTATGTAGATTCAGAAAGTCGACGGAAGAGTCTTCATCAAAAATCTACAAGCAAACCAGCAATCAGGGGTACTCCCGAGATTTGCACGGGAGGGGAAAGGAAACATCCCACACAGGTTCAATGGCAGTCTGAACCCCATGCGCTGGAAAAAAGGAACAAATCACGTAGCGAAAATCAAACACCTACGGATTTGCGAGGGAAAACCACATCCAACTATCAACGAAAAGAGGGCGGTAAACTTCATGGGAAACCTACCGACCCCGTTTCACCAGCAGTAAGAGTCTGGATGAAAAGCAGAACAGGAAGGAGAGAGATAGTAAAGGATGAATATATTCTTGGAAAACAGAATGTGGGCGCAGATTTTCTTAGTCGTCATCCCACAGAGCTTGAGGAGGATAGAAGGAAGGAAAACTAACCTCGGAATGGTCGTTTTGCAATTGTCTTGTACCCAATAGTTAAGCTAGATACCATCCAGCTTAAAATATGGGGGAGCTATGTCGCAAAATTGGTTTCAAGTCATTGCAAACGTCTTCAGGTAGATTTATAAACATCGATTGACCGCTTTCAAAATGGCGGCGTATCAGCGAAATGTGTATCAGACAGAGGAAATCGCCAAGGATATATAAAAGCAGACGGGAATCAGTATGAAAAGGATTTTACATTTCAGTACAGGGAAGGATTGTGTATAACTGCAGATAAGAAGGAACGGTAGGAAGTTCTCATTTTCGGAGATATATGCGTATTTCGGCTGCCCACAGTTACGCTAACAGCTGGTAAACCCACTTCTGTTCGAAATATTAAAATCAACAAATAACAGTTTGGGAATTTACATGGATAGGAAGATAGAGTTTTATCAGCTGTATAAAACTAGATAAGATGGAACAATATGGATATTATATATGCCGAGAATGAGAAAGGAAAAATTTCCGTCGACGCACAGATCGGCCGAAATCATTGTTCGGGAAGGATTTTTTAGGTCTAGGTCTAAGCTGTGACGTCGGTACTCTCCGATACGTCCGCGCTATCGTATATAAAGCGTACCGGTAAACTGAGACACGGACAACGAAAAAGGTTTGAGACAGACTGGAGGCAGAGTTTCGCCACTATCCATGAATTGTGAGCGGATCGCCAGAAACATTTTTAAGTCCAGTATCGGAAGTCTGAGGGTTCCATGAA
This sequence comes from Oreohelix idahoensis, assembly GCA_024509875.1. NCBI lineage: Eukaryota > Metazoa > Mollusca > Gastropoda > Stylommatophora > Oreohelicidae > Oreohelix > Oreohelix idahoensis. The sequence continues at coordinate 278,511 of JAMPIV010009056.1, forward strand.
ATACCGCAAACCAGACTGTCCAGAATCAGAAGCCGGTGTCACTCATCAGAGGCAATCCCACAAAAGTGCAGGACCCCAAAGAGTGAACTTCAACTGGTCATTGGCATCCCTACTGTTGGGCCTACCAAGTCTGATATCAGCACAGGACAGTTCCGTGTCAGCAGTATCAAGTTGAACAGATAAGTGTCACTTAGGACACTGACTACCACAATATATGAAACACAATAAATAGTCAAGTGATGACATTTATCAGAGGACTAAAAAACCGTGATATATTTAAAATGAATGAAGTCTAAACAGACAATAATAGTAATTGTGTGAATACTGTTATATATATAGATGTGTATGCTCTCTTCCAACTAGTAGAAATAGAATATTAGTGTAATTATTAAACTATTTTAACTATACCTGAGGATTTATTCACTTTTTCCATTTTGTGGGTTCAGTGAATGTACATTTTACTTATCCCCTAGAATATAAGTAATCATAAGATAGTCACAGGGAGGAGACGCCTTAAATCCTGGTACTACTTCTTACCAACTGGGCCAGGGTTTTCACAGTCTGACTATTTTTATGATAACAATACACCAGTGCTTATTTCTAAGACTGAGGTATTACTTGTAAGGTCAGAACTCTGTACTGGCATACTCTTACACATATAATAATTTTAAATAACCTCCCGCTACACTATCAAGACAAGAGACAGAAAACGTTGGAGATCCATTGCAGCCGATCTTCATTGCAGAGATGGCAGCTGATGATGATATTTGTTAAATGTTTAAAAAAGTGGTGGATATTACTTGACAGTATTTCTAATATTATTCGTGTGACACACTGTTTTATCATTCATTCATCATTCATTTTCCTTTTCACTCCTTATAGAGCATGGAACCACTACTGCAATGGACAGCCTGCACCAAACATTTATGTTCTGTTGCAGTGAGGTATATGTAGCAGTTTATTTTACATGAGGAGCTTGCCAGCCTCAAGCACAACTTCATGTTAGTTGCCTTGTATGACATGCTTAATGGATAATCAGGGTCCTGTTTGGTTCCCCTCTCTTTACCGAGCTCATGAATGTCTCCACGAATGATGCTTGTGGGCGGCGGGGGCCACATCCTGGGCAGCCGTCTTGGCTGACTGGCTAAACTACATGAGTGACGTAGAAGTAATCCTACTCATGGGAATGTCCATCCCTAGTACACAAAGACTGAGACAGTGAGTGAGGAAGAGGAATCTAAAAAGATCAACGGCTCACAAAGCAAAACAGCAAAGTGTGTGGCGCACTAGAGGGAAGTCGGACATGGAAAAAGATAATGGCTGGTCACCGTGGTGGAAGAGATTGGGGCCTTACCACATATTTCCTAAAGAATGCAATGGAGACACAACAAAAAGAAACGTTAGAGATCCATTGCAGCTGACCTTCGTTGTGGAGATGGATGCTGATGATGATAATGATGACATGTTTGAGGGAGCAGTAGTCCAGTTCTGTCTATGTCTCATTAAAGACTTTCAGGAACTACATGAGGGTGCTGTGTTATCATTACTGAAATATTATTCCATTACTGCGTTCTAGTAATGAAAAGTTTGACGTGTTGATAGTTATTTGATGAATCTGTTCTCAGAAAAATACTGGGAGATGAACTCACTCAGTGAATCTCAGGCCCTGAAGCTAGCCATGTCATGTCCGGAGGAATTTGTTAACCACAATAAGAAATTTCTGTCTCGGATCTACCCAAATGGAATGAGGGTGGACTCCAGTAACTATAACCCTCAGGATTTCTGGAACTGTGGATGTCATATTGGTGGGTTTTGCAGAACTAATGGGGTTTAGTTATTTGTTTTAATGTATGTAAGACTATCTTTTTACAGTTTTAGAGGTTTCTCATGAAGTCTCTAGTTTGACTTTGCCTGTTTATGTTTTTATTTCATTTATGTAAGATTATTGTATTTGTGTGTATGTGTGACGACCAAGCAAAGTGGAGATAGTTTGTTGCTGCCCTAAAAGATGCCACCAGGCATGATGGTCACTGATTGCTTTGTCACTCAGCAGCCAAGGACCAAAGAAGAAGAACAATGTTATTTTAGTCAACTTGTCTGAGTTTTCAAATATTGATTGTCTTTGGGATTTGTGTTTTATTTTGGCTATGTGTATTTTTATTTTACATAAACACATTATGTGGACCATAGGACATCAACAATTTTAGAGGGTATATTTAGAAGAAAAAAAAATTTTTTTTTTTACTAACATTTAAAATTCCTATTTACAGATACTTATTACAGTTTCTGTATGTACATATTATTGTCTTGGTTGGAAGTCAACAAAAATTTATTTTCAGCTGACATGTTGCTATATCGGAGCCGTGGTAGTGCAGTGTTTAGTGCACTGGCTTCCTAGCTCGGTGGTCCATGGTTCAGTCCCCAGTTGAGGTGGGATTTTCAGACCGGAAACGGCTCCGGGGTCGACCCAGCCTCATGAATTGGGTACCAGAGCAACTCTGGGAAGGTTAAGGCGGCCAGCGTGATGCTGACCCCATCACCCCTAGTGTGCCGATGGTCAAGAAAATATGGGCCTAACACCATATTCCCAATACGCCTCAATGGGCGTGTAACGGATCCTTTACCTTTTTTTATAATGTTGTTATATCGCATAAAGTATCATATTTTATGATTTGGTTTTCATGACTCAAAACTGAAAAAGCTAGCATTTTAAAATAGCATTAACTCTTTGACTCCATAATTATTTTCTACCCTGTGCCATAATTATTTTTTTAAGAATTCTAAACTGTGAAGTGTACTATCTTTTAGTGTAAATTTTATGTTAATCATTTCTGTGAACATGTACGGTACTTATTATATACCAAACTGTAGGGAAATAGATAGAAAATTGTAACATGTAGTGTCTATGGTACTATTAACACAAGTATGATCGGTATATTGAAAACATTTTGCATGTAAAATTGAAAAACACTAAAAAGTTAACTCTAGAATACGAGCTTACCAAAGACAAATTACTGTTGTAGACAATGCAACTTTCTTTTTAGTCTTCAAACATCAAGGTAATCCATTTACGAAGTAAAAAAACATTGCTTTTGGCCAGTTAGTACATTTAGTGTTATTCACACCAGTTTTTACTGTGGTCCCTTATAAGAAAAAAATAAATTATGCAATCTTGCATTACGTAATTTTCAAACAAATAAAGAAGAATATCATCATATAAAAACTTTTTACATTTGTTTAATGTTTTAATAGTATCCCTAGCTTCATCTTCTACCTAGGACTAGTGATTAGATGTTATGGCAGGTCTAGTTTTGTTGCTTTTCGATCAGCCAGAATATGACTATGCCCACTCATCAACTAAATCAAATGTGTCTAGCTTTTCTGCACCAATTCCGAGACTTAGAAAATGTAAATATAAAGCGTGGCATATTTCTCTAGCAATAACAATGAAAAGCGCAAACACGTGAATCGTCACACAAATTGTGAAAATAACTTCAAAACACGCACATGTGCTGCTTAACTACACTCAAATTAGTTGTTTAAGTAGTAGCGGAAGTCATTCTATGAGTTTTAAAAAATGAACTGAAATGGACGATTTTTGGGGTTTATTCATGATAAACTAAAAACAACGCTTCAAGCGTACTGGTGGCACGACAGTCACAATTTTGCAATGCTGTGAGCGTTGTTCTGGAGTCAAAGAGTTAAAACCCAATATGGCCACCATCCCCATGACAACCAATGGCATGGTACCATCAGACTCTGTGTTAAACATTACTATTATTGGTTCAGCTTAAGCCTGTGTATTTTAATTTAAATCCTGCAGTTATTTATGAAAATAGCTCTTCACTGTAGCTCCTTACTTTAAACTCTCCTTTACGCCTGGGAATCTCAGTTGCTACAACTTGCATTCAGACCATAAGATGTATGGCAATTTTCTGCAGTATTGTCAGAAAAATAATGTGTACTATGCTCTGCTGCTGAAAATAAGGTAGTTTAATGGTTTGGCTTGTTTTTTTAAATTGGCTTTCTTGTGGAGTTTATGTATACTTTTTATCTTGTGCCTTCCATTAGTGTCCCTAAACTACCAGACTGCAGGACTGATGATGGATCTCTACAATGGATGGTTCCAGAAAAATGGAAGCTGTGGGTACATTCTCAAGCCTGCTATAATGAGGGAGGAGATAGCCTACTTTAGTGCCAACACACGAGATGTCATACCTGGTGTTTCACCTCAGATTCTTCATGTGAAGGTATGACGAGTTGGCTTACTAGATCTGCTGTCTTTCTTTGTTTGCTAATTAAGACTGCTTTGTCTGAGTATGGACAGCTGTGATAATTATGAAACTTGAGACTGTAGAATCCCATGATTAATGGCAAATAAATGTTTCTTATTTAGCCAATAAACATTCTTAACATAGTTTAGAACCTATTATAAGTAGCAAAAAACTTTACAAATTTAGTACATATAGATTATCTTTAGAATTTATAATCAATTTATAAACAGTAACAAATATTTACACATTAACTCTTTGACTCCTGACCAACGCTCACAGCGTTGCAAAATGCAACGCTCCGTGCCCGCGCAACAGTCAGAGCGTTGTTTTTAGTTTATCACGAATAAACCCAAAAAATCGTCCGTTTAATGCTGTTCATATTTTAAAACTCATAGAATGACTTCCGCTACTGTTTAAACAACTAAATTGAGTGTAGTTAAGCAGCACGTGTGCGTGTTTTGATGTTATTATCACAATTTGTGTGACGATTCACGTGTTTACGTTTTTCATTGTTATTGCTAGAGACATATGTAACGCTTTATATTTACATTTTCTAAGTCTGCTAAGCGAATAATTGTCAAACTACTTAGAAACATTGCCTGACATTGATGATGATTTTTTGGTAGCCACAGTTTGTTGTCAAAAAAATGGAAACGGTGCAGAAAAGCTAGACACATTAGACTTAGTTGATGAGTGGGCATAGTCATATTCTGGCCGATCGAAAAGCAGCAAAACTAGACCTACTGTAACATCTTATCACTATTCCTGGGTAAAAGATGAAGCTAAGATTGTATTAAAACATGAAACAAATGCAAAAAGTTTTTATATGATGTTATTCTTCTTTATTTGTTTGAAAATTACATAATGCAAGATTGCATAATTTCTTTTTTTCTTACAAGGGACCACAGTAAAAACTGGTATAAATAACACTAAATGTACTAACTGAGGCCATAAGCAATGTTTTTTTTTTACTTTGTAAATGGATTACCTTGATGTTTGAAGACTAAAGAGAAAGTTGTATTGTCTACAACAGTAATTTGTCTTTGGTAAACTCATATTCTAGAGTTAACTTTTTAGTGTTTTTCAATTTTACATACAAAATGTTTTAATTATTCCGAACATACTTGTGTTGACGGTGTACTCTCCATAGAAAAAAAAAGCGAGTTGCATGATACTGTGGTTTCCGGTGCGCCTTCTGGCCCAGTATCTACGACTTTAGCACCTGTTCAACGGGAATGGGTTCATATTTTAAATCTGTTTATGTTCCCACTGTAAACAACTAAATTCGTAGTTAAGCAGCCGTGTGGGGGTTCACTGCTCTGCGCGGACCTTGTTTACCGAGGCGGCGTCCGAGCTCGTATGGTGAAAATAAGGTTGCATTATCTTCAAAACAGACCTGTCTTTCCCGTGGATTTTCTGCCATCCTGCAACTTTGAGTTAGGGAGTTCTGAGCTCCAGTCTCTTTCCCAGAAAAGCTGGACACATTAGATTTAGTTGATGAGTTTATCATATTTTCTGGCCGAGCACGCATACAGAGGACCCCACTTCTGGTTCTAAGTTAGCAGTTGGGGATAGGTGGGGTAGCACACTGTGCATTCCCCGTCATCCAGGGGGCTCTCCAACTATGCAGAGCTTGCACAATGCTTTTTATATGATGTTATTTCTCTCCCATTTGTTTGAATCCTCACGTCCTGCACAGAGCCACTTCCCGATACCCACCACTGCCAACCCTCCATTGTAACAGAAATCTCCTGCATGCGGCCATAAGCCAGTACAAGAGCCATTATCTTAATGTCTGGTGAGAAAGTGATTGTCTACAACAAGCTCAGTTTGCAATGCTGGGTTCTCATCATGTGCAATTTTACATGCAAAATGTTTTAATTATTCCGAACATACTTGTGTCTAATACTACCAAAGACCATATATATGATTATCAATTCTCTTATCTATTTTCCTACAGTTTGGTATTTTAACACATTAACTACCGACAAGCATCTCTGTCAGCGGCTGCACAAAAATAAGTGACATCGGGGACTTAACTTTGCCCAGTACTGGGAGGCCCCGTTTCCGGGTACACCACACACAGCCAATTGAGGCAACGGTCGCCATGGGCGTGATAGACGACAAACAGTGAAGAATGAGGCAAGAAAGCATTTAACCCATGAAGTGGGGGTGGATTGGTGCAGACCAGAGCATGTACCACTCGCCGGTGGGTTCTGCATCTACACCTATAGGGTTCCACCCACTCCTCAGCCCATTTAGTCTGGCCCCTCACCCAGGACCTGTCCGGCAAGAGTTGCACATTGGAAAGTGATTTTTGATAGAGATGGGATCCCCCCAAGTTTTTGTTATAATTGTGCCATTGCAAGTCCTCGGCCATCGAAAGGGCCGTTAACTCCCGCCGGCATAGCTCCCGGGATCATTGAGGCGCTCAAGCTCTCCAACCACGGCAAGGTAGGCTTACATGTGGAGAGATACTTGTGTTAATACTACCAAAGACATTATATATTGTATATCTCTATCTATTTTCCTACAGTTTGGTATTCAATAAGTACATGTTCACAGAAAAGATTAACATAAAATTTACACTAAAAGACAGTACACTTCACCGTTTAGAATTCTTCAAAAAATAATTACAGCACAGGGTGGAAGGAAAATAATTATGGAGTCAAAGAGTTAGCACATGTAGATTGTCTTTAGAATTTACAGTCCATTTATAAACAGCAACAAAAGTTTACACATTAACACATGTAGTATGTCTTTAGAATTTACAGTCCATTTATAAACAGCAACACAAATTTACACATTAACACATGTAGATTGTCATTAGAGGTTAGAATCCATTATAAATGGCAATTGTGTCCAATGTAAATCATCATCATTATTCACTCTTTAGGCAGCCATGGAGCCACCACTGAGATGGTCCTCGTGAGGAAGTCTATGCCAAAACACAAACTCTGGTAGCGGTGGTTTCTGCAACAGTTTGTTTAACCTGATGAAGTTGCCAGCTCCTTGCACAACCTCCTGTTAGATGCCTTTTACAACATACCTGATGGAGCAGTTGTCATATTCATTCTTATAAGTAGCAACAGCAACAGTTTTGTTTACACATGTAGCACATGAGATTGTCCTTTAGAGTTAGAATCTATTATAAGATAGCAACAAAAACGTCTAAAATATGTAGCACATGTAAATCTCCTTTAGATTTAGAATCTATTATAAGATAGCAACAAAAAACGTCTAAAATATGTAGCACATGTAAATCTCCTTTAGAGTTAGAATATTATGAATTAGGAACAAAAACTTCTAAAATGTGTAGCACATGTAAATCTCCTTTATAGTTAAAATATTGTAAATTAGCAACAAAAGCTTCTAACATATGTAGCACATGTAAATCGCCTTTACAGTTTAGAATTCATTGTAAATTAGCAACAAAAACTTCTAATTCATGTAGCACATGTAAATCGCCGTTAAAGTTTTGAATTCATTGTAAATTAGCAACAAAAACTTCTAACATATGTAGCACATGTAAATCGCCTTTACAGTTTAGAATTCATTGTAAATTAGCAACAAAAACTTCTTAAACATGTAAACTAAGCAACACCGCCTCAGCATATTTTGAAATATGTAGCACATGTAAATCTCCTTTATATACTGCTCAAAAAAAGTTAAAGGCCACTTTCAAATTTAGGTCATTTCAACAATGCTGTTTTTTTAAAAACCTGAACACTCAGTCAAAAAAGTTTTGCTGCATATTGTTGCATGCTTAAACAATGTTTATTAATCTGACAATAAATCAAATCTGTGTTACGTGTGTGTACCTCCAAGGTCAATCAAATGTACGTGGTGGAAAGGGAAATAATGCATGTTTGAAAATGCTTCCTATGGCAAAGCCTGTTGATAACATTGCTGAAATTTGCTTTTCACGTGCAAGTTGTGACTATGGTGAACACATGTCACCCACTTTTTGGAAGGAACAGGCAATGGGTATGTTTGTAACATTTACCATTTTAGCCATGGCTCAGCGTGTCTTGCCGTCTTGTGGTAGACCTTGGAGTCCTGGCCTGCGTTGTTCTGCGACACTGCCGGTTGCATTATAACGATCACGCAGAGTTTGTATGACAGACTGAGCAACTCCTAATCTCCTAGCAACTTCTCGCAGCCCTACATCATCCTGCAGCCATGCCATCGCTCTCCATCTGTCAACATTGGTTAAGCGTCTTAGCTGAGCCATGGCTAAAATGGTAAATGTTACAAACATACCCATTGCCCGTTCCTTCTAAAAAGTGTGTGACATGTGTTCACTATAGTCACGACTTGCACGTGAAAAGCAAATTTCAGCAATGTTATCAACAGGCTTTGCCATAGGAAGCATTTTCAAACATGCATTATTTCCCTTTCCACCACGTACATTTGATTGACCTTGGTGGTACACACACGTAACACAGATTTGATTTATTGTCAGATTAACAAACATTGTTTAAGCATGCAACAAAATGCAGCAAAACTTTTTTGACTGAGTGTTCAGGTTTTTAAAAAAACAGCATAGTTGAAATGACCAAAAGATTGAAAGTGGCCTTTAACTTTTTTTGAGCAGTATAGTTTAGAATTCAATGTAAATTAGCAACAAAAACTTCAAACATATGTAGCACATGTAAATCACCTTTACAGTTTAGAATTAATTGTAAATTAGCAACAAAAACTTCTTACATATGTAGATTGTTTTTGGACTTTGAAATCAGAGTCCATTATTAATAGCAATAGCATCTCACAGATGTAATACACATAGTCTAGATTGCCTTTAGAGTTTTTAATTTACTATTAATTAGCAACAAAAACTGCTAACACTTAGTACACATACAAGACGTGATCAAATAATTTCGTGAATGATTGAATAAAAAATGTTTTAAAACATAAATGCTTACATAATTAACCCCCTTCAAATTACTCCCCTTTTGCAAATATACATTTGACCACTGCAGCTACAGTTTGAAAAATGTCTGAAAGGCCTGTTTTTGAATTGATATTAGAAGGCTTGTCGTGTTGGATTTGATGTCTTCAGTCATGCCAAATTGCTACCCTTTCACTGATAATGCATTGTTTTCAATTTCGGGAAAAGCCAGAAGTCACTCAGTGATGTTCAGGTGAATACACAGGTTGCAGTAACGTTCTTACTCGCTAAAAGTTGTTGAACTGAAATTGATATACTGTAGGGTGCATTGTTATGATTGAACAGGTTATGAATCTCTCAGGTCTCTCCGACTTTCTCAGATGTTTTAAAACTTCTTTGTAAAGTCATGGTAAGATCTGAGGTGCTACCACAGTAAATGTAGCACCTCAGGCAACAAATTCTCAGAAAGACTTCTTCAATGTTGAAAAAGTCAGCATGACTTGTCACTTGCAATGTTGATAGAGACATCTTTTTTTTGGTGTTGACGATGTAGCTGTCTTCATTTTTGGAGATTTGTGCTTTCATATTTGGATGACAAACGTAAACCCGAGACTCACTGTCTGTTTTCACTTTTCATTAAAATGTTGGATCCAAAATGGCTGAGTCATACTGCTTGGATCAAATGAGAACTCAAGATTTTCTTTCTGTTCTGCTTTGAGGATGCATGAAATAAGCTTTGTACTGAACTCTAGCAAATTAAACACCAGCCTCATCAGCAATTTTCTAGTTTGGTTTGGTTTGGTTTTAAGGACTATCTTCATTGCACACGGACAACTCCATCAGTGCTCCGATCTCCTCCCTTACATCACACAAGGAGGATCTCAGCACAGCACACGAACTCCATAACACCGGTGAGAATCTCAATGTGTGTATATATTAGGAATCACACATTCTATAAATATTTTTATGGTCGGAGTGGCTAAGAGGTATGGCATCCGCCTCGAGTTCCAGAGGTATCAGTTTGATTCCCAGTTGAGGGAATATAATATATGGAAATAAATTTTTTTCAGAACCAGTGGTCCTAATGATGTCATACTCCCCTCCTGGTCTCCTGGGTAGTGAGATCGGATGCCTAGCCTTCTCGAATAAGGGCGAAAAAATAGGAGGTCCTGTGTGCAAGTTGCGCACGTTAAAAATCCCACGGCAGTTGGAAATCATGAAGAGTAGGCCTATCAGGTCGCTGCCCTGGCAAAATTTAAAAATTAGAAACCTACCCACCATAACAAAAAATTTTCTAGAATAGTGAAGTCATTTTTTTCAAGGATATTGAGGATAGGGGCAATGTTTTCATCATTTTATGATGTTGACAAGTGACTACTTATTTTATTATCTTTTAGCAACTCACTTCCTCATTGAAACCTTGTTAATCACTTGAAAATGGTCTTCTTTGTCACAGCATTGTCTCTGTAGATATCTGTGAGCATTTCATGTGTTTTGGTGGCTGTGTTACCAAGTTTGAAATAAAATTTCATGTTTGCACACTAGTTCAACTTCGCCATTTGTTCATAAACATGACAACATCGACAAACTTGTGCTAATGCAAATGTTTCTTTACACTATTTATGCTGACCAGTCAAAACTAGGCATGCATATGTGAAATAGTAGCTGGAGTAAGTTCCACCTTCAGGCAATTTTACATCATCACCCATTTGGTAGTAATGAGTTCACTCTATGAACATTTTTATCACACTGCATAGATTGTCTTCAAATTTATGACACTCTGCTCATAAAAGCTATTTTTCTGTTGTAGTCTTCTTCTTCTTTGATCCATAACCGCCAACCGTCAAAGCAGTCAGCGGCCATCACGCCTGGTGGCGTCTTGTAGGGCAGCAACAAATTGATTCCACCCTGCTCGGTCGGCGGCCATCCTTCGTACAGTGCCCCAACTGTGGTTCATTCTTTGCATCTCAGCTTCCACAGTTCTCCGCCAAGTTGTTTTTGGTCGGCCTCTCTTTCGCCCTCCCTCGGGGGTCCATAGCATAGCTGTTCTTGCGATGGTATCAGGGTCCCTTCTGAGGACATGGCCAACCCAACTCCAGCGTCTGCCAGCTATGATGGTGTGCATGTCCTCCTGGTTACTCCGAATAAGTAGTTCTTGGTTGCTGATGGTGTTTGGCCAAAAGATTCGGAGAATTTTCCTTAGGCAGATTGTGTGGAAGGAGGACAGTTTCGACATTTCCTTCTCTGTTACTCTCCAACATTCCGCACCATAGAGAAGCACAGAAAGTACGCAGCTCTCATACAGTCTTAATTTGGTGTTTGTGCTGTACTGGGAAGACTTCCAAATGTTGTTGAGAATAGCAAAGGCTGTTCTCGCTTTATTCATTCTGTTGTTAATGTCCTTGCTTGTTCCGCCGTCAGGTGTTACTATGCTTCCTAGGTAAGTAAATGTGTCTGTCTGTTCTAACTTCTGGTTCCTTACTGTTATTGGCTCAGGATTGCCCACATTTAGTGTCATGACCTCTGTCTTCTTCAGATTGATGTTCAGGCCAACCTGCTGGCCATACTTATTCAGTCTATCAGTTTTGTCTTGAATGTGTTGGTGTGAATGCGCGAGCAGTGCAATGTCATCTGCATATTCCAAATCTTCCAGTGTAGAAAACGTTGTCCATCTAATTCCTCTTGGACTGCCCTCTGTTGTCTGGCGCATCACCCAATCTATGACTGTCAAAAATAATGTTGTTGATAAGGGGCATCCCTGTCGTACTCCTGTTTTCACTTCGAAAGTTACATTACTCGATCCAACACTGCACGTAAAGTTAGAATAGAGGCTTTTTATAATGGAAACAAGCGGGCTGGGAATTCCATAAGCCCTCAGAATTTTCCATAGGCTGTCCCTGTGTATGCTGTCGAAAGCCTTTTCAAAATCAACAAAGTTAATGTACAGCTGTCTCTGCCATTCTGAGCACTGCTCTATAATGTTCCTGAGGGCAAATATATGATCTGCACATCTTCTGTTCTTTCTGAAGCCCGCTTGTTCTTTCCTCAGTTTATGGTCAACTGCTTTTGAAATTCTCTGGATGATTATCCTGCCTAGTATTTTGCTGGGGGGGAACTGAGAGGAGGGTAATTCCTCTCCAGTTGTTGCAGTCTGCAAGGTCGCCCTTCTTGGGCAATTTGACAATTGTTCCTTTACTCCACTCTGTTGGTGTTGTCTCAGTTTCCCAGACTTGTGCAAATAGTGGTTCTAATAGTTCTGCTGCTAGTTCAGGGTCTGTCTTGAATAGCTCAGCATTCAGATTGTCGTGACCAGGCGCTTTTTTCCATTTTTTAGCCCTTTGATAGCTGTGATAATTTCTTCTTTTCGTGGAATGTCTGTATTTACGTCTAAGTCACTTTCAGCCTCAGGAACATTCAGCTGAGTCTCTGGTGGTTCCTTATTCAGTGTTTCTCTGAAGTGCTCTGCCCACCTTGTTTCCTGCCCCTGTGCTGTGGTGATGAGATTCCTTGCTTGTCTCTTACTAACGTTATGTTGTTTGCACCTCGTTTTCCACTGATAGCTTTAGTTATTTTATAAACTGTGCTTTGTTCATTTCTCAGTGCTGCCTCTTCTGCCTGTCTTGCAAGGTCATCCAGAAATGTCCTTTTGTTAGCACGGGTTTGACGTTTTACTTCCTTGTCCAGCTGACTGTACTGTTCACTATATATTGCCTTTAACCTGGGAGACTTAGCTTCTGTTTTCTTCCTTTTCATTTCCTTTCTCTTCGCTATGGTGTTTAGCGTTTCTGGTGTTATCCATGAATACTGACTGATTTATTTATTTATTGGTTGCTTATGACTAATTAACTGGTGACTGACAGTTTAGAGGCTGACAAGCTGACTAAATAGTTTACTTACAGACAGACTGCCATTCTGACTGGTTGAATGTCTGATGCACCATGTGGTTTATTGACAGGTTGGCTAATTGAGTAGTTTATCTACTTGGTGTATCTTAGAAATCTACATTTTACCCTGTTTGGTTTCCATGAGTCTCTAAGGAGATGAAGAAAGAGCAGAAGCACTGATCTCTCAAGCATGTCATCATCATCATCATCAGGTGCCATCTTCACATCGTACGTCAGCTGCAATGGACCTCAAACGTCTTTTGTCTCTTGTCTTGGTGGTGCACTCTGATAGACTCTTTCCTGGCCATCTCTTGATGTTATCTTTCCACTTATAGCGCTGTCTTCTTCTTGCACATTTGCCTTCAACTCTTGCCTTCTGTTATGGTCTTCAGTATGGTGTTATGTAATTTTACATGGCCAAAATATTTTAGCTGTCTAATTTTGATCTCATCCAGTAATTCTCTTTTCATTCCTAGACTTTTAGCAAGTCTTAACACATTAACTACCGAATTGAAAAACACTCTGTGGCCGAATTAAATTGTTTTCCCATTTTCATCCTGTAGGTGTTTGCACAAAGTAAGCTGTAGTTTTCGTTTAATTGTTTGAATTACAGTCATTTTTTTTATGAACAATGAACACCGATTGTCATTTTATTTAAGATAAATGAATGTACTATTACAATTGTTGAAACACGTTTCTATCCTATTCAGCCGTTAGACGAGATGTTGAGTAAACAGTTTTACACGATTTGGTAACTAACCCAAAACGCTGAAAAATATGAACATTTGTTTTCCGGTGGCAACTTAAAAGTAGAACCGATTGTAACTCTAATAGAGGTTGTTGCTATTTAACGACCCTCCAATGGCCGAGGACTTGCAATATTTTCACAATTATAACTGCTTGTGCCCCATCTCTTTCAAAATCAAAATTTCAATCAATGTGCACACCGATTTCACTCTTGTCCTCGTCGCTAGATCTATCAGTCAATTGTTGAAACACGTTTCTATCCTATTCAGCGGTTAGTCGAGATGTACATGCATTTTTTTGTAGTCCTATCACTAGTTGCCACAGTAAACAGTTTTACACCATTTGGTAACTAACCCAAAACGCTGAAAAATATGAGCATAATATCAATTTTTCAGTATTCTACAACAACCATGCTTTGGGAATTTGTTTTCCGGTGGCAACTTAAAATCTCGAACCAGATCAGAGAGTGTTTCAGTACATTTTTCATTCGTTTTATTGCTAAAATTAGATTGGCGCTCTGAGCGGCTTGCGGTCCAAATGTGATTATTTTGTGAGCCGCTGACAGCGGCTTACGGTAGTTAATGTGTTAAGAAATGATTAATCTGAGGTTGTGAATTGAGTGAAACATATTTACTTCAGAAACAATAAACATATATTCTTCAGAAACAATCACTTCAGGAGAACATGACGTATGTTGGTGTAGTCTTCCTGCAAGAAGATCCAGTGCAGTGGTGATCTGTGGCCTAAAGCTCCTTCAGTAGCATAAAAGGAATATGACGGATCGTCACTTGTACCATAACATATTCATGCTACATCTCCAAAGAAGGATTAAGCTTTATTTCATAATTTCTTGTGGTCCAAATAGATGACTGAAGAGTTTGTCTGTACTTACTTATTTTAACAATTCCAATATTTTCCTCTGTCACCAGATTATCAGTGGTCAGAACTTTCCCAAACCAAAAGGCTCAGCGACAAAAGGAGATGTAACTGACCCCTACATCACTATTGAAGTTTTTGGCATTCCTGCTGATTGTGCAGAGGAGAGGACTAAAACTGTTCCACATAATGGTATGTACATAACTCTTAACTGCTTCTACCATGTGAGTCATATAATGCACCACAATACGGTACATTATTCTCTAAGTCCACCTCGTATGCCCATTTGGTTATAGTCAGATGGGTGCACATTACATGATATAACACAAACTTATTTGTTGCATGTAAAACTTAACAGTGCTTCAAAGAGGAACTTTAATTGCATTGGAAAATAAATAATGGAAATCAAAAAGAAATCAAGTCCAACATAAAAAGAAGAATCTTGAACTCAAACATTAAATCAATCCTATTGTATGGCTCAGAAACATGGAGAACAATAAAAAAAAAAAAACAGTAACCAAGAAGTTACAGACTTTCAATAAATGGGTACTTATATAGAATAGAAGGATAGAAATGGTATAAAAAGGTCACCAATATAGAACTATATAAAAATGTTGAGGGAGACATGGAAAGACCTTGAGCTGATGGCAAGTGATAGAAAAACTTGGCATGTGTTTGTTGAAGGCCCATGCTTCTTGAGGAGCTAAAGGGCAATGAATGAGCTGCCATATGTATTAGAATTGTTGTTGCTGTTGTTTAACTAGGGCTACTGAGCTTCTTGCTTTTTTGCAGCCAATACCAAGTTGAAAACTCCTTAGTATTATCTACACTGTAGATCTAGGCTTTTCCTGTGGCTTTTCTGCCATTCCGAAATGTGCTGAGTTGAAGTCATGAGCTCCAGTTTCTTCAGCTTGGCTTGCATTTAAAGGACCATTACATCTAGTCAGAAGCTAGGAGTAAGAAGCGCGTGGCATACTGTGCATTCCCCACCATCCAAGGGGGTTCTCCAACTATGCAGAGCTAAGGACGACTCCAGATATGTCTCCATGCATGTATTAGAATTGTAACAATGATATATACATGGACGAGAAATTACTGTAAACTTGGCACACCTAGCGAACTATCTTTTGAGCATTCTGCTACTGCAGATACCCATTTGTCACGCCATCCCAGATCCTCCATCTTTGCCAAACTCTGTTTGTTTTTTTTGCCATCAATATTTCCCATACTAACCAGTTTTTCCAAACCCTCTTTTTTTACCATTTGTAGCATATGAAGTGTTATGTTTAGCAGCATAGAACTTCCAAACTTGTAGGCTGAAGTGTACTATTCTTGTTATTTTATATAAATGTGCCAAAATGGCATGTGTATATTAGTTTTACTAGGAGCTCAAGAAAAAACTTTAATACTGTGTCCAGTAAATGGTAAAATACTGAGAACAGTACAGGACAGAGGGTAAGTTTGGTATTGTATAAACATTTAATAAAATAAAGAGGGGAAACCCGAGACCTGTAAACAGTAAATAAATAAATATTACACACATAAACGTATGTTTTAGGCACTCGTGAGAAATAAAGAACTTAGACAACAGATAAACAACAGAAGTGATGGACACAGTATTAAGGTCTTTGTCTTGTGTAATCTGACCTATACAGTATAATAGTGGGAGTACAGAAGTGATTGCATCATTATTTAGGCTGGATCACCCTAGGTACATATCCGGCGTTGCATGTGGAAAATGACCCCTGTCCATGAAGCACTATTTTTATGGTGCCTGGTTGGCAGGGACGATAGTGTAATTTGCTTCCGTAGCTAGGTGAAGCTGCCGTTCGGAAGGTCGTGGGTTCTATTTTCCAGTGAGCCTATCACTTCTGTTATTTTTCTGTTGGCTAGTTTTCTACTTCTTTATTTCTCACGGGTGCCTGAAACATACTTTTATGTGTGTAATATTTATTTACTGTTTACAGGCCTTGGGTTTCCCCTCTTTATTTGTTTAAATGTTTATAAAATAGATAAAGAAACACTAACAGAATCATTTAAAAAATGTATGCCTCTTTGTGCCTTTAAAAGATTCAAGATTTTAAGGCACTCCATCTACACGTTTCTTGCAAGACCATATGTACCACTGAAGTTAAAGAAAAAAGTCTAATAAACTAAAGAAGTGAACAAAGGACAATGTGAGTAACCAATATGAGCTCAAGAAAAATAATAAAAATAACTACAACAATAACAAGTTATTATTCAAATAATGTTGAAATTTAAACCATTTGGGGATATCTTGTTTGAAAAAAACCAGTTCATTTTTCAGGAATGAAGATAGCTGTATTTACTTTATTACATATAAGCAATACCATTACTTTTCTCATCAGGTTACAATCCCATATTTGATGAGAGCTTTGAGTTCCAGATAAACCTGCCTGAGCTGGCCTTGGTCAGGTTTGCTGTGCTGGATGATGACTACATTGGTGATGAGTTCATTGGTCAATACACGATTCCTTTTGAGTGCATGCAGACAGGTTAGTGGACTGATAACAGGTCTTCTGTAAATGTACCTCTTGTTGTTCTATATATTTGTTATTGTTTGTTATTTATTGTGAATGGCTGAATATAATCAATATCTCTATTATTCACTCATTAATGTGACCGCGCTATTTACGGATTATGTGCCCGTGGGTAAGTCGTTAATGATCGGGTCACTTCTGTGTAAATACTGTGTGACAGTTTGCAGGTACAGTATCGCTTCTTACTATCTGACAAGTTAGTTTACTAGCCGTCCGCTAGAGATGTTTATTCTTCTATAGGTATATCTGGTTCGTTCATGATCTCTCGATAGTTGTTATCGTGTGCTATAGTGGTGTACTAATTAATAGAGCTGTAACTTTGAACTCAACTTGACAAAATCTGCATAATTCAGCCGAGTCAAATAACATAGTTTATTTACATAAAACATAATGAACAAATGCAGCTGGTACCAGATCAATTTCTTTCATTTGAAGGTGGTTTCTTTATGTATCAGTATTTTTTCCGTCTCTCTCCATAAGCGTGTGAGTTAAAAAAAAATCCTGTGTGGTTCATGACCTAGGTTACCTTGACCTTCTTTTCCATAATGTTCAGTAAAAGTAGTTGAGCCTCTGTTTTCTTACTTAAATGTAATATTTCTCCAGCTTCTGACCTTTCAACTGATTTATAGCAGTTCTTCGGTTTCTTCCCCTAACAAAATAAATTCTAGCTGGGGACTGACAAAAATCTAGAGGTAGGGTGATAATGAACGACTGTTGATGCTCTATGGATAGATGTTGGTATGCCAGTGATACAGACTGGTGGGTATAAGCTGTAACATCACTGGCTGATTGATTATATACCTGATGTGTACTGTCATTGGATACTGACTGGTATATCATGCTGTAATATGGTTTATCGCGAATGCATGACATGAAAGTTCATCAAGGTGGACATCTATGTAGCAGTGCAGACTTGTATCACAACATGTAACATACAGGAGTGTGTGTAGCATTCATCACATTGAAAGGTGTAGATGTGGAGTTGATGGAACCATATGTTGTACGTGTTACAGGTATGGAGTCAGAAATATTGGTAAACAGCTGTGTACGTTTTCACCATTTATTATAGTCACAGCAACAAGACGTAGACAAATCCATGTAAGCATGACACAGGAACATGGCGGATATGAAGACAATTCACTACAAGTGCATGTATATAAGTTCCAATAAATATATGATTATCAATGTGTTGCTGACTCCAAATTTATCTCTCATTCCACAACTAGCAGAAAAACCCCGCATTACAGAACGGGTAAATAACTGTATAAATATCCAACAGTTTCATTCTGACTCTTGTTAAGTCGACCCCAAACATGGCGGGCGACGAAAAATAGCATAGTCCATCCCTCTAATCGGACGTATCGAAGATAGGCTGTCCTTTCGAAGATAGTCTTATATAACTCCCTCGTACATCAGGCGAGTTTTCATTTTCAAAGTTATAATAGCAATAACTGGTAACTCATCTGGTCTTCCACTCCAGATAGTTATATATTAGGCCTCTATACAACAGTAAACACTGTGGATTCCTCATCTGCAGACATAAGCGTCTAAGTTCAAAGATATACCGCTAATCATGCGGGTTTTAGAATAATATCTATTCTCCTGGGTTTTCTGTGTGTAAATCTAAACCTAACGGACTTAGATGGCTCCAACGAGCGTAACAAGTAGAATACTCTGCCTTTCAACCATTCGTGAGCTCTTGTCACCGGTTGACCCAAAATATGTTCAGCTTACACTGTGAACAAAGGAAGTGTGAAAGTTTCGTCTTTTACCTTGCTTCGAATTCCTAACACAACTTCATAGCAACTGTCGTCTTCCTGACGAACAGAAATAACACAGGGGACTTTAAATAACAGTGGAAGAGTTTCCATCCCCAGAGGCAATGCAGAGACGTAACCAGACTTTTCGTCTGACAAACCCAGTTCAACAAAACACGGCCTCCCGCACAGGAAGTCTTCTCCAAACTCTACTAGTTCGGGCATGCGCTGTTCGCATCACCTCTGACCTAAGCAGTCAGCTGGTATAACCTTTTAAGAGGAGTAACTACATATTTACTTTCCCTCAAAGCAAAAAATGAGTATTCGCCCTTAGATTAAGGTTCTAACGAAAAATACATTAAACCCAAAAATCTTATTCAAAATATTTTCAAACATAACAAGTATACAGACAGACTACATTATCAGTTATGAAAACTGCACGTAACAGTCTTACCACACCTCCCGGGAAAAAAAATGAAACATTTAAAAAAAAAAAATCTAGGAGCAAAATACAATAGGCTCACAACGCATGAATAATGCGCAGATGAAAAGTATTAAGAATAAATATAACGCCAAATGTGAGGCTAAGTCGACATATGGAGCGACTGGTGAGAATATATCTCATAATCTCAGAGAAAGCGTTTCTCTAAGTATAAATGTTTCCAGAGAGGTGTCACCAACTTATACTACAATACTGGCAATGATGCATACAATAATTTCATACAATAATTTCATATTAGGTATCTTAAGTTCATGATTAACAAAGAAGAAAAATCATCAAAGAATAGCGGTGAATATACATCAATGAACCGCTAAGTAGTGATACAATCACTATATTACAAATTACAAATGTGTACCTATATTGATAAAGAAAGAAACTATTATAGACTTCGACGTACTAGGAAGTCCAAGACATAAAAGTTAGGTGGAATCATGTGGGCATCTAGACAAAATGTCTGCCATCACATTATCTGATCCACGGATAGCTCGTACCGAGAAATGAAAAGGTTGAAGAGCAATTGCATATCGAGTAGACCTCGAGCTCTTCAAATTCTTACTCTGTATAGCCGTAAGAGCTTTCTGGTCTGTTTCTACTATGAAATGTGCGCCTAGAAGGAATCTTTGTAGTTTAAGAATTGACCAGACCATAGCCAACAGTTCACGGTCTAAAACCGAGTAATTCCTTTCTGCCGCATTAAGTTTTCTGGAAATATACATTACAGGATGCAGAGTTCCAGAGTACTCTTGCATTAGTGCCGCCCAATCCCAGTGGATGAAGCGTCACTACGAAGAAAAAATGTCTTATCTTTAGTAGGTAACACTAAAATAAGTGGTGTTGAAAACATAGTTTTGATCTTATCCAGCGAGGATTTGGCATTCCTGAGACCAGTGAACCATATTAGGCGACCCTTTCTTTAGTAGTGTAGAAAGAGGTGCCATGATAGAGGATAGATTCGGAATGAATCGTCCATAAAATTGTATAAGACCTAAGAGACTTCGCACTTGCTTTTTAGTCTTAGGAATAGAGATGTTAAGTATCTTAGTGATATTATGGTCCTCTGTCTTTAGGAAACCATGACCGACTCGATGGCCTAGGAAAGAAATTTCGCTAAAACCAATGCAGGCTTTAGAGGGTTTTGCTGTCAGGTTATGCTCGCGTAAAGTAGACAGTAATTCATCTAACCCCGAATAGTGATCTTTCCAAGTATCGCTGAAAAGACAGATGTCGTCTAGGTATGCAATGACATCTGACCGATAAGATAGGATTCGACGCATCATGCGTACGAATGTAGCTGGTGCGTTCATAAGGCCGAAAGGCATGAAATTCCATTGGAAAAGGCCTCTAGGTGTAGAAAAAGCCGTAAGAGGTTTGGCACGTTCAGATAAAGGAACTTGCCAATATCCTTTAGACAAGTCAAGTTTAGTGAAAAAATGAGATTTAGAAAGCCTAGTAAGTAGCTCTTCTAGTAAAGGCATAGGTTCAGCGTCAAACTTCGTAACTTGATTCAATTTGCGATAGTCAACGCAAAGACGTATGTTATTGTCTTTTTTCCGAACAATAACCATCGGCGAAGAATATGCAGAAGTGGATGGTTCAATTATTTTTAAATCTATCATCTCATCCAACTCCTTCTCAACCTGTGCTTGAAAATGTATAGGGATAGGATAAGGTCTGACCCTAATAGGAGTATGGTCAGTTAGAACAATGTCATGTTCAATGACATGAGTTTGTCCAGGGATGTCAGTGAGGACATCCTGAAATGTTTGTAACATAGCCCAAACTTGTCGCTGTTCTCCTAGTGATAAATCAGGAGAGACAGTAACATTTTTCCATGATTCACTAAAATGAAGTGGAATCATCGGAAGAGGAAGATTTACATCTGAAAAACTTGTTTCCTCATCCTGTATTACAGACAGCGATGAGTAATGACCATGTTGGACTGGAGAATCGTCCGTTGCCTGGAAAATAGGCTGTAAATAATCCGGACGTTCATGGAATTCCGTAAGCATGTTGATGTGGAAGGTTTTATGCTTCCCGTCAATATCGACAATATAGTCAACATCTGAAATTTTCGATATTATATCGTACGGACCTTTCCAAGAAATAAGAAGTCTGTTTTCCCTACAAGGTAGCAAAACAAATGCTTTGTCACCAGGACAAAGTTGTCGTAAGGTTCTTTTCTTATTGGCAAATTGCCTTGCCTTCTGTTTAGCAAATTCAGAAGAAGAAGTTGCTAATTTGCATGCTTCGATAATCTTTTGTCTAAGCGCGATGACATATTCGTAAGAGGATTTTGTGTCATCGTTAATATTATCAGCGGTTATGAGATCATGAAGCAAAGACATAGGGCCGCGCGGTCGCGCGCCAAAGACAAGTTCAAAGGGAGAAAATCCTGTATGTTCATTGGGGGACCTCTCTGTAAGCGAAGAGGACCGCAGGTAAAACCCTGTCCCAATCTTGAGGATGATCCTCAGTTATCTTCCCTAATAAGTTTTTGAGTGTTCTATTTAGGCGTTCGACCATCCCATTAGACATTGGGTGATAGATACTACTCAAAGATCTTTCTATCTGCAGAGTAGACATTACTTGAGACATGGTATCCGATATTAGTTGGGTGCCATGGTCTGATAATATTTCTCCGGGAAATCCCAGACGAGAAAATATGAGCCAAAGAGCATCTGCAATATCAGCAGTAGTAATGCTCTTCAGAGGAATAGCCTCTGGCCAACGTGTGCACATATCAACACACGTCAAGATAAACTGATGTCCTCTGGCAGACTTGATCTTAAACGGACCAATAATGTCTATTGCCATTTTCTGAAACGGCCGAATAGGAATGTCTGCAGCCTGAATAGGTGCAGCATGGCGTGGACCTTTAGATTTGACCTCTTGACATACTTTACAAGATCGACAATATATCCGTATGTCCTTGTTTACTAATGGCCAAAAGAAAGCCGCAAGAACTCTTGACTTCGTACGGGAAAAACCCATGTGTCCAGCACACTGAGAGTCGTGAGCGTGCTGCAAATATTTAACTCTCAAATTCTTGGGAACCAGGATTTGAGAATGACTTGACGTAATGGAGTCTTGAACCATACGTACAAGTACGCCATTCTTCATTGTAATCCAAGATTTACGATTTGTATCTTTATTTGGATCACCTTTTATTGCAAGAGTGAAGAATTTTTTTTAGAGTGGGATCATCTTCTTGCTGTTTTATAAATGAGTCACGAGAAATTACCAAGGGATC
Source organism: Oreohelix idahoensis (assembly GCA_024509875.1). Lineage (NCBI taxonomy): Eukaryota > Metazoa > Mollusca > Gastropoda > Stylommatophora > Oreohelicidae > Oreohelix > Oreohelix idahoensis. The sequence continues at coordinate 301,253 of JAMPIV010009056.1, forward strand.
ATCTTGGTTATGCACTTCATTATCTTCAGTAGATGAAGTTTGAGGCATATGAAGAGCTTGAGCTCTAGTGACTACAGTATTAGCAGTTTGCATATTTTGTTTTTCCCAAACGGAAATTTGTTGCGGAGTGCATTCTTTGACTCCGTGAATACGACCGATGATAAGATCAGTGATCGGATTCGGCAGAAGACATGCGTGTACATCTCCTGTAAAGAAAGGAGTAGCAATCTTAATGATAGCAGTAGAGTATTTCTCTAAGGTGCCGCCAAATGTTACACATTTGACTACTTTTCCTGTGGCACGGGAAGGATCTACGAGTGACTGCCTAACACCAATTGTGGTGCATCCAGAATCAAAAAGAACTGAGACTGGATTATCATTTACTAGACCTTTATGTAAGACAAGAGAACCTCTTCCATCATGCGCGACTGACGCAGGAAGAGCGGGAAGAGGATGGCCACAACTTAAAGTAGACACCGTAGTTGGTTCAAATAATGTTTTGCATTGGGGGCACTGAGATGCTCTCCCAAAATCAAAAGCAGAACATGCCATATTATTAGCATCATTATTATCTTTAGTCTGTTTATAGGCTTCATGGGACTCTTGCTGTGCAGAGTTTGCCTGGAAATGTGATTTATGTTTTTTGTATTGTGATCTACCTCGATTATTATTGCCTCTGTAATCATTATTGTTTCCTCTATTGTAACCCCTATTTGGGTTTGAGTCATAGTTCTCATAGTTACCATTATCATGTTCATTATAATGAGTATCTCTGTAACTATGATCTTGTTGTCTCCATGACGAATAACTTGGATAGCTTCTATAATGACTTCCTCTGCGGAAATTCCTATAATTATGATAACCCCTGAATCGAGGGCTGTCGGCTCGTCTCCAGTTCTTCGAAGAAGAACCCTGAAATGATTGGTTACCTTGGTTCTGATAACTATTATGGTTACCTTTTTTATCAAACCTGTTTTGAGGTCCCTGAAATTTGTGTGAATAATTAGGATTGTATGGTGTTGCTGAAGCAACTGGCATACTCTCCTTAATCTTAATGTTGCCAAAAGCCACATCAGGATGTGAAGTGACATATTGGGAACAATATTCTTCCATTTGTTTTAGTGTTTTGGGTTTACGCTCATGTATAAATTCAAGGAATGGTTTATTTACACATGACATAATCTTATCTCTGAGCAACAAATCCATAAGTGCTTCATATATTTTTTCTGTCTTGGATAGCTCAATCCATCGTGTAAATGTAAGACGTGCCTTTGCAATGAATTCTGAGAATTCTACTCCTGCCTCAGGCACCATCGTCTTAAACAAAAGACGATAACCTTCTTCTGTCAATTGATATTTTTTTATCAAGGCTGCTCTAATAACATCATAATTATCTTTATCAGCCTCTTCTACCAGACTTAAACTAGTCAGAGAATCACCTCTCAAATTCTCTGATAACTGATTTGCATATTGTGATCTATCCACATTATGAGTTCGACAAGAACGTTCAAATCTATTCAGCCAGAATGTTATATCGTCACTGGAAGGATTGAACGGTGGTAGCTTAACCTTAAAAGTAGAAGGTTTACCATCATTACCAGATGACTGATTGACACTACCCATACTTGTCAATTTCAATTTTTCTATCTCATAAGCTAAAAGTTTCTCTTGATGTTCCATCTTTGCTTTTTCTTTTCTTTCTTCAGCCTCTATTTCCAGTCTCTTTTGTTCAGCTTCTCTGTCTAATCTTTTTTCCTCAGCTTATCTTTCTAATCTTTTTTCTTCAGCTTTTTGTTTTTTCTCTTCGTCCTTCTGTGCTTTGGCATAATGAGAAAGTGCAAACTCTTTTAACTCCTCAGGAGTCATCCCAAGGGCTCTCCCTTGCTCAATAAAGTAGTCTAATGTTGCCATAATATTTAATAATATGTGGCTATTATCCCTGAAACAACAAATTAATTTATTTCAACCAAACAGGAGCAAGTTTTAAACAAAAACTTGTGTAATCAGCTCTCTTAATTTCAATGTCTTTGGAAGACAAGTCTTTTGTAAGAACTTGTATGGTTATTCTATAATAACAATATCATCAGACATTTATATCATAAGTTCAATCAAAATGTTAATAGTGTATGTCTAAGTATGTGTACCAATAGAAAACAAAACAGTAACAATAATACAAAGACAAATATTCAAAACACTACGATAACATTCGCAGAAGTCAACTAAAAAACTAAACTGAAGGAAATCTCACAAAGGATGTGATGATAACTGCGAAAATGTAAACAAAACAAATGACGTCACAGTGTATAAACATAAATTGTATACAACTGAATGACAGGAAAGAGTAGACCTACAAATACAAACAAATTTAATCAAAACTAAAGAATAGAAAAAATGTTACAAAAACAACGAAGAAAAAACACACCTCGTCACAACTAACACAAATAGCAACAAATTGTCGCAAGCAGATTTTCAATGAAGAAAATTGCACCTATAGAACACTAATATAAGACCTCTATCACGTGGTATATCTTATATTAGTCACACACCCAACCTCCCACTGAAATTTATACTAATATAATACATAAACAAATGACATGTAACATGTAAACATAAATACATATAGCATGAATGAAGAGTGTTGCAAACAGGCTTAATTATAACATATAAAGTATAGTTTACAACATGAAATGGGCCACTTTTTGAATAATTATATTGTTCAGTAGTCAAGAACAGTCAATTTTCTAGGAATGACGTTCCAACGATGAAAAAAATATACTATTGATTCTGCTTCAGAAACTGTGGCGATGGTAAAATCGGATTTCTGTTCTTCAAAATAACAGTAATGACAACGTTCATAAAACTTGGCCTTCTAAACAGCAGTTTTGACAATCAACGCTGGGTACTTTGCATTCTGTAAAAATAATGTCTGCATAGAAAATCAGAGTCTCACAGGCAACGCCGAGTACTTTGCAATTTGATGAAGGTAACGTATGTGTAGAGTCTCACCTCGTAAACCCACGTATTTGATCACCACTGATAATGAACGACTGTTGATGCTCTATGGATAGATGTTGGTATGCCAGTGATACAGACTGGTGGGTATAAGCTGTAACATCACTGGCTGATTGATTATATACCTGATGTGTACTGTCATTGGATACTGACTGGTATATCGTGCTGTAATATGGTTTATCGCGAATGCGTGACATGAAAGTTCGTCAAGGTGGACATCTATGTAGCAGTGCAGACTTGTATCACAACATGTAACATACAGGAGTGTGTGTAGCATTCATCACATTGAAAGGTGTAGATGTGGAGTTGATGGAACCATATGTTGTACGTGTTACAGGTATGGAGTCAGAAATATTGGTAAACAGCTGTGTACGTTTTCACCATTTATTATAGTCACAGCAACAAGACGTAGACAAATCCATGTAAGCATGACACAGGAACATGGTGGATATGAAGACAATTCACTACAAGTGCATGTATATAAGTTCCAATAAATATATGATTATCAATGTGTTGCTGACTCCAAATTTATCTCTCATTCCACAACTAGCAGAAAAACCCCGCATTACAGAACGGGTAAATAACTGTATAAATATCCAACAGTTTCATTCTGACTCTTGTTAAGTCGACCCCAAACATGGCGGGCGACGAAAAAATAGCATAGTCCATCCCTCTAATCAGACGTATCGAAGATAGGCTGTCCTTTTGAAGATAGTCTTATATAACTCCCTCGTACATCAGGCAAGTTTTTATTTTCAAAGTTATAATAGCAATAACTGGTAACTAATCTGGTCTTCCACTCCAGATAGTTATATATTAGGCCTCTATACAACAGTAAACACTGTGGATTCCTCATCTGCAGACATAAGCGTCTAAGTTCAAAGATATACCGCTAATCATGCGGGTTTTACAATAATATCTATTCTCCTGGGTTTTCTGTGTGTAAATCTAAACCTAACGGACTTAGATGGCTCCAACGAGCGTAACAAGTAGAATACTCTGCCTTTCAACCATTCGTGAGCTCTCGTCACCGGTTGACCCAAAATATGTTCAGCTTACGCTGTGAACAAAGGAAGTGTGAAAGTTTCGTCTTTTACCTTGCTTCGAATTCCTAACACAACTTCATAGCAACTGTCGTCTTCCTGACGAACAGAAATAACACAGGGGACTTTAAATAACAGTGGAAGAGTTTCCATCCCCAGAGGCAATGCAGAGACGTAAACAGACGTTTCGTCTGACAAACCCAGTTCAACAAAACACGGCCTCCCGCACAGGAAGTCTTCTCCAAACTCTACTAGTTCAGGCATGCGCTGTTCGCATCACCTCTGACCTAAGCAGTCAGCTGGTATAACCTTTTAAGAGGAGTAACTACATATTTACTTTCCCTCAAAGCAAAAAATGAGTATTCGCCCTTAGATTAAGGTTCTAACGAAAAATACATTAAACCCAAAAATCTTATTCAAAATATTTCCAAAATCTTACTCAGTCTTTGCTCACAGTTCAGAATATAGCGACTGCTGCTATTCTGTTCTGTGAATGATAGCATTAAACTTTATCACAACCTTACAGCTTTTCATGTGCTCTTGCAGTAGTTTCTGTAGCAGTTTTTTTAACGTGATATTACTAGCCCCATGCGTAATCTAACCATTGTTGTTTCTTACAATATGTCAGATGGGTACAGTCTCCTATTCCTTCTGTGTTTCATCAGAGATCCCCAGAAGCTACATGGGGTCAGGGCTGGATTTAGCCGTGAGCTAAATAAGCTACAGCTTAGGGGCTCACAGTCTGAAGTGGCCTCTCTTGTCAAGTTCAGTTGTTGCACAGCCTTATTCTCTCTTACCAATTGCCAAAAAGGGCCTCCACAGCTTCCTATAGCTTAGGGCCTCACCATATCTAAATCAGACCCTGGGTGCTAATAATGGCATGTACATGTGTTTTTAATGGATATTAGAAATTAGACATTCAGTCGGACTAAAATCTCTGAATTTTCCCCAAATATTTATATGGCTTTGTTGTTTCATTTAACAAACCAGGTTTTCGTCACATTCAGCTGCTGTCCAACACGGGAAACACTATGGAAAACTGTACACTGTTTATCCATGTAGCAATAACTAATAAACGAGGAGGAGGGGTAGGTACCTTATGTGTGTTGATGTTAACAAACAACATAAGTGTGGAATAGTGTTCTAGCTGAGACCATAAAAGGATAGAGTTGATTACTACTTCCTCCAAGCGCACTGCCTCTGGATCTTTATGTCCTTAGATATATCTGTTAATTACTTTTTTACCCCATGAGCTGTGCAGTGCATCATAATATGGTACCTTATTCTCCCAAGAGCCACCTGGTGTGCCCATTTAGTTATGGCTGGATTACATCATGCCTAATTGTTACAATAAATCTAAATATCTTTCAGAAAATTCTTCATCCCCTGAAGAAAACAAAAAGGCATCGAGTTTGGTGCCTGAGTAAAACATTGAAACCTAAAAGCTGCCTGGGACAGAAAGAGTTAATAAGTCATGCAGCTTATCTCAGCTCTTGTTTAGAACTTTTCTTTGTAAGTCTAAGACAGTAAACAAATCTAAGCCTTGTTTACATTTTTTCTTTAGATTTTTGTCTATGTCCAAGAAGGTAACAAGTCTTGTTTAGATGTAAACAAGTCTTGTTTAGATTTCTTTAGCTATGTCCATGAAGGTAAGGACATCTACTGTAGCATTTTTGTAGCTGTGTCCAAGAAGGTAAACAAGTTTTGTTTAGATTTCTTTAGCTATGTCCATGAAGGTAAGGACATCTACTGTAGCATTTTTGTTGCTGTGTCCAAGAAGGTAAACAAGTTTTGTTTAGATGTTTTTCAATGTCCAGAAAGGTAAACAAATCTTTTTTTTAGATGTTTGTGTATGTCCATGAAGGTTAAAAAAAAATCTTGTTTAGATGTTTTTCTATGTCGATGAAAGTAAACAGTTCTTATTTAGAATTTTTTTTCTATGTCCAAAAGGTAAACAAGTCGTGCTTAGATGGTTTTTCCCTATGTCCATGAAGATAAATAAGTCTTGTTTAGAACTTTTTTTTTTCTTTGTTCAAAAAAGTTAAGACTTGTTTAGATGTTTTTTTATCCCTATGTCCATGTAGGTAAACAAGCGAGGAGCATCTGTGAAGAAAGCTCGTAGGTCAAAGGAATACACTATTATGAAGACCGTTGGAGTCAAAAGCATTGATGAAACCTTCAAGGTACACAACAGTCTTTAAAAAGAGTTTAAAAAAAATAAGAGTGTGAGAATGACCTGTATCAACTTGATCACCATTATCATAATTACTCAGTGACATGTTTAGCAGTATTGTCATCTTTATCGTATTTAGATTGGTTTATATATATATACCTCTGTGTCGTACATGGTAACTAATACCAGGTTGGGCATGAGGTTGGCAACTTCATCATGTAAAATAAATTGCTATACAAGCAACCGCTGCAAGATCACATGAATGCTTTGGTGCATGTAAGCTTCCTACAAAGGGACCAGCTACAAGGGTGGTTACATGTGTAAGGGGCAAACAGGAACATGATTCTACAGGGTGTTCCACGAAAAAGCGGCCCCATTCACAAAGTGAAAGTAGCCAGTTTTCCTTTCTTAATAACGTACATTATTGCCATAACCATGACGTCACGGGCCGCTTTTTCGTGGAACACCCTGTATATTTATATATATATTTGTGGGTGTGTTGTAACTTGTTGTAGCTGCTGTTGCTTTTTTGCTTTAATTGACATTATGGAATTTATTTTGTGTATAAGCAGGAATGAGAGCTTTAATTTTCATGTCTCATTTCACCCCTTATGTAGCATAGAGGCACAAGGAAGGCAAACAATATGTAAAGATAAGAAAAAAAGAAATTGTAAGAGAATCCTAGCTTTGAAACAGTGAACTTATTTCAGCAACATCGCCTTAGCATTGGATAGAAATCAGCATCCATCAGAGCTGTTGTGTCCTAACTCATTTGATCCCTACACATAGCTAATTTGTTATTGTATTTAAAGTTCTAGCAAGAATGGAAGATAGAGGGCAAGAGACGTAGAGAACAACAGAAATAGATGTTATTCAGCAGCACAAAAGAATAAGCAGGACTGATTATGAAGTTCTAGAAAGCCTCAGTAATGAATGGAATAGAAATTATTCATGAGTTTATCAGCCTCATCACCTTGTGCAAATGTTGTAGTATCTAATCGTAATTTGTTTCAGCTTGATCAGTCCCGTCAGGGAAGAGCACGCATCTGTCCAATAAAACATTTTAATGCTCTTAAGTATATCAACTAATCCAACTATTTTTTTTTAAATAATATATTTTTTGTTCATCAATGCTGTCAGATGGCTATCCAGTCACTGAAGTATGGAGCAGATCTTTTAATTTGTTCATGCTCAAGCTTGATAAGTCCCATCAAAGGAGAACGCACATCAGTCCCATAAAACATTTTAATGTTCCTGAGTATTTCAACTAATTCAACAATTTTTTTGTTCATCATTGCTGCCAGATGGCTATCCAGCCACTGAAAGATGGAGCAGATCTTAGAGAGAATGTGCATCTAGCTCTGGCCACATTTAAAGACTCCTACTTTCTGGGTCCAGTTGCAAACCTCAAACAGTGTATACGACTGCTGTCCTCCCGGATAGCCAATTCTGGAGAGCTAGTTTCGTTATCGTATTCAATGAAAGGGGATGTGAGTATCATTAAAAATAGATCACTCAAATTTATGTCTGTAAATCTCTCTGCCAGAGGCACAATTTAGGTGACATCTTAATTGATGGATTGTGAAGTTATTAAAAAATATATATATATTCATAAGTTACTGCAGTAAACATTTACACACAAAAATGCAAAAGTTGGTATAAATGTCAGCTTTATTTACTAAACCAAAATATGATCATCACTATTCAGTTCACCAAGGAGCAAATGCCTTCAACAAATTTATGCCAAGTCATCCTGTCCTGTGCCATCAGCTCAAGCTTTCCATGGCATCTTCATCCTCATCAATCCTCATCATGTCTGTCTCCATGTGTTCCTTTTTTTCCCCTCTACATCTCTTACCCTGGGAGTTCCAGATCTAAGACTGCCTGGTAATGCTATCAACAAGTTTCCTCAATGTGTATCCTATCCATCTTCAACGTCTTCTTCTCATCTCTTAGTCCACTGGCAGTTGTCTGGTTCTTGCCATCAGTTCCACATTAATGATCTTGTCATACCACTTCAATCCTTCTATTCTACGCAAGCATCCATATGAAATTCTGTAACTTTTTAGTTGTCTATTCTGAAAAGTACAGTAACTCAAGCATCACCATTAAGTAAGGATTATTAATTCTCATCTTATTAGTTTAAGTAGTTAATACAGTTTTGTTGTTGTCCATGTTTAAGAGCCATACAATAGGACTGACTTGACATTTGAATTGAATATTTTTATTTTTGTGTTGACCTTTATTTCTTTTTATCTCCATATGTTTTCCAACCTCAAACTTTTCATATTCTTATTTAGATATCCTTTTTTTTCTTCTTCTAACAGTGTCTAATTTGCTGCCTAAATGTAATGTATCAATACAGATTCAGGCATATGTCACTATTTTTAGATATTGAGATAAAGGAGTAACACAAAATCCATTCACAGATCTCCCCACCAGTGAAGGTAAAAATTATTTTTAAAAAGTACAGTTTGGTGAAAAGTTATGAAAATTGATTTGAACATATTTAGATTTAGGGGATCCAAATTTTCAAGAAAGTGAACAAACCCCCGTTGTGATATTTCTTTTTAAATTTTGAGCTAAAATCCTCAGCTGCTCCTTCCCTTAACAACATACAACAATAACAGAAGTTACTTACTTACTTACTTAATCGTTTCCCTTCTACCGTGAGGTGTAGGGGTTTGGAAGAGAGAGCGCCAGACTATCCTATCAGCTGTCTTCCTCCTGGCCTGGTTCCATTCTAGTCCTCAGTCCTTCAAAGATTGTCTAATGTTGTCCTCCCAGCGGACTCTGGGTCGTCCTGGGGGGTCTGGATCCCTGGCTCTTTGTTTCCCATGCTTGTCGTGGTAGCCGATCTTCTCCCATTCTGCAGACATGGCCAAACCATCTTAGTTGGGACTGTTCTACTTGGGTCTGCAGGGGGTGGGATTTTAGGCCTTGATGTATCGTCTGGTTGCGGACCATGTCTCTTCTTGTTACTTCAACCACCTTCCTCAGATACCTCATTTCTTAGGTTTGGATCTGGCTTTTGTGGGTTGTAGTCATTACCCATGACTCGCATCCATATGTCAAGACTGGGACATAGGTGGAGCGGTATACAGCCATCCTCATTTTCTTACCAACCTCTCTCTTGCTGAGGGATCCTCGATTTATGGCCTGAAAAGTCTCCCAGCTGCTGCTTTTCGAGTGGCCAACTCTTCTTTGATGCCTCCCTTTCGGTCTATAATAGCTCCGAGGTATTTGAAGTGGTCGACCTGCTCCAGGACCTGTTCTCCCAGCCTAATCTGATGTCTTCTTTCTTCTCATGATATAACAGAAGTTATAAAAGAAAATGTTATGATTGTCCCACGGATGGGTGGACATCATTTTAACAACATGTTAAAATGACAAGAGATATTCTGTTATTGCATAAGTGTTGTTTAAGACAGTGAAAGTTTGTCCAACACTTCTGACATCGATACAATGGTCCAGGAATAAGCCTATATGTGGATAACCACAGACAAAAGACACCACCTGCATGGGAACATAGCTGACATCAGGGGAGCAAGAATACAGAGAGGGATATCATGGCTGGCACAAACAGAGGTTACGATTGGGGAGGTGACCACAGTTGAAAACATATCAAAAGGGAAAGAGTGGAGTAAGTCAGGTGAGAACTGGACAGGTTACCAGCAAGTGGTCATTAGTCTTGGTAGGGAGTGAGAACTTGGGGCAAAGGGAAAGCAGAGTTGGAGATTAAGTGATCATGCCGGGGATAATGATGCCATTGTGCGCACTGATGGGTCTATAGTCCATGATGAGAAATCAGGATGAGGCTTCTCTGCGAGAATAAATGGCAGGGTCATCGTTGACCAGAGTGGAGTTTACATGACAACAACCTACAGCATTAGAATGGATGTATAAGTGGATGCATCCATTATGTATCCAGCCATTGCACTACAGGAACAATTAGCATTCATACTCTTCAACGTTTGCTAAGAGAGACTGAGCAATTATGGGTTTACCCGGAGTGCATTATTGTCAATTGTAATCAACAATAACTTGTCCATTAGTAAAACTGATATGCATATAATTTCATTGTTTACCTTCACCTTTTCAAATGCCACACTATGGAGAAAATATGTAAATGTAAAAAGTAAATGTTATTTATTACTTTTAGTAAAGATCTATCTTGAAAAGATAGTTGTGAGAAAAGTAATGAGCCACCTCAAAAATGCATACATCCTTCCTGATACCCTGGGTAGCTATAGGCCCATAAAAGCAACATTGGGAAATGCCAGAACATTTTCATATGATGTGTAGGAGGGATTCCAGGGTGAGAAACGGTTGCTGTAGCAGTTGACCTAGAGAATGCTTATAACGGTGTGCGCTTTGAAACGTTAATGAACTGTGTAATGGCTTGCGGTGTTAATCCTTGGCTAACTAGAAGGATAGCAGCTGCCATTAAACTGAGAGATCAGTTGCATTTTGCTTGGGGACATGGACATCAGAACCAATGCACATTTGCCCCAGACTACCCCAGGATTCTCCATTATCACCGGTGCTGTTTAAAATCTACATGGCAAAAGTAGCCACCATTCAGCCAACTGGGTTAACTCTTACTATACGGGAGCTAAAACTGCGTTTTTACGCGCTAGTTTAGCTATCGTTACCGTCGCGCGCCACTTGAACTGGCGAGCCGTAAAATTGGTACTAAACCCGCGCCACTTCACGGGGCTTGCCGTATAGTAAGAGTTAAGATGAACATTGATATTTGCAGATGACATACTCATTTACAATACTAGTTCTGACAAACAGGAAACAGTCAATAGCATACTTGGAACACTACATAAGGTGGTTAATTGGCTCCAAAGTCAATCCCAACAAACCCTGTGTGCTGTGGTGCTCCTTAAACAACTCCATATTGAAAGTAGATCTTCCAGACAAAACTTTCATTGGGCAGAAAATTGAAAGGCAAGACAAGCTGAAATACCATTCGATCACAGGTTATCATACAAGTACCATGTTGATCTAATCATACAGAGGTCTGGCAGCACTAAAAACAATAGCAGCAGTGCACATGGAACAGAGACTACTGTTTCTCCTGTATCATCAGCTAGTCATGTCAGTCGAGTATGATCTGGAAATACTCACGCTGTCAATATCACAATGTGAACGGTTGGAACACATTCAAAATGAAGGAATGCTTGTAGTCTTGGACTGTACATGAGATACCCCCATCATGATGATGCGGTACATGCTTGGATTACTGTCGATTAGATCGAGATAAGCGATGGCCCAATCAAAAACCTATTGGCGAGTAACCACAGACAAAAGGCACCCCCTGCATGAAAACATAGATGACATTAAGGGAGCGAGAATAAACTGGGGATGTCATGGATGGCACAGGCAGAGGCAACTATTAAGCAGGTGACCAAGTTGAAAATATATTCAAAGGCAGAAGAGTGGAGTAAGTCAGATGAGAACTGGACTAACATAACAACAAGTCATCATCATCCTTGGTAGAGAGTGCAGAACTTTGGCCAGTGGGAGGACAGAGCTTGAAATTGATCAGCTGATAAATGGTCATACTGGGGATGATGATGCTATTGTGTACACTGATGGGTCTGTAATCCATGGTGAGAAATCAGGGTGGAGCTGCTCTGCTAGAGTAAAGGGCAGAATCATCACTGAACATAGCGGGGCTTACATAATAACAACCTCCAGCATGAGAATCAAGGTAGAGGCAGCTACTGCAGCCTTAAGGTGGCTGTCTGAGACTTCATTAACAAGGGCAGTTATTGTATCAGACTCACAATCCGTGTTTCGGAAGGTCCAAAGTGAATGGCTGTGGTATGAATGGAAAACCTACATAGAAGCCTCAAATCTTCAGGACCTGGTGTGGATCTACTGTCCTGGTCATGCAGGGGTACATGACAATGAAAGAGCTTCAAGAGTACCCATAGAAAGTGCTTTGAACATGGATAAAGGAGAGATACTGACTGAGGGCAATTAATGATCTCCTATTAGAGAATGACACTGCAATTGATGAATCATCAAGGCTAAGATTGCTGGAATTTGGCATCAAACGCAAGACCAGCAGAAATGGATGTATTAGAGGATGCATCTGGCATGTATACAACCAGTGTGCAACAGGAACAATTAGCATTCATTACCTTCAACATTTGCTGAGGTAAACTTAGCACCTATTGGGTTTGCCTGGAGTGCATTGACGTCGATTCTGATCAACAATAGCAATAACTTTTAGAATACTGTGTAACTAACTTCAGGACATCACCCGTTAAAAGTTGCCCAGTGGAGTTCAGGGGGGGTCTATGATGAGACAAAGAAAGAATAGGACCACTCCATCCTCAGGCATGCCATACAAGGCAACTAATATGAGATTGTACATGGCGCTGGCAACCTCAACATGTCAAACAAGTTGCCCCAGAAACCACCGCTGCAAGAGCATGTGAGTGCTTGATGCACGCTTCATGCAAGGGGACCAGCTACAGTTGTGGCTCCATGCTCTGTGAGGAGCACTGTAGGAGAATTATGATGACCTTTTAAGGTTACAGTACTGAAGAGCTAGTAGGTGTTATGGGAAAGAAACTCATTATACAATTACAGTTGACATTCAAAAATCCGGCCATCGATAATCCGGTTCCTTCAGATTTCCGGCATGGATTTCGGAGCGCATTTTTAAATTTACCGCGTTGGCGCGCCACTGTTTTCTGGAGCAGTTTATGTTTTGATGCAGCTGTTGGGTCTTGCTTGCACGTGTTAACAGACATTCCTTCTCATTTTATCATTTATTTGCTGTTGTTTAGCCCCATTATGGATTCAGCAAATAAAAGAAGTGGTGTAAAACGTAAACATCGTGCGTTGTCGATCGCAGATAAAGTGTACAGGTAGTCATTTTCTGTTAAATATATACAGAATATATAACCATAAAAAATCCGGCATTTTCAAAAATCCGGCACTCCTCAGGTCCGGAGGTTGCCGGATTTTTGAATGTCTACTGTATCTCAAAAAAGATCATTGTTTCACTAAATAAGTTCACTTTTTAATAATAGAGAAATTAAAAAACTTGAATTTCTTTATACATTTTGGGTTAAATGGCTAGGTTGCTTTTACTTTTATATTCTTGATTTCCCCCTCCTGGACAATCAGTATCCCTCTCTGGAAGCTCAAGGAAATTTGCCAGATATATTCAAGAAAGCACTGTCATCATTTGAAGAGGTATGTATGCTCATGTGGAAAAAAAAATGAATAATCTTGTTCAAAAATGTTTTGTCCAGAAAAAGAATATAAATATTGTGTGATATATTGTAATAGGTAATGGATTTTAGGATAGTAATTTAAATACAAAATTATTAACTCTTAAAGGATGTGGTGGTTTTCCCTTATTTAACACAAGGAATCTTCTGTTGCTTTTGAGTTTTCATTTAGTGTTTAAGAGTTAATTCTTTCAAAGTTTTGGTTTTTTTTTTTATATAGAAGTATGGTAATGTAATAAAAAGTTGTGAAGAAAACTGAGTGAAAATTAATAAAATATAAAATTGTGACGCATCAAAAACTTAGTTCAAAGATACTGACCTCCAGTCACGAGCTCTTGGGACAATTGGCCACAAATACTAGCCTCACGTCCTTTAAGGGTTAATTTCATAACCACCTCAAGTTGGTAGAATATAGAAAACCAAGATGAGGATCTAACCTCAGGAGGATGACACTTGAGAGCCATGACCAATTTTGGACCTGAAGTACCAAGAAGCTAAAGGACCAAAGTATTTGTTTGATGGGGGATGACTGCGGATCAGGTGACCTTTTGTTGCAATGCTGTCTATGAAGTTTCCTATAACTCGTCTTGTCGTTATATTATTTTGTAATGCTGTTAGAATAAATAAAATGGTCTTATGTTTTTCTTTGATGTTTTGATTAGACTTACATGAAGTAACAGTCATATCAGTGTAAGCTTAAATATTCTCCTGACTTTTTTTTCTTTTCAATCAGCATAATTATAATCAAGAAATATATGTCTATATGCATGAGATTTCTATACATCATGACAAAATATTTTACTGTGCGGTTTGCCATCAGGGTTGGCCAGATATGTTCCACTGGCCCCAGCTTCAAGTTGGCTCTGGAATTTAGTGATCGGAAGGCATCCTCACCTTTATATTTATATCCTTTTAAGATCCTTGTTAAACATCATAGCATATCTCAGTTTCTGGAGGCAGACGTAAAAGGGATAAAGAAGACATAGCAAGATTTGAAGCGGATGGTACCGGACAGGAGGACCTGGCATAAGTTTGTCAAGGGCCTATGCTCTGTGGGAAGCTTAATGGTAATGATGATAATGGTAAAGAAAGTAGTATACAATTTTGTTACAGATCTGTCTAATGTTGATTATAGTTGCTGAGTACATTATATAAATCAGGCCCAACTCGGGGAGGCCCCTCACACTGTAGTTGTGCCACTGTATGACACATACATATGTTTTTACCGCTATTAAAATTCTATCTCTTTTAGTACTGGACATTTATCCTTTATTTATCTGTCATCTTTTCTTTTGTTAAAAACATTCTCTTTCTTTTATCACCAGCTGATCAATGAATGTAAAAGGGTAATACAGAATGCAGATGCTGTCTATGATAAGGTGATTTCCATTTTTTAATCATTTGTTTGTTTCGTTGAATGTAAGTATTACTGTGTTTGTAAATCTTGAAATGGTACCAGTTGAAAAAATATACATACAAATTATTTATCTCTTGCACTACCTACGTGAAGACCGTCATAAATAGGAAGTGTTCAAATGATTTAGATAGATTTATGGCCAGGTATTTTCAGTATTTTAATTTGAAATCTGTAACCAGGCAGACATGCCAGGTGGCCTTTGACTCCAGACCAAAGCTCTGAGCGTTGCAAAATTCAACGCGCCGTGCCAGCGCAACGCTCAGAGCATTGTTTTCAGTTTATCACAAATAAACCCCAAAAATCGTCCGTTTAATGCAGTTCATATTTTAAAACTCATAGAATGACTTCCGCTACTATTTAAACAACTAATTTGACTGTAGTTAAGCAGCACATGTGCGTGTTTTGATATCACAATTTGTGTGACGATTCGCGTGTTTGCATTTTTTGTTGTTATTGCTAGAGAAATATGTGTCGTAAATTTATTTTGAGAGAAAGAGTCTTAGAAATAGTAGTCCGGTTTAGAGAGTATAATGATGGTGAAAACTCAGTGATAGAAATGTAGAGATTAAATATGATGCTCCACAGAGTGCTGGAGGAGAGTAAAGACAGACTTATTTACGACAAATTGTTTCTCTCAATCTTCTCTTCCACTCTCCTGGTCAAACAATTATTTGCCAGTTTTCCAGACACACATCTGCGCTCACACCGATTTGGTGCTTCAAACACACAAACGACGTGGATACAACTATCTTAAACAAATAGGGGAATTTTTATGGGCTTTGGGTAGTCCAACACCGTAACGATTAAGTTTATGATGTTTATTAAAGTTAAAAAAGACAATCACTAAAATAATCAATTGTTTACAACAAGAATTATCAAAATTTACAGAAAAATGCAAATAACAAGGTAGGGAGGGGGGTGAAGAAGATTGGTATCGACTAAGCCCGTCCCGCTTATTAGACAAAGATAAACCCAGTCCAAAGATAGATAGTTATCAGGAACGTAGGTAAGTTAACCTAACAGTAAAGTTAATTACTCTGAAAAAAGAGGTGTTACAAAATTAGGTATAGGTGGTAGAAAGAAATCCTGTTCTTCCCAATTGTTCTTCCCTTTACTAAGCAAATGAAAAGGAGGGGGTTTTAAACAGAGTTAACAAATTATCAACTATCCCACTTAAAGGAACAATGTAGGGTATACAGAAAAGATATATATTACCAGGTAAGCAAGTTAACAAAATGGTTACACAAAAGAATTAATTTCCTGTCATTCATACACGCGCTAGTAAAGGCCTTCACTCATCTTGCTCTCACTTACCGATTGTGAAAATATCTTGCACTCCATAGAATAACACAACAGCAGTTACACCTCAAACTAAATGTATGAGTGTTTGTTCAAGTTCTAGCCCCAGATTAGCGGGTAGGCGGTCAGCACATAAAAGGATCCCGTAATCGCTGGAAAATGAATCTGTAATTGTGTCTCTTTTCTTAATAACAGTTTCTATGGGAGGGCACGGTCTCTGATACCGGGGTGAGGATGGTGTGGTCTATTTGACTATGCCGCTGATAATAAAATTCTTACGCGTGCTGGTACACTTTATCCGTGAGGTATGGTTTAAGTCCAGTGAGAAAACTAGTCACATCACTGTTCAGGAAAATATGAATTCTCTCTCTGTGTCAGTAAACTAACAAAAGCTCGGGCCAGTGTTCTTCTTCCCGTTACGACTTAATTGGCTTGATGGTGGGTTAAATTTGTCTTTGGGTGTGCTTTCTTTGCTATAAGTTAGATAGTGGAATTCCAAACATAGAATCGCCTCAAAGATTAAAAATTTACACAGTCTCAACAAGTTCTGCGTCAGGGGAACTCTACACACTGTTTATGCTTTGCTTTGCTTAGATTGATTTCTTTATTGCTTTCTTAATGCTGGGATCGCACAGGTTACGATCACTCTGTATGAAAGAAAAAAAGACATGTAATATACCGAAAAACAAATAACCTTCTAAAGCGCGATGAATTTCCCGTTAAGACTATTTTATATACGCTCGCGTATTTAATTATGTATTTAATAAACACTGCGCGAGTTTTAGTGGTTAAAACACACTCTTATAAATATATGACTTAACTAAATTTATTAATTATAAATTCCTTCGCGACTTTAAAAGTTAATTTAAGCATTTAACATCTATTATCTTTTGGAAATAATATAGCAGGTATATCATTACATTTACAACTGGAACTATTGAGACGGTTTAATTTAATAGATTTAAATTAACACAAAATCCAGTGAAATAGAATGACTGAACTAGACCACTGATCACTTTACACAATATATATATTACCGCTTTGCACAGAATAGAATTCACTGCAATTATGTATAAAATCCATGGGATAATCTAGCAAGATTTCAAATATAGCTAGTGCTTCTGTTAAGTTCTGGCCAGTGAGTGATAAAGTGTATTTCTACGAGGTCTGTATATATCTAGAATGAAATGAAAGATGAGTGGGACATGAGAAACTTGACAGCTTTTTAGATCTCAGAAGACTTTTGGGGATCTGACCGCCAGACCAAAGAGATATGCCGCCCCTGGATTCCTGTATCGCCGTTCGCTGTGTCCGTTTCGGCTTTCCCCGTTCGCTTTCACTGCGATCGGTTCTGCGTTTGGCACGGAGATGCGAAAATACCGGCAGGGAACTTGCGTCGCTCGTCAGGGACCACTACTGTCTTTGATAGCATGCCACCCGTCCTTCCTGAGATCCCCCCCAGTGTCTTTCTTCTGACCGCTCTGGTCCATCTTGCGAGCGGTTTAGTGTTCGCGCGGAGATGATAAATACCTGCGAGAAACTAGCTTCTCTGTGCGGAGATCGTCTCAGTGTCTTTAGATCTTATGCCGCTTACTAAATGAGTCCCGGTGGAATCGGTTCGCTCTGGCAAAACCAAAAAGTTACAACAAATGTTCAGGGGTTCTAATGTTATGAAAAGCTGAAAGTCCCTTTAATCATCCATCAAATCAGGGAAAATTCACTTGTCGAACTAGACATACGTCACAATATGTCACGCTTTATATTTACATTTTCTAAGTCTCCTAAGCAAATAATTGTGTCAAACTACTTTGAAACATTTCTGACATTGATGATGATTGTTTGGTAGTCACAGTTTGTTGTCAAAATACGGAATGACAGAATGGCAAAAGAAGGTTCACATCTACCTCAGCCTGATGCAAGCATAACTTTTGAGGAGGCAAAGAGTTTTATCAGAATCAGTTACAGAAACAAATGGAATGTAGAACATCCAGGGCACACACAGAATGATGCTTACTACCAGCTCCACAGAAGAGAACAAGTGGTAATCTTCAGACTCCGCACTGGCCACAACAGATTGAGATACCATCTATTCAACAAGCTAAAGATAGGAACTACCGATCAGTGTAACTGTGGCACTGATAAAATGACTGCTGAACATCTGCTTCAAAGTTGCCCCTTATATGTGGTACAGAGAAAGTGCATATGGCCGACGCCAGCTCCTTTCGTGGAAAAGCTTTACGGGGATTCAAATAGCCTCAAACTGACTACTGCTTTCTTTGAGAACATTCAAGTGGACGTCTGAGAGTGTACGAAGAAGAAAATACGGAATCGGTGCAGAAAAGCTAGACACATTAGATTTAGTTGATGAGTGGGCGTAGTCATAAAGTATACCGAACACACTTGTGTTAATACTACCAAAGACGTTATATATTACAATTCTCTATCCATTCCCCTACAGTTTGGTATATAATAAGTACATGTTCACAGAAAAAGATTAACATAAATTTACATTAAAAGACAGTACACTTCACTGTTTAGAATTCTTCAAAAAATAATTATGGCACAGTGTGGAAAATAATTATGGAGTCAAAGAGTTAAGAATGATAGCATATCATATTGTGGCACATTGTTCAACTGATGGTTGATGGGCATTAGGTAGATAAATTTGAAGGCAACTGACAATAAATCATTGAAGAAGAGTAAAATAAAATTGTTTGCAGTAAGACGGCATGAAGGTTCACTTGCATGAACTGCAAGAAGAGTGAAAGGTCATTCTATATTTAAACATTTCTGTATCCTCACTTGTATCTATTGAACGTACATGAAACCATGTAGACACATGAAGCAATCAGTGCCAGTTAGTTCAGAAGTTTCATTTGTTATTTCTGCATCCTGCACCACCACTGCAGTTCTTCTTCTTCATACACTCTCAGACGTCTACTTGAATGTTTTCAAAGAAAGCAGTAGTCAGTTTGAGGCTATTGAATCTCCATAGAGCTTTTCCACAAATGGTACTGGTGTTGGCCATATGCAATTCAGCTACTGATCTCCAGACCTGGTGGAGGGCGGCATTTTTTGCTGTCTCTAGTAACACCATTTTTTTATTGGCCATTTTTAGATTTTCTTTTATTACTTTCTGGAAATAAAAAATAAACTTATAAAACTTAGTAGTCAAATGGCAGTTACTGTTCCAGGTTGTGACATTCATTTCATGTATATACAATAGATATGTCTGATTGACAGAGTGGTTAGAGCGCTGGTTTCTCATGGCAAAGGTGCTGGGTTCGATTCACGGTACTGATGCGCTCCAGTCTATCTATCTGTAAATGAGTACCTGACTCTGCTCTTTGAGTTAGGGAAGGAAAAGGCAGCTAGGAAAGAAACTGGTCAGCCCACCTCTCTGTGCTGGACCTAGTATAGTGAAGTCTCTAACTTTTCACTCCTCTACGGCAGTACCTGCTATGGTACTACCTTGACCTTACAATAGATACAAGTGACGATTTAACAAGTTAAAAATAGGGAGTGACTTATCAATCAGCCAAGTATAGTCATTCTTATTAACATGGGGGTAGAAAAGGTAGTCCCATACTGCCATAGGGGAGTGAAGTGTTAGAGACTTCACCATACTAGGTCCAGCATTGAGAGGTGGGGTGACCAATTAACATAGGGGACATAGGTAAAATAACTGACTTCAAGTTGAGATGATTAACACATTAACTACCGCAAGCCACTGTCAGCGGCTCACAAAATAATCACATTTGGACCGCAAGCCGCTCAAAGCGCCAATCTAATTTTAGTAATAAAATGAGTGAAAAATGTACTGAAACACTTTCTGATCTGGTTCGAGATTTTAAGTTGCCTCCGGAAAACAAATTCCTAAAGCATGGTTGTTGTAAAACACTGGAAAATTGATATTATGTTCATATTTTTCAGCGTTTTGGGTTAGTTACCAAATCGTATAAAACTGTTTACCGTGGCAACTAGTGATAGGACTACAAAAAATGCGTGTACATCTCATCTAACGGCTGAATAGGATAGAAACATGTTTCAACAATTGACTGATAGATCTAGCTACGAGGACAAGAGAGAAAACGGTGTGCACATTGATTGAAATTGTGATTTTGATAGAGATGGGGCGCAAGCAGTTATAATTGTGAAAATATTGCCATCAGAGGGCCGTTAAATAGCAACAACCTCTTTTAGAGTTATAACCGGTGTTTATTGTAATAGTACATTCATTTATTTTTAAAATGACGTGTAATTCATAAAAATATGTAAACAATTACGAAAACTACAGCTTACTTTGTGCAAACACCTACAGGATGAAAATGGGAAAAAAATTTAATTCGGCCACAGTGTGTTTTTCAATTCGGTAGTTAATGTGTTAAATGAACTTTCTAGTTGCTTAGAGCGTAACTTTGGAATAATCTTCCATTGAACGTTGTGAGTCTTTTATTGTGAATTGCAATGCTAAGAGGTGTTTGAATGTTTTTAAGATGTGTAATGTTTGAGCGAGAGTTCTGTACCCTGAGAACA
This sequence comes from Oreohelix idahoensis, assembly GCA_024509875.1. Lineage (NCBI taxonomy): Eukaryota > Metazoa > Mollusca > Gastropoda > Stylommatophora > Oreohelicidae > Oreohelix > Oreohelix idahoensis. The sequence continues at coordinate 321,995 of JAMPIV010009056.1, forward strand.
ATTCTTGAAGTTCAGTGGGAACACAAAAAATGTAAATGCATGGATCAAAAAATGCAGGTATCAGTAATATAATTGAAGAAATTGAAAAAGGAAGATTGACATTACTGTTAATAATGCATGCAAACTGGTAATTTCATACAGACTGAGATAGATTATAACAGAGAAAGAGGGGAAAATACAATATCCAGAGAAATATAGAGGTTAATAATAGGCAGAGTGTCGACAACAATAAGAAAGACCTGGACAGTCTCACGTAGTTCAACTGGGGAAACTTTTTTCAGTGAACATGCTCCAGATAATACTGGAAGAAATGAGATAGAAAGACTGTGGAGGCTAAAGTCATTCTAACAGAAGGAGCGGCTGAGAACAACAGGGAAAACAAATCAAAGAAACAGTTACTACTGCTGTTCAGAATGGACATTAATTTAAGTGTCTCAGAGAAGCTCAGAAGTGTGGAAATCTCTGGCAGAAAATCATGTTGGATTAACTCTTACTATACGTGAGCTAAAACCGCGTTTTTATGCGCTAGTTTAGCTATCATTACCGTCGCGCACCACTTCACGGGGCGAGCCGTAAAATTGGTACTAAACCCACGCCACTTCACGGGGCTTGCCGGATAGTAAGAGTTAATACAGGGTGATAGAAAAGTTGCTTTTTATTTTTAAACTGTTATTTCTTCACTCCCTTCCAACTAATTTATGTTGAGAGCACATCATGGGGCGAAGCAATCTTGATAAAGGTATATTTAGCGTGATTGCTGTGCACCATGCTGAGCCTCACCAAAACGCTTAAACTGAAGTCGTTAGCTATGACAAAGTAACTTATCGAGGGATGACATAACGAAGAGTCTGTGTCTACGCTTTGTAGTGAAAGACTTGTCCGAAAGTGTGACTTGGTCCACTTAATATATGTGTAGAAGAATCTACTTATAGAAAGTGTTAATGAGTCTAGATTCGACTCAAAAATCATTGTGTATTTATAATTCAATGTGGAGAAACCACTTCGTCAGGATATGTTGAATCCATACGTATTGAATAGCCATGATGGCCAGAAATATAGCGAGATAGTAACTCAAGATATACAAGATGTTTTCAAGGTTAGTATAACCTACATTTATAGATATAAACATTTGTGGAAAAAGTCATGTGTCTGGAAGGATCATAAGAGAATATATTTTAGTGGATAAAGAAATAAATGTGCAAGAAAGCACAGGACAATAATATTACGGATTTGATGTAAAAATCCAATGTGTCGAGAATGACCATAAAAGAATAAAGTTAGCGGACAAAGAAATAAGCATGCAAGAAAGCATAGGAATATATTATTATGAGTATCAGAACGAAATTATAAAAGCAGGAAATTGTATAGATATGGTATATTAAAGGAATCGATTGTTAACTGTTAAATTATGTTGGAGCAACATGTAATTCATGAGAGTTTTCTGTATGCATAAATTGAAAGTCGTTTACACATGAAATCTTCGAAGAATCTATGGGAAATTCAGATTCGTGATTTGTTCATTATGACAGTTGAGAGTTTTTTCAGTTAATAGACATGAATACATATTCAAACATGAGCGATTCTGCAGAAGTAAAGTAAGCCAGTTCCATACCACAAGTTAAACAAAATATTAACACGTTTGGCGTTACAGAAAGAACATTTTTTCATAGAGTCAACTTATCATCAGAACAAAAATTAAAACAACCCTAGACATTAACAGGAGACCATAAGGTTTACTCTTAACAATTTATATGACACAAACATGAAGATAAAGAAACTTTAATGCTGTCTCTTGTAATATCCCTTTATTGGTCATTTTGGACAACCGCCGCTGGGGGGGGGGGGGGGGGGGCCGGGACTTATTAGTCAAATGGCAGCTCCTTGTTTTATGTACATTCATTAGGTATATGTAAGGATATAAACATAACACTATCTCCCTAAGGAACATTCTCCGACTGAGCAAAGTGGAAGCAGTTTGTTGCTGCCCTACAAGATGCAACCAGGCATGATGGCCACTGACTGCTTTGACAGTTGGTGGCTAAGGATCAGAGAAGAAGAAGGATATAAAAATATAGATGTATTTTCTCTACCTGTTGTGTAAAATTTGTGAAATTGTCTCCTCAGCTGTTGTACTGCCAGAAAACAGGGCTTGAATGGCATGAAGATCTGGAGAATGTCTGTCAGCAGGTGGGGCTCAGAGGCAAGAAACTCTCAAAGGTTGGGCTCTCTCTTTCACTGTCTCTTCTCTCATTTTCCGCAACACATCGTATCAGTCAGAGTGGATGTGCCGGATATGGTAATGTTTTTTTTAAACTCCTAGAAAATGGTTTTGAAAATTTCATAAGTTCTTCTGACATTTCAACTTTCTGAATGTATGATCAGCAGAAGTGGACAGTGTCAAAATAGCTGGAACAGCAGTGACCCATACCTGTCAACCTGTACGAATTTTTCGTACAATGTACGGATTTTTGATACTTTTAGCAGTGTACGGCCGTACAGACTCGTTGTACGGATTTTTCTCCCCGCCAAAAAAAAATTTTTTTTTTTTTTTTATAATTTTTTTTTTTTTTTAAATTTATTTTTTTTAAATTCTAAAAATATTTTCCAACCCAAGTTTTTTAAAATTTTAAATCAGAAAATATTTTCTAGCCCAGGTTTTTATTTACCCATTTTTTTTATTTTTAATTCCGGGAATCTCGGCGTCCGTTTTTAAACTGAGGTCTCTCCCAGCAACCAATCAAATCCTTTCATTCCCAACAATTCGGCAAAAACTTTGAATTCGGCCTCAAACGCTTTTGGTTTTCAGCGTGACATGGCGTATTTTTAAAGTTACCTGTTATCAACGACCACGTTTGCTTGCCACCACACTTCGACGCCATTTCGTTTAAAAAAGCTAAGTACTTATAACTTAGTTAAATATTGCTGTTGTTTTGCTTTGTTGCAATTTAATCGCTGTCTTAATCTTTCCAGTTATATCTTGCCCTTCAATATATTTCCGTTAAATTGTCATAATATTCTGTGTAGGCCCTACATAACTAGAAAAAAAAAGTTTGTTTGCGTTGAGTAGGCCTACTTTATTCCAGCACTCAAGATTAGCTGCTTTATTTTTTAATAAAGTGGCAATCTGTTAGACCTTTTTTTGCTCAGCCAAAGCAGGAAGAGGGTGGCATTATAAGGGCTGAAGTTTTATTTGCCAATTTCATTGCCCAGCATAACTTAACTGCATCTGTTGCTGATCACTTTTGTGACTTGGCGCCTGTAATGTTTCCTGACAGTGATATTGCCAGAAAGTTCCAGTCGAAGAGGACAAAGACAACACTTATCATTAAAAACTGCCTGGCTCCATCTGCAACAGAACCAGTGACAAAGCTGTGCAGGGAAACACCCTTCTCATTAATGGTTGATGAATCAAATGACAAGAAAACAGAGAAGCGGTTAGCTATTATGGTGAGAGTTTTTGAAGAAGGATTGGGACCAAGAATGAGATTGTTGGACATGCCTGTATGCAGTGGTGGAACCAGTGAGGCGATATTCAGTGATGTTGATAATCTGTTCACAAAATTTCATATTCCATGGAAAAATTGCATCGGCTTTGCTAGTGACAACTGCAATGTCATGGTGGGGAAATCAAACTCAGTACTTACTAGGATCAAGCAGAGGAACCCTTATGTTTTTAGTATTGGGTGCATTTGCCACCTTGCAAATTTATGTGCACAAGATGGAATCAAACAGTTGACTGTGCCAGTAGAAGACCTTTTGTTAGACATGTACTATCATTTTGAGCACAGCTCAAAACGACGAAAGGCTTATAAGGAGTTCCAACTATTCACAGAAGCAGATGACCTGAATATTCTTAAACATTGTCAGACTCGCTGGCTGTCATTGCAGAAGGTAGTGGATAGAATTATTAACCAGTATACAGCTCTCTCATCTTATTTTGAAAGCCACAATGATGTTGAAAAGCCTGGCAGAGTCCAAAACATCCATAAACTTTTAAAAGCACCACTAACCCAGCTGACCCTTCATTTTCTGAGTTTCATTCTGCCACTGTTAAATGAGTTTAATAAAAACTCTTTCAAACAGATGAGTCGCAGATTGGTGGCATGATGGAGGAGATGGACAGATTGCTTAGAAAATTTTTAGTTAAATTTGTGGAGATGAAGTATGTTAAACAGGTTGTTGACTTGAGGCATATCAAATTTAGTGATCGTGGGGTGCAGCATGATGACAGCATACTGGCTATTGGCCTCTCGAACAGAGCATTTATCGAAGAAATGGAGCTTGATAGTGGAGTAAAGAGTTCATTTTTTGAGGATGTCAGAAATTTTTACACATCAGTGGTTAAAAAAAAAAAATTACTGATAAATTTCCCTTTGACAACCAGGTTCTAAAGGACTTAAAAGTGCTAGATCCAAGCACTAAAGATAATCTCAGGTATCCAAACATCTGCACATTGGCAGATGCTTTTGCCCAAGATCTTGATCAGGAAGCACTGAAAGATGAGTTCGATGACTACTGTATGTTGTCTGATGTGTGTGTGCCTCTACTAACAGATAGTGGTCAGAAAAAGAGCTACTGTAGCTATTGGCTGGAAGTTGTTGACCAGAAAACTAGTACTGGTGCCATCCGCTTCCCTAATTTGAAAGTCATCATTCAGCGACTGCTGATACTCCCTTACAGCAATGCTGACTGCGAAAGATCATTTTCAATGATGAAAAAAATCCACACAGACTGCAGGAGGTCCATGAATGCGGACACACTCACTTCTATTTTACAGTGTAAGATTAACATTGATACATGCTGTGCAGACTTTAAGCCCACAAATGCAATTCTGCAAAGTGCTAAAAGTGCATGTGTTGATTATAATACAAAACACTACATCGAAAGAACAGTGTACATCATGATCACTTAGTTTTTTATATGTAAAGAACAGTTTGAGGCTATTAGCATGTTTTATATCACAATAATTCAATAATAATAATAATAATATCACAATAATTCAAATGCTAATAGATTTGTATATGTCATTTCTCATTTTAAAACTGTATTGCATATAATTTATTAATATATTTTTTGCGTAAGGATTTTTGGGTGTTTGTAAGGATTTTTTGGGTCCAGCGTACAGATTTTTGTCTCAGGAGGTTGACAGGTATGGTGACCAGTGTTTTATATGCTTACAGATTCATTGATGAAATTTATGTAAGAAAACTCCCATGAAAAGTAGTTCAGATTTTCTTCCAGTTGTTTTGCCTTTTTCAGATAACCAGTAATATCCTTGTAGTCTTCAAACAGTTCAGATCCATTTAGGTCATTTGGAAAAAAAAGGCACGCTAGATTAGCACATTTACAAAGCTCATCAAGATGCTTATCGGCTTTCTGCTTTGACTGATCAATAAGGCATTCATTTGTGCAGAGGTTTCCACACCTGTATATACTTCTCTTATTTGAGAAATGAGATGTGAAATTATAACACAAAAGTTAGTCCAAAACTTCTGATGATAAAATTCTTTAGTGCTGAATCTTAGATCAGATGAATTTCCACCAGACATGAAACTTTTTTCCTAATTAGTCCACCCACTGAAACATACTTGTCATTGCACAAATGTTCAGCTTCAGATGGGGTGTTAGTGCATATGTGATTTTTCCAGACTTCAGTCTTTTCAGTCAAGACTTTGCAGTTGAATCAAATTGTGACTAAATGTCATCTCTTTACCCTGAAGGCATTTCTGAATCTTGCCAGTAGACGAAAGAACCAGCATTGCCATGTGAATCAAGTAAACTACATAACATACATGCCACACTTAAAGGTTTACCCATAATCTGTACGGGGTGTTTGCGTTTTCAGATGTGTACGGGCCGTACACGGGTCTGTACGGGTTTTTTCGCCTAATTATTAAATATACATATAAATCTTGTGCCACTACACAATTTGCGTCATGAGATTCGGCGAGATTTTAAGCCAAGTGGATAAAAAAAAAAAAAAAATAACCAATGAAAATCAAGCTGCCTATTTTTCAATTGCCGCGGGATGTGCGTGGCGTGTTCATTCACAATTTTTCGCTAAAGCTAGCGTGAGGTTACTGATTATTTGAACGATTACGCAGCACTGAAATCTTTTTTGAGTCGAGCCTATTGTTTAGGATTAATTTCCAGTTTAGTATTGGTAAGTAATTCATTTTTAAAAAAATATTACAATAACATTGTTTAGATGAAGTTAGATTTAACTGTCAGATAACTTAGGCCTATGCTTTCTTTTCCCCTAAGGTTTAGCATAATTTATTATTTACGGCTGGTAAAAAAAAAAAAGGCTGATACCACTACATATTATTTGATTTCACTAAAACTTGTAGAAAGTGCGTAAGAAATGTAAATTTGAAAAAATAATACAATAGCCTACAAATTATGGGTAGCCTAATATCGTAATGACGGTCGCCGAATGCTCCGCATGTATTTTCGTACCATTTAGAGTTATAATTAGGGTTACAGCTAGGGTTAACCCTAAATCTAAATGGTACGAAAATACACGCGGAGCATTCGGCGAACGTCATTCCGATATTACCAAATTATGAAACTGAAAAGGAAAAAAAAACCACAATAGCGTGGAAAACCTACTATCAATGTTTGATTGACACTAAAATTTGTATGGGAAGGTCTATTTAAAACTACCAGTTGGGCTTTAACGGCTATTCCAATTTTTGAAGTTCGGTAGAAAATATACAGGCTAATATTACGCCAGCGTTAGTTTATATTTTCATTACCAGCTTTAGCAAAAAATTTATTAGATTTTAAATTTAAGATTCCTAACCCATAATGCTTATTACTGGTCTCTTTAGGCCTGTACTTTTATAAGGCACTATAGAAAACACAGCAACTGTTCTTCATTTCAACCATAAATTGTATTAATTTTTTTCCAAGATTCTATTTCATTATATAATATTAAAATTACAAAAAATTATATTTTTCAAATTGATTATTAATATTTGTATTTACTTTTTCACATTAATATTTTTTTTTTTCTGTCTAGCAGGAAATATTGCATCCATCTAACAGCATGGCTGAGCCTAACTTTAAAAAAAGGAGGTTAGAAGAAGATCAACGTCGTGGGAAGTTTCAATCTGACTGGACAACTACATTCCCTGGGATTATTGAGACATCCAAATTAGGCTCTTCACATGCATACTGTAGAATATGCAATAGAGATATTAAAGTGATGGCATCTGGCTTACACGATGTGAGGGAGCATTTCAAAACAAAACTGCATGAAAGGAACTATCAGCTGAAGAACGGAAGTTCTATCAAGGCCTTCTTTACTCAGCCTCAACAAGAAGATGATAAAATAACGAGGGCTGAAGTTTTATTTGCAAATTTTATTGCTCAACACAACATAGCTGCTTCTATAGCTGACCATTTTTCAGACTTATCAGCTGAGATGTTTCCGGACAGTGCTATTGCCAAACGTTTCAAATGCAAGCGAACCAAAACAACAGCCATTATTAAAAACTGCTTGGCTCCATCTGCAACGGAGCCAGTCATCAAATTATGCAGGAAGACACCTTTCTCCTTGATGATCGATGAGTCAAATGATAGAAAAACTGACAAGCGTTTAGCTATAATGGTGAGGGTATTTGAAGATGGCATAGGACCTAGAACCAGGTTGCTGGGCATGCCGGTCGGTACTGGTGGAACCAGTGAAGCTATTTTCAGTGATATTGATGCTGTGTTCAGCGACTTACAAATCCCATGGATTAACTGTATAGGTTTTGCAAGTGACAACTGCAATGTAATGGTTGGCAAATCAAACTCTGTACTAACGCGAATCAAGAGCAAGAACCCTGATGTGTTTAGTATAGGGTGTATTTGCCACCTTGCAAATCTTTGTGCCAAGGAGGGTATAAAGCAGCTGACTATTCCTGTTGATGACCTTTTGATAGATATCTTCTATCATTTTGAGCATAGCTCAAAACGGAAAAAATCATACAGAGAGAGTTTCAACTGTTTACAGGAGTGGATGCACTAGACATACTAAAGCACTGCCAGACTCGCTGGCTTTCTTTGCAGAAAGTAGTGGACAGAATTTTAAATCAATATTCTGCTCTATCTTCATACTTCGAGAGCCACGACGATATGGAAAAACCATGCCGTGTCAAAAACATTCATCAGTTACTAAAATCACCACTGACCCAGATGACTCTACGTTTTCTCCAATTTGTGCTACCTCTGTTGACTGAATTTAACAAATTGTTTCAGACAGATGAGTCCCAAATAGGTGGTATGATGGATGAAATGGATCGTCTGCTACGAAAATTTATTGTCAAATTTGTAGAGATGAAATATGTAAAAGAGGTGAAAGATATAAGATTGTTAAAGTATGCTGAACGTGATCTACAGCATGATGACCATACACTTGCTGTTGGTCTGTCCAACAGGACATTACTGGAGAGTTAGATATAAGTTCTCAAGTGAGAAATTCATTTTTCAGAGATGTGAGGAACTTTTATGTTGCTGTTGTGAAAAAGATATTGGATAAATTTCCATTTGAGAATGAAGTCCTTAAGGATATCAAAATTCTTGATCCAGCCTTTAAAGACACAGTTCAATATACAGCAATCTGTAAGCTGGCCAACACTTTTGCACCACATTTAGACCAAGAGGTGTTAAAGGATGAATTTGAAGATTATTGTTTGCTGCCTGATGAATGTATTTCAAGATTTGACGCTGGACAAAAAAGAAGCTTTTCTAGGTACTGGCTTGACATAATCAACCTGAAAACTAGCACTGGTCATACACGATTTCCCAGTCTGGCAGTCATAGTGAAACGCTTATTGACATTGCCTCACAGCAATGCTGACTGTGAGAGGTCTTTCTCTATGATGAAAAAGATTCACACGGACTGCAGAAATAGACTAAATGATGATACAGTCACAGCATTTCTACAATGCAAAATAAATTCTAACTCTTGTTGTTTAGGTTTTAAAGCAAGTGAAGACATGCTTAAAAAGGCAAAGGCCGCATGTCACTATGATGGTGCAGAACCATCTAATTGAATATACTTTTACATGAATAAACTCTTTTGTTACGTTTTTCAGTCTTTGTACAGGTTTTGCGGGTCTTTGTATAGGTTTTGCGGGTCTTTGTACAGGTTTTTTTAATTTTTTGTACAGGTTTTTCATCTCTGAGGTGTGGCATCATTGCTCACACAGGCTTGATTTCAGTTACAGAAACTTTCATGCTTTTGGAATGCTGAAGACATTCTTTGATAGCAATGTCTCACACAGGTCTCTTAGTTGCAGAAACTTTTATCTGAACACTGAAGATGTTCTTAGTTGGTAGTCATTTCAACATAGGTGAAAATGTTAAGGATAAGGTTGCCTGGGTTACATCACTGGTGCTCAGAGATCTGTGAGGGCAGTGCAGATACACTGACATTTGGTCAAATGTTTCAGTTAAGTGCTTTAATTATGTCATACCTGTCAACCTCCTGAGACGAAAACCTCTATGCCGGACCTGTAAAAACCAGTACAAATGCCCAAAAAAATTTTACGCAAAAATTATATTTTTTTATTGGATGCAATTTTGTTTTAGAACGACTAATAACATATACAAATTAATTATCATTTGAAATAGTGTGATATAAAACATACTAATAAAATCTCATGCTATTCTGTATGTGTATTAGAAATGCTGTGAGTGATAAATCATTTAAATTGTGTATTATATCCCTTAAAGTTGCCACAGTATTCATAGCACGGTGATGTAAAATGTGCCAGAAAATCAATAACTTTATAACAAAAGTCACATTATAACTATAACTGTAATAACACAGTATCAGATACTTAGCTTTTTTAAAAGGAGTAATCACAAGCATGGTTGATGACAGATAGCGATAAAAATGCTTGTCTCACCAAAAGCCCAAAAATTCAAACTTGGTGGCAAAGTTGTTAGGTATAAAAGAATTTTATTGGTTGCTGGAGAGATCTCATTTTAAAAAAAGATGCAGAGAAATCCTGGGATTTAAAAAAAAATGAATTAAAAGAAAAACATGGATCAGTGAATATTTTTAGTGTTTTTATTTATAGAAAATCCGTACAATGACCTTGTACAGGTGTACACAGCTAAAAGTGTCAATTTCTCATGTTGTACGGGAATCCCGTACAGATTGACACATACGTTATGTGGAGAAGTAATTGTTTATCACTTCATCAATTTTTGTGTGTTAAAAATGTGTTACTTGCTTTCTTGTACCTGACATTACATGTCCTAAGTGTAATAGAGGAATATTGTAGAATCTGTAGAACTCAGCTCTTTGATCTAGCGGAGTAGATATTTTCAAGCATAGGGTGTTCTTTGGATTTAAGACCTTTTGAATGACGATGTCACATTATGACATCTGGGATTAGTCATGCATGTTGTCTTCTCATGGTCTTTCAGGAATTGTGATCAACACCATCTAGGAGTGCCTGATTGGCTAAGTAGTTAAGTGCTACCCAGCTGTAAATCGGTACCTGACTCTACCTGTGAGTTGGGGAAGATGAAAGCAGTGAGGAAGGGAACTGGTCAATCCACCTCATAAAGCTGGACCTAGTATGAAGTCTCTAACACTTCACTCCCCTAAGCAGTATCAGCTATGGGACTACCTTTTTTTTAACTTTCTACAGAGAGGTGATATTATGTAATGCTCTGTTCTGTTTATATTCATTCACTTTTCTTGACCTGCCTTTTCTTTGCTTCAGTCTTACCCATCGCCACAAGACATTCTATGCTGTTTATGTTTGCTTGTATACATAATAAAATGTCTGTGCTATTGAGAAAGGTTAAGAGGAAGAGACTTTATAAACACTAATGTTATTTCTTATTGCTATTGTCTTCTTTTGTTGTTTTTTTTCAGGCTACAGAAAACTTTGCATGGAACATTCGTGTGTTGAAGGGTCAGGCAGACCTTCTGTTTCAGGCTAAGAAAGATTGTCATGATTACATTAGACAGGTATGTCTGATTAAATTAGACACTTGAGTATAATATAATCATTTTCCTTTATGCTCCCTATGGATCCACCACTACAGCTGGTCCCTGTGCAGCAAAACTTGTAGGATTCAGAAAGAAGATGTGCGGATCATATACTCACCCTCGCAAACATTATAGAGCAGTAATCGGAATGGCAGAGACACCAACATTAACTTTGTTCATTTTGAAAAGGCTTTTGACAGCATACACAGGGACAGCCTATGGAAAATACTGAGGGCTTATGGAATTCCCAGCTGCATTGTTTCCATCATAAAAAGCCTCTATGCTAACTTTACATGCAGTGTTGGGTTGAGCAATCTAACTTTTGAGGTGAAGACAGGAGTACAATAGGTATGCCCTTTATCAACAACTTTTACTTCTGTCCCAGCCATTTGGTGATTCCCATGTTAACTTGTGAATTTCTTTTGTGTGGAAAAAGTGTTCCTCCAATGACCAAGTTGTTAATGCTGCAGAAGCTTATTAGTTTATCCCCATTCTCATTTACTGTTCCACTGCCACATTTCCCCATTACTCTTTCATTATATGTATTGTATGTTCCAACTTGAATTTAGGACTCCCATTACTATGATAAGATCATATCTAGGTACGGTGTCTATTTCCTTTTGTAGCTATTGATAGAATTCATCCTTGACCTCTTCATTGCTGTCATTTGTTGGTGCATAGCATTGTATTATTGTGGTGTTGGTGAATCTCCCTCTGTCTTGTTCGTATCAGTCTGTTGTTGATGGGTTTTCATTCCAGTAATGACCTTTTTATTCCTTTATTTAGGATAATGGCTACACCTTCATTGTGCTGACCACCCTCTCTACCGGAGTAAAGTACTGTTTCTCCTGTTGCTGTTTGTATTCTCTCCATCCCAGTTCATCTGCTCTCACTTATTCCCAGAATATGTAATCTGTATTTCTTCATCTCTGCTGTGATCTGCCTCAGTTTTCCTGCCTCATTCATGGTTCTGATGTTTCAGAATCCAATTCTTGTTTCGTGTTTTGCGATCAGGGCATCCGTTTTCATGCCAGTGACTTCCTTTCCGCTTTCACCACTGACAGTCATACGAGCCTCAGAATCCAGATGTCCTTCTCACATCAAAGATTTTGCATTTATTGCTGTTTCCGTAACGGTTAAGATTTTTTACATAGACAGGGGTATCGGCCCTGTGCTAAAACCCCCAACCTGGAGGACCAGGGTACCAGCTTTTGTCTGACCCCTACCCACGCAGACTTGTCCAGCTTAGTTTGAACCTACCAGAAGTAAAACTCCCGCTGGCATAGCTCTGGGGGTTGTTAGGGTATGCAGGCTGCCAATACCGCTACAAGGTATAAGTACCGTTGATGGCAAACTGTTGTTACCTTACTTACTTTTTTAGTCGTTCCCCTTCTACCGTGAGGTGTAGAGGTTTGGAAGAGAGAGCGCCAGACTATCCTATCGGCTGTCTTCCTCCTGGCCTGGTTCCATTCTAGTCCTTGATCCTTCAAAGATTGTCTAATGTCCTCCCAGCGGACTCTGGGTCGTCCTCGGGGTCTGGATCCTTGGCTCTTTGTTTCCCATGCTTGTCGTGGTATCCGATCTTCTCCCATTCTGCAGACATGGCCAAACCATCTTAATTGGGTCTGTTCTACTTGGGTCTGCAGGGGGTAGGATTTAAGGCCTTGACGTATCGTCTGGTTGCGTACCATGTCTCTTCTTGTTACTTCAACCACCTTCCTCAGATACCTCATTTCTGAGGTTTGGATCTGGCTTTTATGGGTTGTAGTCATTGCCCATGACTCGCATCCGTATGTCAAGACTGGGACATAGGTGGAGCGGTATACAGCCATCTTCGTTTTCTTACCAACCTCTCTCTTGCTGAGGAATCCTCGATTTATGGCCTGAAAAAAGTCTCCCAGCTGCTGCTTTTCGAGTGGCCAACTCTTCTTTGATGCCTCCCTTTCGGTCTATAATAGCTCCGAGGTATTTAAAGTGGTCGACCTGCTCCAGGACCTGTTCTCCCAGCTTAATCTGATGTTTTCTTTCTTCTCGTGATATCACCATGGATTTTGTTTTAGAGCTGCTTATGACCATCCCTCTCTTCTCCAGCTCTTCCTTCCAGACTTGCAGGTTGGATTGGAGATGTGCCTCTGATTTAGCAATCAGGGCAACATCATCAGCAAATGCCAGCTCCGAAATATAGACCTGTCTCATCTTCCAGTACCCCCACTGAATACTTTCTTGTTCTCTCCTTACATGCCTTGATGACATCGTCCATAAGGAGTATGAAGAGGTAAGGTGATAGGATATCACCTTGTCTTACACCAGTGGTGGTCCTGAACTCTTCCGACTTATGGTTTTGCTGTCCTCACATAATTTCTGCAAGACTTGAAGCAGCTCTATATAGCATGAATCAGAGGTGCTGGAATATTCTTCCTTGCCAAACAGTCCCAAAGTTTGCTCCAGGGGACCCTGTCAAACGCCTTTTCCAGATCTATGAAACAAAGATGCATCTCACTCTTATACTCAAGGGCCTTTTCACTCAGCTGTCTGAGTGTGAAGATTAGGTCTTGAGTACTTCGGTTTGCTCGGAATCCGCACTGGACCTCATCCAATTGTGGCTCAGCTAGGCGTCGGAGTCTCTGCTCTAGGATTCTAGAGTAGATTTTACCAGGGACACTGAGAAGGGATATGCCTCTATGGTTTCCACACTGTCGATTGTCACCCTTTTTGAAAATTGGTGTTATGATGGCAATCTCCCAATCCTTTGGTATTGTCTTGTTGTACCACGCTGCCTGTAAAACCCTTAAGAGTAATAGGTCGCCTGATGCTCCCATGAACTTAACCATTTCTGGTGTTATACCATCATGCCCTGCTGCTTTGCCCATCTTGATTTTCTCCAGTGCTGCCTTCAGTTCTTCCATCTTTATGTCATCTTCACCATCATTGGTTTTCTCTTCTGTGCTAGTGTTTATCATTTCTGATGCTTCACCATGCTCACCATCCAGGAGTTCTGAGAAATATTCTTTCCATCTTCCCATTACTTCCTTCGGGGCAGTAAGCAATTTGCCTTGCTTGTCCTTTATAAATTTGAGAGGGCATTGTTTTTCCTTCCTCATGTTCTTTAGGGTCTTATAGAACAATTTCTGGTTTTCTTGTGCATCTTTTTCTAGCTTTTCTCCAAATTCTTCCCAGGACTTCTGTTTTGCTGCTAGCACTTTATTCTTTGCTTCTGTTCTGAGTGTCACATATTCTCTATATTTTTCCATTTGTCCTGTTGTGTTTTTAGCTCCTAAGTATTGTTTCCATGCCATTTTCTTCTCTCTTATTTTCTCTTTGACTTCCTCTGTCCACCAAGGTGTCCTCTTTCTCTTGTTCCCAAGTCGGATTTCACCGCATGCTTCTGCAGCAGCTGTCTTTATGATATCCTTGAATTTAATCCAGAGGGTTTCCAAGTCATCAGGTCGTTCTTCTGTGTTGCTCACCGCTGCAGCAATAAGCCCCTGATATCTGGTCTTAATTTCTGGCTCTCTCAGCTTGTAGGTCCTAATGCTCATTTCTCCTGCTCGTTTACTTGGTTTCTTGCGTGATGTTGGGCAGTTCCTAGGCTGAGCAACTCTTTCAGTTGTTCTTTTGATTGTTAGCAGGTAGTGATCACTTCCAATCTCTGGCCCCCTCCAGACTCTAGCATCCCGGACATATTTGAATGAGCTTCTCCGAACAATGGCATAGTCGATCACTGACTTCTCATTCTTTGTTGGTTCACATCTAGTGTATGCATGTATGCGCTTATGGGGGAACTTTGTGTTTGTAATGATCAGATTCTGCTCACTGCAGAATCTAAGGAGTCGCTTTCCATTGTCATTGAGAGTATCTTCTCCATATCTTCCGATAACTCCACCCCATCTAGCATGGTCATTTCCAACTCTGGCATTAAAATCTCCGAGCATGATAACTTCGTCTAGGCAGTCATCCACTGTCCTTTGAAGCAGCTCGAAGAATTCCTCCTTGACCTCTGCTCTCTCATCCTCATTTGGCCCATACACTATGACCAGGTTGACTATGGTTTCTCCTTCTTTTAGTTTAACAACCATAATGCGCTCCGACATAAAGTTCCATCCCTTGATACTATCTTTTTGATTTTGGGCCACAATGCAACCCACGCCCCCTTTAGCTCTTTCAGACATGGGTACACCACTGTAGAGCAGCGTGTTGCCATCGAGATCCATAACTCCTTGTCCTTTTTTCTTTGTTTCCGTTATAGCCAGGATTTCTAGTTTTGCTTTCCTCATCTCTTCCACCAGCTCCTCTTCCTTCCCATTTATACTTCTTGTGTTCCAAGTTCCATAAGTCGTAGTCCGTAGTCCGTTCCAGTTCGTCGCCTTTAGAATCCGTCCGGTTTTCTCTCTTGTGTTGCTAGTAATCGTGATTTAAAGCAAACAGGTGATTGGCCTGTTGTGCCTTTGCATGGTGGAGGGGCTGCCTCCTTACGGCCTCCATGCAGGCCGCCCTCCTCCTTTTTCATCCGGGCTTGGGACCGGCATTGGCGGAGTTACTGTTGTTACCACTACTATCAAAATAACTATTTGAATCAATGTTCACACGGTTTTCACTCTTGTCCTCATCACTAGATCTATCAGTTAATTGTTGAAACAAGTTTCTAGCCTGTTCAGCAGTTAGACAAGGTGTACGAGCGTTTTTTATGGCACTGTCACTAGTTGCCATGGTAAACAGTTTTACATGATTTGGTAGCTAACCTAAAACGTAGAAAAATATGAATATATCATCAATTTTCAAGTATTCAACAACAACTGTGCTTTGGAAATTTGTTTTCCTGTGGTAACTTAAAATCTTGAACTAGATTGGAAAGTGATTCGGTACATTTTTCATTCATTTTATTACTAAATAGAGATTGACGCTCTCGGCGGCCATAGTGGTGAGATTCATACATCGGTCTGAGTGGCTCAGTGTAGTTAATGTGTTAACATTAGACAGATAAATATATACGTAACATTAGGCAAATAAATATTTACTTAAAATTAGACAAATAAATACATAATGTTGGACAGATAAATACATACTTAACATTAGACCAGTGTGTCTTAACATTTTGGATGTCCCGCACCCCTTTACAGTATCTAAAAAAGCCTTGCACCCCTTTAAAGCATCTTAAGAAGCCTTGTACTCCTCTGCATCATCTTAAGAAGCTTTGCGTGCCATTATCTTTTAGCTCATAAAATATGTCAAAAATGAGAAAAAGAGATACAAGTATGTTTTGGGAAAAGGTTATTTACAAAATGTGGCTAAGATTTGGTATTGAATTCACATTGTTAATGTTCTATTTTGTACAAATACATTTGAGTTCTGTATATTATGTAATGTTAATTATGAATCGCCTTATAAAAGATCTGGCATGTCTCACACCCCCTGAAGGTAGGTCTCGCACCCTTGGGGGATGCATGCACCCCTGGTTAAGGAGCATTGCATTAGACTGATAAATATAGAGTTAAGGTTAGAAAGATAAATATGCAGTGAAGGTTAGACAGATAAATATATATTTAACATTAGACAGACAAATACATATTTAATGTTAGACATAAATAAATTCTTGTTATCTAAAGAAGCACAGAAAGCACTCATTGAATGGGAAGCTGTTGGACCCAGAATAATAACAGCTACTTTAAAACAGCTAAAAAGAAAATAAATGTAAATGTCATCCAATGTTATGCACCAACTAAGGACAAAGAAGAGTCTGTGAAAGAAGCATTTTATACTAGACTGCAGGAAATTATGGAGAAAGTAAAAAGAAGAGACATCACAATTGTGATGGGTGACATGAATGCAAAGATAGGTACAGTCAACACCAGCTTTGAAGAAGTCATGGGAAAACATGGGCTAGGAATAATGAATGAAAATGGGGAACTATTCTCAAACTTCTGTGCTTCAAATCAACTGGCTATAAGAGGAAGCATGTTTCCACATAAGAGAATACACGAGGCAACATGGATATCACCAGACCATAGAACAGAAAATCAGATTGATCAAAGTTTAGATCATCATTGCAGGATGTAAAGGTATATAGAGGAGCAGATGTGGCATCAGATCACCACCTTCTGATAGCCATAGTAAAAATGAAACTCAAGAGTTATGCAATAATGCAAAGTTATAGACAATAATTTAATGAAGGACATCTAAGAAATCAAGAAACAAGAGACAAATTTGCGGTCACAATATCCAACAAATTCCATGTGCTCCAACAGCTGGAAGATGTAGAGAATACAAAAGACTATTGGCAGCAAATCAAAACTGTATGGAATGAGACGTGAAGAAATACTGGGGAAAAGGGAACGACAACAAAAAGCATGGATAACAACAGAAACCATCAATAAGATAAAAGACAGAAAAGACAAGAAAGCAGATTTAAACACAAGCAAAACCAGAAGTTCCAAAGCCAAGGCTCAAAAAGTGTACACAGAAACAAACAAAGAAGTAAAAAGAAGTATCAAAACAGACAAGAGGAAGTATATTGAGGAGTTGGCAAGAGAGGCAGAAGATGCTGCAGCCAAAGGAAATATGAGAGAACTGTATAACAGCACAAAGAAGCGAACAGGGAAATACAAGCAAACAAGTTGCCTCATAAAAGACAAGAATGGAAAACTGCTCAGCAATATGCAAGAGCAAATGAAGAGGTGGACGGAATATTTTGAGAACCTTCTCAGTAGACCAGCTCCACAAAACCCCCCAGACATCCAGCCAGCAGAAGAAGAGTTACAAATTAACTGTGAAAGACCAACGAATGAAGAAATAAAGAAAGTCATAGAGCTTCTGGGAGATGGAGGGGCGGCTGGGCCAGATGGCATTCCAGCTGAGGCCATCGGGGCAGGTATCGACACGGCTACAGAGATGTTGTTTAAATTGCTTGGTAGGGTCTGGGAGGGGGAGGAGATGCCGGCGGGGTGGAAGGGGGGATATCTGGTTGGGTTGCCTGGGGAAGGAAATTTACAGGAGTACACAAATTGTGGAGGAGTGGTGTTGCTGTTGGTGCCGGAGGAAGTGTTAGACAGGATTATCCTCGAGGGATTGAGGGAGTCCATGGACAGGAGACTGAGAGATGGACAGGCGGGTTTTCGACGGGGCAGATCCTGTGCAGACCAGGTGGCCACTTTGAGAATAGTGGTTGAGCGGGGTCTGGAATGGAGTTCGCCGCTGTGCATTGGATTTGTGGACAGAGGTTGATGGGGCATTGTGGGGTTCCCCTGGGGATCATTAATTTGGTAGAGAAGACATGGGGACATGGCGTGCAGAGTTCTTCATGGGGGACAGCTTGCAGAGCCGTTTGGGATGGGGACGGGAGTGCAGCGGGAATGCCTCTTGTCTCCATTTCTTTTCTTGCTAGCAGTGGACTGGGTTATGAGAACATCGACAGCACACAGCAGAGGTGGAGCCCGGTGGACTCGGCTGGGCAATTGGATGGTCTGGATTTTGCTGATGGCTTGGCTCTTCTGTCCCATGGCCGAGGTCAGATGCGGGACAGGTTGGGGACACTCAATGGGGTGTCGCGGCAGTTTGGTCTGAAGGTGCACAGGGAGAGGACGGGGGTAATGAGAGTGGATGCAGGTAGTGATGGCAGGGTTGAACTTGAGGAGGCGCCACTACAGGATGTAGAGTCGTGCACATGTCTTGGCAGCAGTGTGGACAGGATTGGAGGGACGGACAGTGATATCGGAATGGGAGTACAAAGGGCGGCGGGGGGGGGGGGGGGTTTGTAAAGTTTCTTTTCTTCTTTCCACTCTAATGAAGTGTCAGTCTGTATGCTCTGTAAGGAAGAGTGGTGTGTTGTTGAGATCAGGCATGCCCCCAGTCTACCCAGCTGTAAATGGGTAACTCACCCTAGTCCTGAGTTAGGGAAGGCAAAGGCTCCAGGGGAAGCAGGCCCTAAACTTGGTCACTCCAACCGACGCAGGATGGTGTATGTATGAAGTAGAAGTGTAGAGTGTGATTACCGCGAATGGTGTACTGTTCGTGTGCTGACCAATATAACCACTCATACACATGTGTCTACAAGGCACCAATGCAGACTGCTGGAATCTTTGTTTACTCAATTTATTCAGACGTACACACTGGGACATACGAGTACATCATGGTATGTTGACATATCAATTTGTAGGTATACATAGCAGATCTGAAGTCATGACACATTCAGAAATAATGGGCAGTACATCAAAAGTTCAATGTCATGATATATTATGGCCGCATTCCCCTATCTGACTAAACGCGTCAGTGAAGGCAGATCGGTAAATAACTAAGGTTACTTGACGTCCATAGTTTGTAGCATATATTATGAAACCACGAAAGAGGGGGTTTCTAGCAAGATTGAGATCTCCCTGTCACTGTCCGATAATAGGATAAATAATCTGTTCTCTTGGCAGTGATCAAAACATATGATGACCGAAATCTAACATGGCCGCCTCCCTGAGTTGTCGTTCACTCATTCATAGGAAGGAGAATATAAGCCAGAGTTAATTTATAATGGGTATATAAATGATTTCATAAATGTTCCCATACAGCTCTACGATGATCAGGTTAATTCACGTAGCCATAACCGCTGTAGGAAAGTCTGTCATCTTTGTCGATACAAAACACGACCCTAGCGATACAAAGCACAATGTTCCATCTAGGTCGAATCGACATGAGATCATCAAAATAGGGTCTGGCAATACATGGAGTCCGAATTATACATTGTACCGTACCTTAGGAGAGTCTCTAACATAAACTATAGTAGAGATACCATCTCCTTTAGAAGAAAACCACTTCATGAATCGTATTTCCTTAAGAATCTACCAGCCCTTTGAAAAATGCGTACCCGCCATTATCACGGTACATCGGAACTCATCACGACTTGTCAAGACAACTCATACTTCCGCTAGACCGGAATAATAAGAATCTAGTCCCGCCTACCCATCCAAAATATACAATATAGGACTGATTCTACTTGTACTAATAATATGTAATACATATGAATTCAGGCCATAAACATAATAAGCAAATTAATATATTTTCTGGCCCTAAAAAATAAGTACAAACGTAAGAGCAATCCATGCGCCAGATCAATATCAAGAACGATTACTCCTATAATCAAAAGTGTGAATCAAACATGGATTCTCTCGCTTTTACCATAGACAGCATTTTCATACACAAATGAATGACTGTCTATATTTTTTCCATATTAAATAGCCATATCGATTTTTGTAATATGTGCGTCAAAATATGCACGCAACAGGGGTGCTTTTGTTGCATTGAGAGATGTATGGAGATCGGGAGAGGTTGGATCCAACGCGAGAGTGGGAACCTTCGGCTCAGGTGTGGGGTCAGTACTATTATATGGCTCTGAAACATGGAGAACAACAGAGACGATGGCCAAAAAGCTGCGGACTTTCGTGGATGGGTGCCTGCGTGAAATGGAAGGATTAAAATGGTATGACAAGGTCACCAACATGGACCTGATGACAAGAACCAGGAAAGTGCCAGTGGAACAAAAGATGAGAAGAAGATGATGGCGATGGATAGGACACACACCGAAGAAACCTGTTGATAGCATTACAAGGCAGTCCTTGTTCTGGAACCCCCAGGGTAAGAGAGGCAGAGGTAGACCAAGAAGCACATGGAGAAGAGAGCTGGAAACAGAGGTGAAAATGATGAGGAGAACGTGGAAAGAACTTGAGATGATGGCACGTGACAGGAAGACTTGGCATGTGTTTGTTGAAGGCCTATGCTCCTTTGGGAGTGGAAAGTTATGAGTGAATGAATATACCTATAAATCTTTAACTTTAGGCTTATAAATATACAGTTAAGTTTAGACAGATAAATATACACTGAAGGTTAGACAGACAAATATATTCTTAATATTAGATAGATAAATACATACTTAATGTTGGACAGATAAACACAAACTTAACATCAAAGAGATAAATGCATATTTACCATTAGACTATACCAATATATACTTAACATTAAACAAAAAAATTACAGTTATGGTTAGACAGATAAATATACAGTTAAGGTTAGACAGATAAATATATACTTAACATTAGACAGTTATGTACTTTTAAATTAGTTAACTTTGGATAGGGTAAACATAGAAGAAGCCTGCTGATAGCATTATAAGGAAGTCCTTGTTTTGGAAACATGAGCTTAAAAAAAAATAGAGGCAGACCTAAAAACCATGGTTTTCTGCATCATCGTAGTTATATGTCTGTAATACTCATTATCGCTCAGTTATTGTAATTTTCACCCACTCAAAATTAACACTTCAGGCTTTGGAAGAATGCCTCCAAACTGAAAATAAAGAAGTAATACAGCTGGCTGAAATGATTGATAATCTGCTAACAACGTACAACATCATAGTCACTCTCCAGTGGATACCAGGACACACATACATAACAGGCAATGAAAAAAGCAGATAGACTAGCAAAACTAGGAGTAAGCATGGTTCAAACAAACACTCCAGCCAACTTCCAGACAGCTAAACTGGTATTCTAAAATAATTTCATAGAAGAATGGCTGAACTAATGAGCAAAAGGGTCTCCTGGACGTTCTTCTTATAAAGAAATGACCCATCCCAGCAAAAATAACAACATAAAAATCCAATGACATGTGGAACAGAGCACAGTTTCCAACTAAGAACAGAACACACCAGACTCAACAAGCACTTAAATAAATTAAAATCCTCAAATGAGCCTAATTGACACAACTGTACACATCAGGATAAGACAGCCCACCATGTACTGCTCACTTGCCCTGGACATCCACAGTAAGAAGTAAGCTACAGCTGGATTCCCCAGCAATCACAAACACTCTTTATAGTACCACTTAACAGTTACAGATCACATGACAATTCTTCAGCCTGGCATTGGCTGCAAAAGAGCGATAAGCTCAGCAGTCCTAGTTAAACAACAACAGTACTCATTATGTGTTTCATTACAAGCCTCCCAGGTGTCATTATAATCATGGATGTCAATATTCATATTATTATTTCAACATACTCATCTCATCAAGGTTTCCTCTTAGCTGTATCTGTGTGTAATGCCAACCCACATTTGTTCCCAGATTAAGGAGGCTGCAGTTACTACAGGGTTGGCAAAGGATGGAAGTAGCACCCAAACATTTGAAGTACCAGACACCAATTTGGAAGAACCAACATGATTCTCCACAGACTCTGAAATGGATGCACTAACCATATGGAGTATTTTTTAAATGCCTACAACTGGTCATAATTATAGCTTTCAAAATCCACACTATATGCTACTTTAGTGAAAAGTAGATCAAGTAATAGCATTGAAACTATTTAAATGATGTTTTTGTTTTAATGAGAGTGATAAATTGGTACATAATGTCAGATTTGTTTGTGGATTTCCACAGCATTTTTCTTGACTGTAACATCATCCATTTTTCTTGACTGTAACATCATCCATTTTTCTTGACTGTACCATCATCCATTTTTCTTGACTGTAACATCATCCATGTTTCTTGACTGAAACATTATCCATTTTTCTTGACTGTAACATCATCCATGTTTCTTTACTGTAACATCATCCATTTTTCTTTACAGTAGCATCATCCATTTTTCTTGACTGTAACATCATCTATGTTTCTTGACTGTAATATCATCCATGTTTCTTGACTGTAACATCATCCATTTTTCTTGACTAAAACATCATCCAATTTTCTTGACTAACATCCATTTTTCTTGACTGAATTATCATCAAATGTTCTTGACTGTAACATCATCCATTTTTCTTGACAGTAACATCATCCATGTTTCTTGACTGTAACATCATTCATTTTCTTGACTGTAACATCATCCATTTTTCTTGACTGCAACATCATTCATGTTTCTTGGCCATAACATCATCCATGTTTCTTGACTTTATCATTATCCATGTTTCTTGACTGAAACATCATCCATTTTTCTTGACTGTAACATCCATTTTTCTTGACTGTGACATCATCTGTGTTTCTTGACAGTAACATCATCCATTTTTCTCTACTGTAACATCATCTATTTTTCTTGACTAACATCATCCATGTTTCTTGACTGTAACATCATCCATGTTTCTTGACTGTAACATCATCCATTTTTCTTGACTGTAACATCATCCATGTTTCTTGACTGAAACATCATCCATTTTTCTTAACTGTAACATCATCCATGTTTTTTGACTAACATCATCCATGTTTCTTGACTGTAACATCATCCAAGTTTCTTGACTGCAACATCATCCATGTTTCTTGACTGAAACATCATCCATTTGTCTTGACTAAAACATCATTCATTTTTCTTAACTAACATTATCCATGTTTCTTGACTGTAACATCATCCATGTTTCTTGACTGTAACATCATCCATTTTTCTTGACTGTAACATCATCCATGTTTCTTGACTGTAACATCATCCATTTTTACCCTTTTGCTCACTATGGAGCATTATTACAGCTTCCCTCCCCCACAGGAAGGTTGTATCAAAGTTCAGTGAAATATTTGTTGACATTGTAAAAATTGTGATAGACTTCTGATCAAGTTTCGTTATTCCTTTGCTGCTGGGAGGGGATTATACATTTTTTGTATTGATGCAAAAGGTAGCCATGAAAGTATAAAATGATTTCCCAGACTTAATAATAAAGATGATGAAGAACAGCCTTATATCAGAAGGAGGTCAAACTGAAAGCTGAAAAAGGAAATGGGAGTCACCCAGAAAGTCCTAGAAAGATATATCCTTGCCAAGACATTCTATCCCCGATGAAGGCCTTGTGGCCATAACATAGGCATGTTCTTTGTCCTAGTATAAACACATTATCAATTATCATCGACACCACCGGAACATTCTGGAGAGCTAGATGTCATGATATACTTTCTTTGGGAGAAGCTCAAGAACAAAGGGAATTAAGAAATGTTGCAAACTTTTCACCATTGTGAAATAGTTATTTAAACTCTTTCCACCCCATGGGCTGTTTAGCATGCCACAATGTCGTGCATTATTCTCCCAGGGGCCACTTTATACGAGAGGAAGAAACATACTTGTTTGCTCAATTTAAAACTTGCAAAATGTTCTTGAGCCAATTTACAATTTTGCAAATAAATTTTGAGATATTTTCATATAAATATATTTTAGAACATCATATTTAGAAAATAAAATGTTTTATGGTTTGGGTAAAACTGAAAAGGTACCTGAGACAGACATAATTTTCTGGCTGTGCCATTCTAAATCTTTTAACATGACTTGCAAGAAAAGCATTTCAACCCAACATTTAAATTTGTTGCTGTCATGTAAAATTATTACTCACAGTTGCCTAGTTTTTGTGTCTGTAATAAATTAGGTAGAATATATTGAGGCATCTTACAACTTACTTTAAGATGTATCAGTCTATATTTACATCATTTTCCTTTGTGCTCCTTACAGAGCATAGAGCCACTATTGTAGCTGGTCCCCCTTGCTGTCAACCTCCTGCATCAAGCAGTGATATACTCTTGCAGCTGTGGTTTCTATGGAAATTTGTTTTACATGATGAGGTTGCCAGCCCCCATGTACCACCTGACATTAGTTGCCTTGTAGGACATGCCTGAGTAGTCCAATTCTTTCTAAGTCTCTTCAGAGACCCCTGGGAACTACATAATCTGACATAATTTATTACTAATAAAAGTGGCCAGCTGTAAATGATGAATTTACCAATTCAGCACACACACACACAAATAGAGAAACTCATATTTCTTAGCTTTGTGTTTTAAAGGGAGAAGTACTACAACTCAATGTCCCACTCTTATGGTTGAAACTCATATAAAAACCAGATTTCTTTGCCAGCTGTGTGGTTAAAATAAGAAATACTATAACTCAGCTTCATACTCTCTTGACATGGGAACTCATAATAAATGATAAAACCCAGATTTCTTTGCTACTGTGTGTTTAAAATGAGAAATACTAAAACTCAGTGGCATACCATCTTGTGGTGGGAACTCATAATAAATTCTAAAAACCCAGATTTCTTAGCTAGGTGTATTTTTACAAGGAGAAATACTAAAACTCAGTTTCACACTCTCTTGAGGAGGGGATTCATAATAAATTATGAAATAATTTTACATTATGTTCATTGTTACTGTTGTTATTTATACAGAAGTCTTCTGATGTAAATTTGAAAACATGAACCCGGGCTGTCTGTTTTACACATTTTTTCCTTATGTTGATTATATTACTCTGTTTCCACTAAGTGTCTTTATTGTTGAGTTTTTTTGTTTTTTTTTTACATATTTTGTTTAGTTTCTTTACATGTGCAGTTGAGTTTCTTCATATGTGCTACTGAGTTCATTGATTGTTGAGTTTTTAATGTGTATAGTTATGTCACAGCTTATGTGAATTAAACTAGATGTATTTCAATTTTCTTTTGTAATTAGAAAAGTACAAATTTACATTGTGCCGACAATTCTTAGTGTCATGTCAGTATGCCATTAAATGAGCATAAGCCAAGAATAACATCTGTGATGCCTGACTGAGTTCCAAAATTCTTCTCATTGTGTGTGATGCTGAATACCATTCCTGTGATTTATGCTTACATACGTTTGTACATCATGGTTACCAAACTCAAGCCAGCTAAGTCTTCAAGTATTCAACCAAAGGGGAAAATAATATAATCTTTGTCAACTGTCTTAGACTTATTGAGAACACAGATGTAAATAATGACAGAAACTAGAGGCCTGTGAGTAAAAGTTAGTCCAGTAGCAGATACTACCATAGGGCGTGAAGTGTTCGAGACTTCACTATACTAGGTCCAGCCTCAAGAGGGGGGGGGGGGTGATCAGTTCCCTACCTTGATGCCTTTTGTCTCTCCTAGCTCAAGAGCAGAGTCAGGTACCCGTTTACAACTGGGTAGATTGGAGCTTGATGCCACCATGATTCAAACTCTGTGCCTTTGCTGCTAGAGGCCAGCGCTCTAAGCTCTCTGCCAATCAGATGCTTGGTCTGTGAGTAGTAAATAAATAAACAAGTATAGGTAAATAGTGTGATAAGTTCATCTTGCTTGCATATTCTAGTTTAGACCCTTTCAGCCTTCCATGTGATAAGTTCATCTAGCTTGCATATTCTAGTTTAGACCCTTTCAGCCTTCCATCATTCTACCTTTCAAGTAGTTAAAACTTAAAATATTACATCTGACTTCTTCATTAGCTTGTACTCTTTATTATATACATACATATTACATGGTGTATCATCTTTGTTATCATCCTCATCATCATCATCACTACCCTTCAGCTCCCTGAGTAGCATAGGCCTTCAACAAATACATCAAAAGTCCTCCTGTTCTGTGTCATCTGCTCAAGGTCCTTCTATATCTTCTTCAACTTACGTCTCCAGTTCTCTTCTTCAACTTACGTCTCCAGTTCTCTTCTTCATGTGGTTTTCTTGGTCTCATTCTACTTCTCTTACCATGATGGTTCCAGAATAAAAACTGCCTTTGTAATGCTATCAACAGGTTCTCTCAATTTATGTCCCACCCATCGCTAGCCTTACACTGTAGAAACTGTAAGCTAAGAAAACTTCAACAAATATGGTGGTTATTTACTATTATTAAATCTTTTGTAAAATTGACAGAAGCACATCTCCAATCCAACCTGCAAGTCTGGAAGGAAGAGCTGGAGAAGAGAGGGATGGTCATAAGCAGCTCTAAAACAAAATCCATGGTGATATCACGAGAAGAAAGAAGACATCAGATTAGGCTGGGAGAACAGGTCCTGGAGCAGGTCGACCACTTTAAATACCTCGGAGCTATTATAGACCAAAAGGGAGGCATCAAAGAAGAGTTGGCCACTCGAAAAGCAGCAGCTGGGAGAATTTTCAGGCCATAAATCGAGGATCCCTCAGCAAGAGAGAAGTTGGTAAGAAAATGAAGATGGCTGTATACCGCTTCACCTATGTCCCAGTCTTGACATGGATGCGAGTCATGGGCAATGACTACAACCCACAAAAGCCGGATCCAAACCTCAGAAATGAGGTATCTGAGGAAGGTGGTTGAAGTAACAAGAAGAGACATGGTCTGCAACCAGACGATACGTCAAGGCCTTAAATCCCACCCCCTGCAGACCCAAGTAGAACAGTCCCAACTAAGATGGTTTGGTCATGTCTGCAGAATGGGAGAAGATCGGCTACCACGACAAGCATGGGAAACAAAGAGCCAGGGATCCAGACCCCCAGGACGACCCAGAGTCCACTGGGAGGACAACAATAGACAATCTTTGAAGGACCGAGGACTAGAATGGAACCAGGCCAGGAGGAAGACAGCCGATAGAATAGTCTGGCGCTCTCTCTTCCAAACCTCTACACCTCACGGTAGAAGGGGAACGACTAAGTAAGTAAAATTGTAAGGATCTTGTAAGCCCCTTGTAGTTCCGAGGAGGGGTCGTCTCACGAGACAAAGAAAGAATAGGCCTACTACTACTACCCCAGGCACTACTATAAAGTTGTGCATGAGGCTGGCAACATTATCGTGAAAAACACATTGCTACATAAATCATTGCTGCAAAAGCATTTGAATGTTTTGTGTGCTGGTTTTCTGCAATGTCACCAGCTGCCGTGGTGGCTCCTTGCTCCCATGGAGCAACCAGGACAATGATAATGATGACAAGATGTGTAAAAACAAAGTAATTATTTATACAGGGTGTCCATAAAAGATTGTACCCTTTTCAAAAAATTTATTCTCGGCCCCATGACGTGGTACGAGGATGCTTTCTATCACAAAAGTAAGATAATCTCTGCAAGTTTTTAAGCATACCTTACAAAGACTTAAAAAAAGTGCGCATGCTCGCAGCGGGTATTTAAGTGAAACTTTTGCAGTTGAGTTGCAACCGGTAATTGTTACAAGTCTCTCAACACACTGGTCAAGTAGGTGAAAAAAAAAGAAATAGGTACATTCTTTTTTAATTGTAGCTTTATTTGCAGTCTTCAGACCTTTACCCCTGCATAAGATATCACATGGCAGTAGTGTGAACACTATTATTTTATTATTATTCCATGTTGTTTTTTACACTGGTAGCTCTGAACTTGGTCTTAGACCATGTTTTTTTTGGTGTTAATTTTTATTTGTACATTATCAAGAAGCTCAGAAGTGTTCATTAATTATGCAGCACCACAAAGTTCATTTGAATGTTGGTGAACATAGTACATTTTCAGACATAAAGGTCAATTATATTTAGACATAATTTTTTTTTTTAAAGTCCAGCACAAAAATAAGAATCTTGATCTCAGATGTCAAGTCAGTCTTATTGTTTGGCTCTGACACATGGAGAACAACAACCAAAAAGCTACAGACTTTCGTAAATGGGTGCTTGTGTACCACAGAAGGATTCTTATTCTTCATACACTCTTAGATGTCTACTTGAATGTATTCAAAGAAAGCAGTAGTCAGTTTGAGGCTATTTGAATCTCCATAGAGCTTTTTCACGAATTATACTGGTGTCAGCCATATGCGCCTTCTCTGTTCCGCATATGTTGGGCAACTTTAAAGCATATGTTCTGCAGTCATTTTATCAGTGCCACAGTTACACTGATCAGTAGTTCCTATCTTTAGCACCAGGAAAATAAGCAGCTGAGGGCTGTCACCTCAGGGGCTGCATTCCCATAGTCAGTTATGACTGTTTGAATCATTGACATAGTTTGTGAAGCAGGATTGAAACAGTATGACAAGATCACTGATATGGAACTGATGGCAAGAACAAGACAAATGGCAGGGGAACAGGAGATGAGAAGAAATAGCTTGCGATAGATAGGACACAAATTGTGTCCTTTTAAGACACTGTGCACAGCTTGATTCTATAGCTTCTTGTAAACCTATTATTGATCTGTTTTTGAGTTATTCCACAAGCCTCGTATCTTATCCTAGGGCAGTGTTTCCCAGACTTACACTATTCTCACACCCTTTATGAGAACGCATGGAGGCATAACTGGAGTCATCCTTATATGACCACCAGCTAAGCACAATGCTATAGCATACAGCTGTAGAAGTGAACCTCTGTCTTTGAGACTAATTACACCCTCATTGACTCTTGAAATCATCCACACACTTCCAGGGATTCCCCCTGTTGTAAAAATTGTTGAGAACTCAGCATGGCACACTAAGCTTAGAGGAGTCACTTGAGCTCCAGACATCACTCTGGCCTTTACCTGGTTGGCTGCATGCAGGAGGATTTCACTATGGACCCATGATAGGTAGGGGGAGCTGAGAAGTGGCTCTGTGTAGGACATGCAATTCCTTGGGAGAGCCCAGAACCAGAGCACAATATCTTAGTGTAACTGTCTTTTTCTCTTGTTGAGGTGATCACTGGCCCAAGACAGTATACTTGTTGTTAGGTGTGTAGTGCGAGCGTATGATGAACTGGGTGTGGGTGCGAATGAAGGCGCGAATGTGTTTAGGCTCGTATAGATGTAGACCCTGCAACCCATACTCTCACATGCAGTAATCAAGGATGCTTGGACACTGCAGGCATGTTTCAAAACATTTAATGACGAGAACACACATAGTATCAACAGGAACAGTCAGTGTAACAAGGTCATGCTGACCGGAAATCGATAGGTATACAGTTGGCATTCAAAAAGGTAAACATCGGAATAGATGTGCATGGTCAATAGCAAAGTTCTTCAATAATGACAGTTCGTAGCGTCGCCCTTGGCATCTCTGACTAAACGCGTCAGATGCCTTAGTCACTTTGACACATAGGTGCAACTTGGCATTCCCCGCCAATTGCACATTATCAGGCTGTAGTATAATAGCCGAAAGCACAGGCCTCGTTCTGACGTCGGCTGTGTACTTCTGTTAAATAGGTTATCATCAACCCTGCAGTAATGCTTATTGTAGACATAAATCCCGCCAATCTGCGGTTCCCACAATATATCTTCATCACTGGATTTCTGGACAATATAAAGACTAACAGTCTTGGATGGCTACCTCGAGCACAAATATATAAGTTCTGAAATATATAGGATCGGTGAGCTGCAGTTCACACTAAGTAATCCTTTTACATGTTCTGCCACCGAAATGCGTAATAATGCATAAAGGTCGGTATTACCTGGAAAATGAATCCTCAGAACATAACAAGGAATTCTGTCGTCATCCCGACGCACAGAGATTCACTGGGGAAAACTGCCATAGCAGTTACTTCGAAGA
Source organism: Oreohelix idahoensis (assembly GCA_024509875.1). Classification (NCBI taxonomy): domain Eukaryota; kingdom Metazoa; phylum Mollusca; class Gastropoda; order Stylommatophora; family Oreohelicidae; genus Oreohelix; species Oreohelix idahoensis. Next base: position 352,178 of record JAMPIV010009056.1, read on the forward strand.
TTCTCCCCGAAAAACAATGGACTCTTGGTCCCTTCAGAAAAACAGGACCTTCCTGGCTCGCCGGAAGTATATCTCTCTCCCGCTTAAAAAACCTTCCCATAGGCCTACGCCCGAACTGTCAACCTTTGACCCTAAAGGTCAAAACACAATGAATGAATAAACAAGGGAAGACAATCCCTAATCAACCTGACATCGCAGGTAAAGACACAATTATACTTATGATAAAACATAGGCAAATAACTTGACAGATGACTCCGTCGAAAATGACAGCAACATTACTACCACCCCCCTGTAAAAAAAAAATGAAATTTTTTTTTTTAATATGTCCATGAGCAAGATAGCACCAGTATCACTTCTGTGCTCATGCAAAAACTGAACCTAATATCAGGTACAATAGATGCATAAATAAAGCGTCTGAAGAGAATACAAATCATCTCTCAACATAGGAGAAAATATTTCCTTTAAGCCAAACAAACTAAGGGATACCATTCAAGAAACCTAAGTTGCTGGCAATACCAATCATATATCAAACATTACTAAATAATATAATCATAGCAATATACAAATGTCAATGCTATTTTAGCAACATATCACTGATGGATGGACAAAATGAAATTTGTTAAATTATCTAACCATCATCCAAATACATTTGTATTACAACATATTATGATATTAAGGACAGACCTAAGTCTGAAAGTATATCAGGAAAAACTAGGACACAAGATTTAACTGGAATCATGTGGGCATCTAGACAATATGTCCGCCATCACATTATCCGAATCACGGATAGCTCGAACCGTGAAATGGAAAGGCTGAAGAGCAATAGCATAACGAGTAGATCTCGAGCTCTTCAAATCCTTACTTTGCATAGCCGTAAGAGCTTTTTGGTCGGTTTCCATAAAGAAATGCGCGCCCAGAAGGAACCTTTGAACAATTCACGGTCCAAAACCGAGTAATTCCTTTCTGCCGCATTTAGCTTCATAGAAA